>VZTE01003924.1:119524-287024 GCA_013397775.1 Eulacestoma nigropectus
AAAGAAAGAAAGAAAGAAATGGAAAATTTGTTTCTGATACAGCATTACTACTGTGTAAAATATTCATTTGGCTTTAGTTATGTTTTAATACATATTCTTTAAACACTTCAACATGCAGCCTGACAATATTGAAACTTGTAGCAGATAATGTGCCTCTGAGATGCCGGCTGTGCTCGTTCAGCACAACCACAACAGGTACCCAGCGGCACCGAGTAAGTTTGCGAGCCACGATCAATAGGTGGCGCTTTTCCCCTTTCGGATTTCATTCGGCGTCTCCAGCTTCTATGGAAAAAATGTTTTCGGAAGTGATTTTGAAAAACTTATACTACTTTAAAAAACTCGCATTGCTAGAGAAAAATGGGGAATTTTTGTCAGTGCATAGGCTGGTTTTTGCAGTTCTACACAAGAGATGACCAAAGCAGAACGAATCATAGGATTAATGACTGGTACAGAAATGCATATTTTCCGAAATTATAAGAAACTTGATCCCATGGCTGGTATCATTCTTAATTGATTTTTTTTTTTCCTAAACTATAAAGAGGTCTCATTTTCAAAGAAAATTACCTTTTATGACTTGGCCACATTACTGCTTATCTGATTAGATTTTTATAACATTTATATGGAAAAAAATCTATTGTTGAAACTAGTTTTCTACATAATTGCAATTCTTGGTATACAAATTGCAAAATATAGTGTTTTTATTTTCTTCATCTTACTATAGTGAAAAAAGAAACTTTCCAAATATTATATATAATACTAAAATGACATTTAAATATGTGAACAGACTGCCTATTGTTTAACTACATAATAATTTTACTGTACCATGAAAAAAAGTATTGAAAAAATATTCTAACTTTAAGCCTGAAATCATGGTTCAACTGTGAAACCTATTTTTACATCAGATTTCATCTTGGTTTCCATAAGAAAGGAAAGGGATATCTTATCTTAAGAGAACAGAGACTTACTTAAAACAGCCTTACATTCACAAAAAAGGACAGAATACATACTCATTTACGCACATACACATGTGCACAGAAGGGCATATTGTATATTCATACACAGAATCCTATTATTCCCAAAGTAGAGTTATTTTAAAAGCAAAGAGATAATTGATTAGCAGTGCAAGATATTTTCTGATGCTGGAAGGCAAAGTAAAGTTTCTTATCTAGCTTCTGTTATCAATATCTTAAAATGAAAACTACATTTCAAGAGCAAAATTATGATATCATGATAAGAAGTTTCAGCCGTAACTAAGACTTTTACATTGATTAATAACAGGAGTTAGAAGGTAAAAGCAGTTTCCTTTTTAAGAGAGTGAGTCTTTTCCAAGAGGTTGTCCCGCATCAAGGCAAGCACAAATGGGAAGATCAAGTTGTTTCCAAGTTTATTAAAATAGAGTAAAGGATGTCAATAGCTTCATTCTATGTTATTGCTCCACACACTGCATACTTAAAACCAGATTTTTAAATGTATTCATGTTAATGACTTACAAATCCTTGCAAATAAAG
The DNA here is from genome assembly GCA_013397775.1 of Eulacestoma nigropectus. Lineage (NCBI taxonomy): Eukaryota > Metazoa > Chordata > Aves > Passeriformes > Eulacestoma > Eulacestoma nigropectus. The sequence goes on from VZTE01003924.1 coordinate 121,033, forward strand.
GGTTTTTTATAGACTGATAAGATGACCAGAGAATAATTTTAATTTATAAATTATGAAAATGTATTACAGAATCACTGAATGGGACCTCTGGAGGCCAGCTGGTCCAATCTCCTTGTCAAGCAGGGCCATCCACAGCCAGTTGCCCAGGATTATGTCCAGATGGCTTTTGAACATCTTCAAGGATGGAGACTCCACAATCTTCCCGGGCAACTTGCAAATATCTATAAAGTAAGACTTCTAATTTTGCTAGTGAAACACTTGGAAATGTGATATTAGACTTGAAATTGGCTTCCTAAAATCACTACTGCAAATATGTCTTGCCAACTCTATAAACCAACTGTGGCCTTCCTACCTTTTAATTAACTCCTAATTTAGACACTAATCCAACCAAAAAATACGTTTCTCCTGTTTGATTCCATAGCATCTCTACATGCTCTTTGGCACCTTGTAAAGTTAGAGGGAATGTGTTACATAATTTGTGTCTCTAATTAGTATTTCTCAGCACCCCAACATTACAGGATTGTAACATGAGTGTCTTTGGTAAGAATGATCAGTAGTGACCTGAGAGCAGAGACACCACCATGGGACAGAAGGGGAAGAGAAAGGGAATATGGAGACAGGCATTGAGACAGAACAGGGGATGCCTTTCCAGAGACTTTATTAGGCTCCCTATTTGTTTGAATTTTATACTCCTTGTCTAATATGAAACAAAAGTTATTCTTTCTTTTTTTTATATTCTCTGATTCAATAAATCCTATACATCAGAGTTCAAGTCATACTTATGCAGATACATAAGTATTTGTCCAAAACGGAACATACCTGATATCCTCAGCTATCAACATTCTGATTCTGCAGGCCCAAAACCTCCATTCTTCTTATATGCTGCTTCGCTAAATTTGTCCAAAAGCTTATTAATATATAGACTTTCATGCACAATAGAATATAATGGATGAAAAGAAAGGAGCTAGAAAAAGATTCTGAGACTGACATGGCTTGTTTAAATGCAAGTTTGCTTAATATTGCCTTGTGTTTAAATCTTGCGTTTCTTTAGGCTTGGATAATAAAGGAGGCTGATCAGATTCACTTTTCTTAATTGCTAGTTTCTAAACAGATCTTATTGTCAGGCAGTAAGACATTACAAGCAGGACAATAAATATAAACAGATAGATACATAGACCTTGTTTCTTAATACGTTCACCCCACAGAATATAGATAAATTTAGAACTATAGGAAATATTTTATTCACTAAGGTGAAATACTCTAAAACAAGCAAACAAACAAAACCAAAAAACACACAGACAACAGGTTAATTTTGGATTTTTTTTTTTTTTTTATTTTTACATTTCCATTGATCAAAGCTTCCACTAAGAGTTATTTCTTAACACCTACATATTTAGCCAAATATATCTAACTCAAATACATCGCAACCCTAAAATCTGTGGAAACTGATTTAAAAGTCATACATGTGTTTGCTAAATACGTCTTTGTAACATATCTGTGTGAAAGGAATTGCAATTTACAAGTGAAAGTTTGGCTTTATCTCTTAAAATGTATAATTATTTCTTATGAATAGGCATGTTTACAGTGCACTCCATAATATACTGTAATTTACCAGGCAAATTATGACTGTTTCACTATATTTAACATAATAGCAATGATTAACTATGTGTTTGTGTATACATTTTCCAAGGGTTTTGGAACTTTATCAATGCCATTCACTTGGACTTTACAGAAGCTGGATGGCTGAAACTTCATGAAGTATTTTAAATTTACTATATCCATTTTTTATATTGGTTTTTCCTCCTAGGGATAAATTTGTATCTTAGAATTAAAATTTCTTCAACATTTTTATTTAAAATACTTCTTTTTAGTTAGTTCTCAGAAGATTAATTTTTTAAAAATCATGTATGTTTAAAATACAGTACCAAGTTATCCAAACTCAGGGATGATGCCTTGAAATAAAAGGAAGAAGTAGATAGAGTTTATTCCAGAATTCAGCAAGCTAATAACTGGACCCTGGGAAGAGGGGAAAAAAAAAAAGCATTCCTATAGAATTCTACTTCAATTAAAAGGTATTACTTAAAAAAAAATTACAGTTTACTTGGCACCTGTCAAAAAGCTTAGATGACAGATTTCATTTCTCAAACTATTCCACATACAAGAATCTAATCAGTCTGTCCAGATTATCATCCATAATTTGCATAGTATATTGAATGCTACAATCCATATTTTATCCTGTATTTTCTCATCAACTTTCAGCAATCATCATGAATTTAAATAAGAATTTTTATCATTATCTTGCTGAGATTGGTACATGAAAAAAGTAGATGAGGAAAACTGGGTTTCTAACTTTGTATGGCAGTCAACCATTTTTTAGCAAAAAGGCAGAGAAAAATCAGCATTATCTGACTCAGTTTTAAAGTACAGGATAACAAATTTTAAGTTTTCTGAGGAATCACAGAACTAAAAAGGAGAGTGATCTCATCCAAATATTCATTTTGTTTTCTCATGTGGGATTTCTGTTGATTTTTTTTTATGCCTATGGCTAGCTCTAGAGGCTGGAAGACCTTGAAAACTTATGGACACACCTCTAACTCATTTATTACCCAATTAGCTGGAATTTAAAGCCTTAGTCAAAAAAAGTCATGAGAGCTATTATAACATCTGAGATCAGAGAATGGATTTCCTTATGCAATGCTTTTTTACTACTAGCCTATGTGTGCACTGTATAAACATTTCACAATTTGGGTGTTTGCTGGGATGGGGCTGTGTATCTGCACGTAGTGGGCCACTATAAACTAGTATATACACGCTTTTGAATTTGAGAAAAGCAGTACAGAAATTTAAATCCATGAAAATGCTAGTATTCAATGGTGCAGATTCCTGGTCTAAGTAATTTCTTTCTAGTTTCATTTTGTGTATTTGTATATCAAATTATCTTCCTAAGAAAAGTCTAATTTGACTTTAAATATCTATGTATTAATAGCTATCAGTCTATAATAAGCTTGCTTTAAAAAAAAAAAAACAAAAACCCACAAAAAAACCCAAACACAGCTACAAATAAATGAATAATCAAAAGAAACCAATCTACCAAAGTTTTCTACACCTTATTACAAAATGTAATACTTCAGCTTTGTCTTAAAAGTCATTCTAGGTCTTCTGCAAGATTAATGCTGTCTGTGGAGACATTCAACCATTTGGGAACTAAAACTTGCACTGATGCCCCAAACTACCCCACATTTCCACGTAAGTGAAACCCAGTCTGGCAGTGACCTACAGTGAAGTAAATTCCATAAGAAAATGCTAGGATATCCATATCATTAATATACTTTTTTTTTTTTTTCCCAAGATCAATGGAGTCCCTTTTGTTACAAAAAGGCAACTATATATGTTCTTTCCAAGGACAAATACACATATAAAACTCCTCAGCAGTCAATAGAAAGCTAAAAATTTCAGGAAACATCAGTAGTCATATGGCAGAGGGCATTGGTTACCAAATACACAGAGGTTGATGATCATGAGAAATTCGGTAATAAATTTGTTATTGCCATCAGGACAGAGTTACGTTTCCCATCTCTGTTGTCTTCTGTTCATTAGAACCTTAGCTCAGCAACCTCTTCCAGATTTTTAGATTAATTCAACTCTCATTTAGATGTCGCTGGAAAATCTCCAGGCCTTGTACCATTGCTAACCTACTTCAGCTTTCTGCCTTTTAATTTTCCTGTGTACTTTTGCTGCAAAAGCTAGACATACAAGAAAGCATAGCCCCAGAAGTTAAATAGAACCTTTGAAACTATCTTTTGATAACTTGTATAGGCAAAAAATTCTGCAAGCCTCTTTGCAGTTTGCCTTTAGAGCAGAAAATCATTATGTATTTATTTGGTCACAGAGGCTAATAAAGCTAATATAACAACCTAATTGAAAAATATAACTAAACTGATTTAAGACACGTGATTAGAAGTCTGATGTCACAACTTCATTCATCAGTGTAGCATTTATGATTCAATAGCCCCTTTGGGTTTGTAGAAGTGGCTTCTTGCTCTGTTGTAGAATCTATGATGAATTTGTATATTAAAAGCTCCTGTATTCACATTGCATAAATATGCAGGAGCATTTTTAATAAAATTCACCTTCCATTGCATTCTATTGCTCTCAGATGTGATATACCTAAACAGAGATCACCTGTAGAGATTGAACATGAAACCTTTAATATGGGGTTTTTTCCATTTAAAAGAAAGGAACCCAATCTGCCACTAACACTTGCAGATCATATTCTCCTGGTCTACTCATTCAATACAATGAATACAATGCAGATAACCAGTGTAAAAGCAAGATAAAACAGCTATCTGGGCTATTAATTCTTAATTGCTTTGGCTGTCGTTCCTTCAGCACTGACTGAACGTATGAGCACTGCAGCTTTAGGTATAGCCAAAGGAGATTGGTTTCATTGGTCATAAGTTTAATTCCTGCCCTGATGTGGAGCATGTTATTTTCCCGTTTCCCTGAAATGGGGAAATCAGAAAAATTCTGTATATTTCGAGGCATATTTATATTTATGTACTGTATTGGGTGCAGGGTCCTGGCCCTGGCAGAGGGGAGCTGCAGGAACTAAGTGAGCTGGTTCTGGATGATTCCAGATGGTTCCAATGGACCCACCTCAGGGCATGGCTTAGCCCTACAGCCAAGATTGTGATGCCTCAGGGAAAACGTATTTAAGAAGGGGCAAAATGCTGAATAACAGAGAGGAGAAATAGGAAGAAAAGGAGGAGAATTAGCCCTGCAAACACCAAGGTCAAAGAAGAAGGAGGAGAGGTATTATCCCACGAGACAGAGGAGCCCACGGGACAGACCATAGTGGAGCCAGTTTGTCCTGAAAGATTGCAGTCCAGCCCAAGCTGGAGCAGGGGAAAAAGAGAATCACAGAATTTTTTGGGTGGGAAGGGACATTAAAGGTCAACTAGTTCCAATCCCTCTGCCAGAGACATCTTCCTGTAGACTGAGTTGCTCAACACCCTGTCCAAACTGGTCTTAAGGAGGAAGAAAGTCTCCATGAGGACAAGGGAGCAGCAGAGAAGAATGGTTTTGAACTGACCAGAGGTCTCATACTCCATTGCCCTATGTCATGATGGAGGGTGAGAAGGTTGAGGAACTGGAAAAGAAGGGCTGCAGTTGAGTCTAGGAAAAGGAGCAGAGCAAAAGGTGTTTCTAAGTTTTGTTGTTGTTTTTCACCATCCATCAATATTATTAAAAAATGGACAGGAATTTAAATTCATTTTCCTCAGCCATTGGTAAGTGATCCTTAGTCTTTATCTTGACCCATCCTTTCCCCCTGCCTTGTCCTCTTGAGGAGAAGTATGAGAGAACCTGGGTCAGCACCTGGCAGCCAGCCAAGTTTAAATCACAAATTTCCACAGTCTATGCATGCCTATATACACACACTATTTTCGGTACTTGACTAATAATTTATATTTAGAACAAACGAAAACCCAAAATAATTGCCTTCTGTAATGCAGTTGCCTAGATAGTATCATTTCAGCTTACGTCAAAAGCTACTGTAATGATGGGGTTTTTTTATTTGTTGCAAAACTAAACTTAATTATGAGTAAGCTAAAATTGTGCAGAAATATCCTGATAATCCTACAGAATTTCTTAACAGTTTTCTAATGGATAGTGTCTTCCAATCAGAAAAGAAAAGTGTAAGGATTGTTTTCAATACATCAATTTAAAACGTAATTAAATATATCTGTTAAATTAGAGTTAAAAAGAGATGTTTGTAGCAGGTTCACAAGTAAATCAGTATAACTCTGTAGATTTGAGTAGATGAGAATTCATCTGTGCAATGTGAAGTTGACACAAAATATCTATTTCTAGTTCAAGTTTACAAACTTGCTAGAAATTAAAGAATGGAACAGATAAACATTTGATAAGTAAGTATTACCCTACTAACAGAGGAACAACAGAAAAAAAACCCCTTAATATTAAGTCAGGTCAGGTATGCTGGAATAATATATTTTAAGTCAAAGATGCATTGTAAATCAAAATATCCCACAGTATAGGCTGTAGCTCAGTTAATAATTACATAATTATAATATTAGGAAGTAAGCAATGAAAACAATGGCATGGTGTTTTTAAAAGTACTAACCCCATGGGTGTCCGTGTAAAAATGAATGTCAATTACTGGCTATGAAATAATTAAATTATGTATTGAAATCCACATCATTGTAATTGCCAATCCAGACTTTCTCAGGATTACAAGATGAATCATTTGTCCACAGCAGGTAAAACTGTTCTTGCATCTCTTTGCAGTTACTGAAGCTTCATATTTTGCATTGTTTTATTCAGGAATCTATCATATCAATTTAGTTTTTTATTCTTTCTGAAATGAACCAATGTTTCTTTTAGGATAACAGTAACAGCTGATATGTAGTAATGTCTTTATTGATTTCTTCCAGCTGATCTTTAATTAGTACTGCTCTCTAATTTAACTTTAGCACTGTAGGCTTTTCTAGAATGTGAAACAGAACAGAGAGAGAAAATAGCAGTAAAAGCAGGGATATTAATTGCAAGACTCATAACACCATGTCTGTCAGGTACAAGCATATTTTTTGGTTTTCCTTGACAAGAAAAAGGCAAAGCTAAAAGGTGTTAGGACAACTTTTTCACCCTGTCCTATGTAATACAAATTTTAAAAAGCATTATTTCTGTTTGTGGGAGTTTAGAGAAACACTGAAATTATGGAGGGAATTAGGTACCTGTTAGTTTAATTTTCAAACACCAGAAACTTATTAATACAACCCAGGAGTTGGAACTGTGAGGCCAAGCGCTAAATTGACTTCAGAAAGATGAACCCTAGTTTCTGGCCTTGTCCCTAAGACTGCTTTTTATCTTATGGTTTTGGGTTGGGTTTTTTCCCATCTTCAAAACAAACAAAAATTGCCACTGATTAAAAAGTAATGAAGAAAGAATTTCCAGGTACATCTCTTCATCCCTATGTTCAGATTTATCTTATTCGCTCTATAAAAATGCTTGTTTGTGCAAGATACAGAAAAGGGTAAATGCAGCTATGCTTCTGAAGTTTGGGAGCAGTGTCTAGTTTCCATGTGTGCCTTCCCAACCAGGCAGGCTAAAAGATAATTTCTTAATTATTAATTAAAGAGAATTCATTTTTTTCCCTTTTCCTTTCCCTTGTGCCTATGTTATTTGTACAGTACTCTAAAAGAGAAACTTGGACAAAATCTTCCTTTACACAAAGAGATTGAAACTCAGGCAAATATTCTGCTCACTGAGCTTTTATATAAAAATGTGGGTTGATTCTTTTATTTTGACCTCTAAATAAAAGCAACTATGCTTGCACTGTTTAGTTAACCCCATTCTACTTAACTGTACATGCAGTTTCTCTAGGAAGCCTTAATAGCTGAAGTGCTTTTGATTAGATGTGGAAAGGACTAGTTTCTGAAATCTGATGGGATTTCAGCAACATGTATGTACCTCTCAAAAGAAGTAGCAGTTCCGCACAATTAAGTTTTTAGATTTTCAGCTTTCAAGTTGGGTTTTTAATTGAAGGACCTAATTGCAGGCATCCAAATCCTTTTATACGGTATACTATTAAATACCTTTTATTTTTTTTTTTTTTTTTTGGCATGCCTGCTATATCATTCTGGGATCAACCTGAAGTATTGGCTGACACAAAATCATGAGCAAAGTTCCAGGCCAGGCAGCTAAAATATCAGCACAGACCTAGAGAAGGTCAGGGGTAATTGCATGGAGAATAGCAGGGGTGAATTCAGGTGTCTACACTGCAGACACTTCCACTGGAGTTAGTAGAGTGACCAGGCGACCAAGTCGTCCTGACGTCGCCATATAGTCAATGAAAAACTTCCATGTTTAGTGTAACATATATCTTGTACCTACACATACATATCAAATGAGTCAGAAAAGTGACTGTGAAAGAGTCTAGTTGTCTGTGGTTTAGACCATCACCTATACCTGGACAGAATAAATGCCAAAAATGGCTTTGTCAAGACAACTGATAATCAAAAACCCCACATTCTGACACAGAAGACCTGTTTACTGCCAAGCCAGCTATCTCCTTTTTGCAGGAAAGCAATGGATAGAATGGCTGTGAAGTTCTGAACTGACCTAAATTATAAGAATTTTCTGACCCTTCTCAGCATTTTTTCGAATAGCACAGAGATTCCAAAGGTGGTTTTGTGACACTAATTCTTGACATTGTTTCTTCACCATATTTCAGTGCGAATGTCTCTGAATAAAACAGTTTCTTCAACTAATAACAGACTTCACAAGAAGCATGAATTGTTGCGGATTAACTACGACACTAAAATAAGAAAGTCATTTTTGAAGAGATGAATTCATGGTTTCTGTGGATACCTTTTGCTGTTCCTCTAGAAGCATATCTAAGGGATGGAAGTCAACTGGAGACCAGTTTCCAGGCTCATTAAAATATGCAACATTCTCCATGATTAGAGTAGATCAGGAAAATATAAAACATATTTGCAGATTTTTAAAATTCTATATGAATGAAAAATACTTTTTTTATTATTATTATTATTATTATTGTTATTGAAAACACAGAGTTAAATAATTTTGCTGTGTCTCTTTAGTTAAAAGAAAGCTTGTTAAATAAAATGTTAAAAAAATTCTTTCTGGCACAAACAGATATTTACATGTATGTTCCATAAAAGACAAAGCAATTTTGTTCTCTGCAGATAATACTAATCTTAACCTAGTTATGGTTGAAATGAATAAAAAATACAAATATATTAAAATATTTTTCTATGATATATGTATTGTAAATAAATTGCTTAAAATGACTCCAAAGCATGTCTTCTTAAATTAAATAATTTACAAGTCTTTCCAGTGTTCTAAATAAAAACACGTAATTCCTATTCCATATTTACATAAATAGTCTGCATAATTGTTCTTTTAGCATGGTTATTGCATTGGTTGATTTGACTAATATTAAATATGTATGAATTTCCTGCTATTCCCTAGGGCTCACAGAAACAAGATGAATCTCAAGAGACTAGTTTAAAGTTTAGATTTAAAGAAGAAAAGCCTTACAGATCCAAGCATCTTTGAATCTTTTTTCATTGATGAAGTCTAATTTTCACCTCAAGTAAATATTTAATAAATAATTATTACTTGAAGATTTACAAGCAGTGCCAAGATTAAGTAAATTATTTGTGTGTCTTTTTTCAAGCTTTCAGACAGTTCTACATACAACCAAACAAAAGTAGGACATGACTGATCTTAAGCACATTGACTTTTTGCAACACTTTTCACACTGATGAATTAAAATTCTCCAATCCAGCTGACCAAGTAAGTAAGTTTTATTGGAAAATGCAATTCTTATAACACTGTCCTCCAAAAATTTCTTCTACCTTATTAGCTGCAGAAAACAACTTATAATAGCTATCAATAATAATATTATAAATATAATTAAAAAATTAAATAACATAGGTAACATTTTGTTCATGCTGATAAGGTGTTAATAGTTTTTCATGCACAGAAAAATCTTGTGAGCTACAATACAGATATTGTCATCAATTGACTTGACATTGCCATTGTTGCAGATGGTGAGTTTACACAGAAGACAACGGGTTTGCAAAGTATAGCATCCTGTTAAAAGAAGAAAGCATTCTTTTAAGTCTAATCCCTTCATCTTATAGTACATATGTCTTATTATGTTGATCATGCATTCTCAAGAATGCCTTAATGTACTCTTAAATGTTGTACATAGAATTATGGAATCATAGAATGGTTTGGTTTGGAAGGGACCTTAAAGATCATCTAGGTTGTTCTAAAATGCTTCTTAAACCAGTTCTTAGGCAGATAATGATGAACTCTTCAAAAGCACCTAAGATGCACAGGGAAAAAAACCCAATAAAATAAACAAGCAATTATATGAAGTCTTAGTCAAACTATAGCAACGAGATGTTTTGAAACCATCCTTTGTGGGTTGGTTAAATATATGTGTGTATATATATGTGTGTATATATATATATATATGTATATAACCACCTGGTTATATATTTACACCTGTCAGTTACCTTTGCTCAAAACTTTGCACATTTGCAAGTGAAATGAATTTCATTCTACATAAAATCCACAGTGCGGTTCTAGTAAGTGGCACCTCTGCTGACCCCACTAAAGTTTAGAATGTGACACACAGGTGTAGAGAAATGCCTTAATACCTGTAATAACCATTATGTTTTCCTGAATCTGTAGATTATAAGCAGATACTGGATCTTTTCCAGTCTAAACAGAAGCCAAAGTTTATTCATATGATGGTTAGAAAAAAAATAAAAATAAAATTTGAGGTGACTTCAATGTGAGCCAAGTAGCGTAATGAACCTATAAAATGCTTAGTGAGATGCAGTCAGGCTTGCAGATGTATTTACAAAAAGGAATGTTCTAGTTTCATATTTATTATGAGCTTTCTCTGATTTAAGACTACTGTATATTGAAACTGAGTAAACAGATCTTTATTTACATAAACATAGCCATATCAAAGCCAAACCAAACTGAAAAAAAAAAATTCTTTCAAAAAAGTATTATCTTCAGTAAGCTTTCTGTAATTAGGGAATAAAGAAACCTCATTGAACCCAAGAAACTGTTCAGAAAGGCTATTAGAAAAAAAAATCAATACCCTTAAAAATAGTAATGCAAAGATGGGATTCTAAAATGATGTTCGCTGGATTCTGACTGCATGAAACCATCAAAGTGCAGCACTCCAGTAACATTTTAATAACACATTCAGATGGTAATATAATAGATAGGCAGCTTTTTTGCATTATAGTCCAAATGTCTTGATGCATAATTCTAGTGTACGAAAAAAGAATTCTTATAAGCAACCTTCCATAAGCAGGTCTGTGCTTCTCCAGTAGCTGAAAAACAGAATGTTGATGAGACTCCCCTTTTATCAAAGCAAAGGAAGCACAGTTGCATTGTAAACCCCAAAGCAATGATAGAGTAGGATTCTATATTCATTTTCAAAAGTGCAAAGGACTAAACCAAATACAAAGCAATATATTTGGATCCTTAAAAATGTCCTTTTGTTCTCAAAAATTTAGTAGAAGAGTAACGATTTCAGCAGTGAGAAGGCCCAGACCAAATGGATTTTGTCAACGAGATACTAAGCATTTTCTTTTGTATATTGAGTGAAATCAGATACAACCAATTCCAAAAAGGCCTCAGCACATCCAGAGAAAATGAGACTTTGTTGCCAGTGAAGTCAATAGCAAAACTCCATTCAGTTTGTGCAAATGCAAGTCCTAAATGCATGACTCTTAAGTGAGTGCTTTCCTGGCTAATTATGCAAAAGAATGGCTCGTTCTTTGCTTCCTTGAATAGCCATAACATGAAATGATTAATTTAAGGAAAGTATTCTTACTGTTAAACCAGTTACTTTGCATAGTAACAGATAATCATCATCAAGGGAAATTATTTTAGAATATACTTCATACTGTTTATGCCATACAAATACAAATGGTAGGAAAATGTTGTGTATCTGTTCTGCTACTCCTTTGGGAATATGATAATGGCAGGAGAAACTGGCCAGTTCTAGCTTAGATAAAATCTGTTCCGTTTCCGTGTGTTTAGTTCCCATATGTTCTAGTCCTCAGGAGATGTGTTTTTCCATTATTTAATGGGACTTCTACCCCCTCCCTTGAGAGACCATAATGTAGTCCAATAAATCACACCATTAAGGCAGATTTTTGGTCTAAACTTCCTTTTTATATACACTGTCTTGGGCTGAAACCGAGACACCTTTTTATATACATGTATACATCAGCCCTTTCACATAGTTAGATCTCCAGGTCTTACAGCCAAAAGAGTGAACAAATAAGATATTGCTATACTTTTATGAGCAAAGCAGCATGGTAAGACATAGTATTATTTTTTTTTTCTCCACGTAAGTACTGTGGAGTAACTGAGACATATTATTTTCAGCATTTTACTCTTCCAGGGTACAAAATGGTAACTTGCGAGAAGCATCCTCACCATGTGAAATATGAGTATAAACTAAACCTGTGGTAGAAGCGCCTCTTTATACTCCAATTTGAGAGACAGAGATCAAAAAGAAGCCAAGTTAAGGGTTTTAAGTTTATTTCAGACCTCTAAGCAGTTAATATGTATTGTGCTTTAGCTCAGAGGGCAGCCCAGTGTTCCCAGTTATCTTACTCCAGCCAAAAACACTTTAGCTGAGAGCAGCTGTGCACTGATGTGTGCAAACCAAGAGGCAGGAGCCACAGGCCAACAAATGACACACACTGCTCAGGAACAGCTCTCCCTTTCCCTGCTGAGCAAAGGTCTAGGGCCTAGGGGCTGCAATTATTTACTGCTAGTGCGGTTGAAAAGGAAGGGGACCAGAGGCCTGATTGGCTGTTGGGATTATTTTTTCCCTTGCTCTGTGTAAAACTGCATGGTCTAATTTTAAGAGAGTCAAGGGTTATTATTTTCTTATTTATTAGTTTTGCTTACATTATAAGGTAATGTGTGAACCCAGCACTTTCAGATGGAGAAGAGACAGGAATTAAAGACTGTCAGCATTTTTACAACCTTTTGAATAGCCAAGAGCACAAAGCACTGTACAAATCAGGGGGCAGGTGCCCCAAGCATATTTGAAAAAAAAGCATACGAAAATCAAGCCTTCTGCCACTAAAGAAACAGTCAGTCATGCTCAAATATATCCACTAAAGACACAGATGAACTTTTCATCTCATATTAATGCTTCAAGATTTCAAGGGGATGGTGGTTGTACACTGGTTGGGTTTTTCATGCTTTGTTGTGAGTTTAACACTTGTACATTATCAGATTTGCATCTCCTGTATGTACATGGATATTTTTCTCTTGACTTCCTTAGAGTTGTGAAAATTTATGTTAATTGAGGATCTGACCCATCTCCCATTCTGAATGGGAATTTTTCTATACAAACCTCTATTCTCCACTGCAAGATCTTTGAGAATGTTTACTTTATTTCAAGGTGATTCCTGAATTATAAATACACAAACAAAAGCATAATCAAATGAATGCTACATGCAGCTTTATTATATAGTAGCTTCACTTGATTTCCTTTCATATTTGTATCAAGCTGGATATCTATTCTAGACAGACTATCATTTAAAACAAGAGACATACCAAATGAGTAAATGAGGTTATATTACTAATTAGCATACTGTCTCCTACCTCCAGTAAGCTACTAAAATGTGACTTCCATTTTATCACATAGATGAAACAGTTATCTTTCAGGGTTTGAAATTTCTGTGATCTTTATGCTTAATAAGCTCAGTAAAAGGCATTCAAATTACATCACTTTTGTCTTGGAAGCTAAATTGGGAAATATTGCATTCTCTGAGATGATAAACTCTGTAGAAGATAAATTATCATGAGAAATAGTTTTAATTGATTTACCATAATAAAAGTTATGCGACTTTGAAGTGCAAATGACACATTAAAATGAAGCTACAGTATGTTGATAATACAGTGGCTTCTTTGTTAATGGAATTACTGACACTGCAGATGCTTGCTGAAGAGTTGTCCTCTACTGTTAAGTGAGAAACACTGACGGAAATTGAAGATATACTATATTTAAATCCAAGCCCAACTCTCCTTCAGTGAGCTTTACACTGATCTCAACAAGTGTAATTTCAACAACTGCACAAGCAGCATGAGAACAGCTTGAGCCTGAAATTGCAGTTTGGTTTGGAATATGGTTATCCTGGCTTTATTACTGTAACTGCACTGAAGCCCCAGGAAAAATATTGCTCCTTACCTCAATTTCCCCATTTGCAAAACCAAGCTAAAAAATCTCTTTCATATTCAGAGGTGTTGGCCAACAGTTAAACAAAAGTGTGTCAACAGCAGAGATATCTAGTGTTCTAAACAAAGGAAAATACACACAGGTCCTACACAATAATCCCTGTGAACATTCTTCTTTTACCTTTGCAAGGGTAAAGATGAAGACTTAGAAACATATAAAGCCAGCAGCATAAATCAAAACAACCTTGCTTTATCTCATTGTTTTCTCACACCACTTAACTCTGTGATCTTTGAGTAGACCACAGACTCATAGAAAAGCTTGGGTTGGAAGGGATCTTAAAGATTATCAAGTGTATCTTCTTCCTTTATCCAGATCTTTATCTTATTTTTCGATTTTACAGTCTTTTTCCCCACTCAAAGCATTTCACTTTTTCTCCAGTTCCTTTTTACCTGTGAACCTGTCAGTTTCTGTTTTTCTCTCCTTGACAAATGTCTTTCCTGCTTTTCTGTCACACAATAGTATAAATTTTCCATGTTTTCTCTGACTTTTTCTCAGCTGCTGCTGTATGTCTTACCCAAACTTATCTTTACCCAGTCCCACATCCACATTCTTTATTTCTGGACACATAGTTATCTTCCTGATGAGATTTCTTTTCATTTATCTCTGCTTCTTTTTTTCTCCTTACTGTTTCTGAATTCTGCATTCAGAAAGATAGCAAAAGAAATTCTCATATCTCATAATTCTGTTAATTTTAAGCAAAAAGGATACAATAACTATCCAAACTATTTTGAACCCATGGGTGTTAGAATCTGTAAGCACTCTAAGTGTGTGTAGTGGGTGCTCAATAAGATTAATTAAATTTATTGTCAAATTTAAACTCACTTTACCTCCACTCTCCCTTTTTTCCCAGACTCAGCTTCACCCCTGATTCGCCTGCAGCCTCCCCCAGAGCAACACAAGGAGAGGGTGAATGAGGGTTGCAGTCAGTCCCTAATGCTTCCTCTCTGCCATTTCCTTCTCATAGTCTTCCCCTATTTCAGCATGGGTTCTCTCCCATGGGAGAAAGTTATTCACAAACTGCTACAATGTGGGTCCTTCCCACGGACTGCAGTTCTTCAGGAATGGACTGCTCCAGTGAGGGTCCCCACCAGCCACTATTCATGCCAGAAAACCTGTTCTGCATGGCTTCCTCTCTGCAGACCACAGCTCCTGCCGGATCTTGCTCCAGCATGGACTTCCTTCTGGGCATATCCATCTGCTACAGCATGGATCTTTGCTTCACCATGATCCTCCATGGGCTGCAGGGGCAGAGCTGCCTCACCATCGTCTTCACCATGGGCTGCAGGGGAATCTCAGCTCAGGTGCCTGGAGCACCTCCTCCCCTTTCTTCTCCACTGACCAGGATGTCTGAAGGGCTGTTCCTCTCATATATTCTCACTCCTCTCTCACAACTTTCTAAATGTTATCACAGAGGCACCACCAGCATCACCTTTGGCTCTTATGGGCAATGGCAGGTCCATTTTGGAGCTCTGCCCAACCTGGTCTATTCTTACAGAATCCAAACCTCTACACTCCTTTCCCCACTAACAAAACCTTTCCACATAAACTGAATGCAAAAAACACATTTCTGCTTAAAAGAGGTTGTTTGGGTTTTTTAAATTTTGAAAAATAATAAGATGCAATGTTTGCTGTATGGTTTCACATACCTAAGCTAATAATGCTAAGTACATTACTTAAACTTTTCATACTAGGTAATGGACAAATACAGTGAAAATTATAGGGGTAATAATAAGTATCTGGATCTTGTGCATTCATTTGCCTGTTTGCAACATTCTTATATTCCACAGCCTTTCAGCTTGGAAAGCTTCTATCCATTTTTTTAGTAGCTGTTTAAACAAAAATAGATGTTTATCTCTTTAAAATTTTGCCAGGAAGCTGTCACTTTCCCATTTACTCATGCTATGTTGTGACAGAATGTGTCAGCTTCTTGCACAAATGAAAAGAGATATAGATCTGTATTTACTTTAGCTGAAAAATAAGTAGTCATCAATTCTGAGAAATGAGTTTTCCCATCTGAAAATATGGATAAATAAGAAAGGTTTTGTGAAGTAACTATTTACCAATGCTTAAAGGGTAGTTGAGAGCCAATATTCCAGTTCAGTTCATCAGTAACCATCACTGAGAAAGCTCATAGACTCATAACATGGAGAATTAAGTAACTGTAGCAGTTAACAAGGGAGCTAGTGTTCTTATTCAAGCCTTTGATGTACAAAAGTATCAACCATAATAAAAACAGGTAGATGAACCAATTTAAAATTTACTCTTTGCTGTCATGTTTGACATAGAAGGGAAATGCCAGTTGGAAAATCTTTATCCTAGATTGGATTCAAATGCTTAAAAGTATGGAACTAAGGAGTGACAATTAAGTAGAACTGGTACACTATCTGATGACCAAGTAGAGATATTTTTATAGGAAGGAAAAAAATAAGAGACGAGAGTAATGCCTAATACCCGTAACTTTCTCCTCTTCAAAATTCTTTAGTCTTTATCAGTCTCACAGAATCCAAATTTCTACTATGTAAAATTGAAATGCAAGTTGAAATTAAAAAAAGTTTTTCAAGATATTAATTGAAAACAACCACTACAACAAATCAGAGTATGGAATAGCAGAATCCTTTAATCTATTAAATCCCAACTCAAAAATTCCATGCATCAGGAATTCATGAAAACAAAAGAACTGGCCATAAAGCATAAAGGCCACATCTTAAATAGATATCAAAATTAAATTGCAGATCACTGAAATCCTGGGAAAATACTCACAAGTTTTAAAGAACCTAGATTTCAGCCTGGAGGTTAAATTGGTAAGATAATTTATGATGCAGCAAAAAGATGTCTACTTCTATATAAGAAGGAATGAAATGCTTGATGTCTTTCTTATATTGAGATGCTCAAAAACTGCACTCAAAGCGAGAGTGGACGATCACAGAGTAGAGCAGGGCAATCCCCTCCCTTGCCCAGCTGGCGATGCCGTGCCTGATGCTCCCCAGGACATGGTTGGCCCTCCTGGCTGCCCAGGCACTGCTGACTCACCTTCAGCTTGCCACCGACCAGGACCCCCCTGTCTTTTTTCAGGGCTGCTCTTCATCCTCTCCTCCCCTAGTTTGAGGGTATAACCAGGATTACCCTGCTCCAGGTGGAGAATATGGCCCTTAGTCCTGTTAAACTTCATATGGTTGAGGATTGCCTAGGTATATGATTTATTGTAAGTTAAAATGTTCCAAGGAAGGGATTATTTTTCACAGTCACTGGAGAACAGGGTTCTGCTTGCAGAAAAATAGTGAAAAGCTCTCCTTACAAGCGTAAACAGGGTCATAATCTGTAGATCTTTAGCATTTGGTGACTATATCCCTGTATCTTCTATGGTCAAATATAAGTTTCATAGGAACTCTGATAGGGTAAATTCTACAAAAATCTCTTTGTATAGCTGCTTTCACCCTGAAGAGTAAGCAGGAAAGTAACCTCGCTGGGTTTACATGAAAAATTACCAACTGGTTTGATAGTGAACTGGATCTTCCTTGTTTTTATACATTTTTATGTATCATATGGTTACAAATTGGAGATCAGGGAAATAAATCCTATATATATATATAAAAATATATATGTGTGGATGACTGTGTGGGTGCATGTGCTTTAATAATTCAATGTCCTTTCTCTATTTCATCAAAACATGAGAAAGAATAAAAGAACAAATGGGAAAGAAAAAGCACTGTATCAAGCTTTGATTAATTCATTTTAATAGTGCAGGAATAATATTTCTGAAGTAAATCACTGCAAACTGTGATTTGGATAGAGGTCATATGCATACCTAGAAAACAATGTAAAGTCAAGGTTATTATATATGAAATTTCTCAAAAATAAACACTTGGGCTTTAGGATATTTATTCACTGACCCTGAAATGTCAGCTTGACACTGATACTAATGTAGCACACTTGTCTCTGGAGTTTATCCCACTATGCAAAGGTGCCGCTTACTGTGAGAATCTTTCTGAGGTGCTCCAAGTGCATTCTAGAAACCATCTGCATATGTTATTTTATTGCTAGGTCTCATAAATCAATATTATGTAGAAACATCTATAATTTCATATTGTATTAGAAATAGGATAGCCACAGAGCTGCGCATTTGAGTTCCTAATGACACTAGTGGTACAGTACTTACATTTTAAACATTTTATTGAACAGCTTGAGGTTATTTGGTTTATAAAACCCCCAGACTGTTTCCTCACAAAGCCCTGGGGCTCTGATCTAGTAAAGTTCAGGCTGATGAAGCAAGGGAGGAGTTCTACTTTTGCTTGCTAATGGATAAATAGTAGAAAACATCAGTGGAAAATAAAGATCTGAATGCAGCTGGCGGTATATAATCAATACAGCTAATAATAAGTAATGACATTTTTAAATATGTGAACATGATGCTGCAAAATAACTTCCATTAAATGTACAAGGGCCCAACAAGGAGAAACAGGGTCCACTAATCATAAACATGAGCACAGAAAAGCATCAGCTGACTGATTCCTGGTTCTGGGCTGTGGTGCTGTCATGTACCTGTGCACTGTGTCCACTGCCCGCTGTTCTTCTCATTTTACTGAGTATCTAGGCTGTATCATCATCCAACCCCGAGTCCAAAAAGGATACACATCAGAAATCGCAAGAACAAATCCTTTAGAAATTTCTCCCTATCTTACCTGTTTTACAAAGTTTTGTCAAATCAGAGATGCTGTAGAAGATGTCTTATCGTCCGTTTTCTTTCTGTTTGCTACAACACTATATCAAAGTTTTTGGCTTTGCATAGGTACCTAATAGGACCACAATTCCAGATATATAGACTATTTCAAATTTCTCTCTAGTTTTATGTAGTTAAATCAACACGGCCAAAGGCCAAATTAATTTTTCTATTACCTAAGTGTAGTTGGGCAATGCCATCTGAGATGTCCTGAGATATCTCTCCTCATCCTTAACTGCTGTTTCCAAGTAGATCATCTGCTAACCCCAAATGAAGAACTTAGTTTTACTTAGGTACCATGCTCAGGCATCTGATCTTCTTCTTACCACTCTCTTTTCAAAAGCAATCTTCTTCAACATTCGGTCAGTTTTATTGTACAAGGCTCTCACAAGTTCCTGCAAAGACTAAACAAAAGCGATAAATCAGAATGGAGGATACAGGGTACTATTCCAGACTATTCAATTACAGAATAATTCCTGTTTCTATAGATATTTCTAGGATTCCCTTGCATGCTTTCTCTCAATACTTTCGTGTTATTTCATCTGTTTCTATCTCACACATACATAAGCCCTGTACAACAAGCATTCAGCCCTTTGATTTCCATCCAGAATTCATGCGACCCCAGTTCTGCCTAGCATATGGACTGCATATTTGGCAACAACTCTTGTTTGAGCCAAATATTTCACAAATATCTGAATGCTCTTTTATGATTCATCTTACTTCAGAAGTTTAAACACTCACTAGCTTCACAAAACTTTATCCTGGATAAAACCAGCATGCTGAAATACTTTTATAAACCACACAGATATTATCTTTGATGTGATCATACAGCCTAGAGTTTCTCAGATAATAAAAACAGATCTACCAGTTGGAACTGGGTTTACACCATTGTGTGTTTATTTTGCGTGTGTCATGGTTAGGCTACTAAGAGCCAAAGAATTATAATTCTTTTGTTTTCCCGGTTTGGCCATGACTAGATGCTTGGAAATTTTGTCAATGGTGTGAGAAACTAATGATGGAAACAGCTATTCTAACACAATTCAGCTGTAAATTCAGAAGCTCCAGTAGCTTATGTATAAGATCTATTACCTTGGACAATGTAGGGAACTCGATGAAGAGCTTCCGAACAAGGGAAGGAAAAATTTTTTAATTTCATATGACTGACCACAAGCCTCCATGAAACATTTAATGATATAGCAATCCTTTTCCTTAGTTACACCGGGGAAAAGAGCTTATTTACACCCTAGAAGCTTAGAAACTTGTCCTTTCCTGCAGACATTGCTGTCCTATTTCTACCCCATCACAATTTCTGACTTTGAATATACGAGTTGTTAAAAGTCTCACCTGCCCTCTCAATATACTCATCTTCTCACAATAGTACCATGCAATTCCTTCTGAAGCCTCCCAGACCAGATGGAAGTAACACATCCTAACACTTTTTCTTCTATTACTTTTCTCTGTTCATTGTACTACATGTTCTCATGCACTACAGCACAAAGATTACCCTAGTACAGCCAAAAGAAAAGGTTATCACTGAAGACCTTTTCAGCACAGGCAAGTCACAAAATGGATGCAGCCTCACACTACTAGGGGTTATACACTCCTTGTATTTAAGCAGCAGGTTAAAGCATCAGGCTCTTGTTAATGGCACAAGTCAGCTCCTAGCGTACATGCTATGAATTTTCCTTTGCAGGTTTCACAGATCATGTAGGCAGTTCAGTTCTCTAATACAGCTTCTGAAGTTAAATATCTAATGTTAAATGTTTTGAATAACCTTGTGTGTGTACACAATAATTATTGCAGGACCTACAACTTCAATTAGTTATGTGCGAAAGAAAATATTCAATTACGTTCTGATGATTTGTTCTATGTCATAGTTTCCAGATACCATTTTCCTTGCCTAATAAACACTGTAAGTCAGTGTTTGTTTTTCCCATTTTCCTGTAAGTAAACATACTTTTCAGAAGCTGTGCATTACTCAGTAGTAACGTGGATCTCAACGTAAGAATGAAAAAAGAGAATGAGTGACTGTAAAAACTCAAGTATGAAACAGTCCTATGTGAATACCTTTATCTTTGTGACACTAATCTTTTGTTTCCATTTTGTAACTGTAAAAACAACATTCTAAAACTAATTCTCTCCTGTAATGTGAATAGAAGATAGGAATTTGTTATAGGGGCCGCTCCAAGACTGAAAAACAACAACAAAATACAGGCTTATTCTTGAAAAGCAAAGTTTTTTGAATATGCTGTGGTTAGGTTTTTTTCTTTAGTTTTATTTTTATCTAGTTAGGGATACTTACTTATGGTTTTGATATCGGTGTATATTTCTGCCTTTGAAATCTTATTGTTTAAGAACTGAAGTGAGTATGAATCCTGAAGTTTTAAACTAAAATTTAATTTAAAAAAAAAAACAACTGTTTCTTAAGTAAGTTGTGTCTGGTATCTACACACTGTCACCACTTGCCTAAATTAACTTTGCTTTAACAGTAATTTTTTTGATGCCTTAGTACTGCTAACACCTTTTTAATACCTACTTTGCTATATAAAGGAAGGAATATTTATGTCATAAGAAGACCCAAAATAATCCTTCTTTTTAAACAGAGCTAGAGAGATTCCTTATCTTTATGGAAGAGTAAAGAACATTTTATGTTCTGAGGAACCTCTTTCAGTTTGAACGGACCTAAATGCTGTCACAGGACCTTTCCAAGACAAAATATTGTCATAAATATTTTCATGGAATTCCATGATACAAACATATGTTTCCATGGCTTAGTAACTCATTTTCTAGACCAGCTGTTTAGACGAGAGTGTCATCTGGGGACAGTAAGTGAGGTTCTGTAATGTCTCCATAGATGGCAATATGAAGCATTTCACTAAAGCATTTGAACACTCTCTGGACAACTTTGCTAAGTCCAGCATTGTGCATTAGAATCACTCCCACCATACAATATTATTTTGAGGCTGCCTGGCCAAATGAGGCTTCCTAACATACCTGAAGTATATTCCATGAACAGGGAAAGATAAGGTACATAAACTCTGTGTTGATTACCATAGAAATTCATGATACATTTTCCATCTCACTGAAGTAAACTGTCAAGATTTACAAGCAACACAGAAAACAGTATCCCAAGCATTTTTGCACTTCAAAATAGTTTGAACTGGATAAAGAGAGTTGACATTTCATATCTCATTCTGCCTGCTATCAGAGAGTCCTCTAATGTCAGAGAATTGTGTGCTTCGTACCATACGGGCTTGCAAACTGAAAGTTACTGCAGTGTCTTAATGGAAAACTCCATTCCCAGTATTGCATTTTGTGAGAGGATATTATATTAGACAAATTTTGCATTGTTTCTTAGCAAAAAAATTGTATTAACATTGGTGACATTCAGTACATTTAGTTACATTCATTTGAACTCTTACAGCTATTTTCGGAATTTTCATAATATATCAAAGGATCCATATATATATATATGAAAAAAAAAGTTAATTTTTATCTGAAAAGACCAGTAAAGGCCCTTTAAAATTAGTATTTGAACTGTCTTAAGCTCATATACTCCTAATATGTCCTGGCACACGTAGCATAGAAAACACATATTACATTGACATATAAGCACCAAGGCCATAAGAAATTAACAGAATGAGCTATATTTTACGAGTTATACTTTATTTGATTTTACCGTGTTTTCCTAGAGTATAAAAAAAGAAATAAATATGTTAATTGCATGAATCTAAGGATGAGAAAGGATTTGGGGAAATGACATCTACCTTCATCTATTCACTGGTTGATCCAGATTAAGTAGAGTTTTGTTAATCCTGTCAGCAGAAATTAGCCTGTACATGCTTCAGCAGAAATTCCTAGTGATAGCACAACCAAAAGGGAAGCATCAGTTAAAGGAATCATGATAAGGTGAATGTGAATCCATAAATGGACTTTTTGCCTGAAACAGTTGAAGCATCAAAAGAAGTCAGCCTGTCATAGTCTTTTGAATCCTTGTGATTTACTCCCCTCATGGCAATTGAATAGACTTTAAAATAGGCGTTCTCCTTTAATATAGTATTTCTTGCCTGGCAAGTTCATTGCTGACAGCAGAATTTCTGAAGTCTTCAATATATTATATATTTACTCTGTAACTATAGGTAGCATGTTACCAAATCCACAGCTGCCTATCTTTTAAATGACATGTATCACTGCAGTATTATCAGAAGGATCTTGAATTAAAAAGCTTTTCAATCTTTTAAGAAGTAGACTGGAAAAAACAAAGAGGACCAAATGGCTGGTTATGTGCCAACCTAATGCAGAAACCCTAGTCTTTCCCACTGCCACTCACAGCCTAATGTATAACCATATAATCATATACTCCAAAAGACATAATCCTAAGGCTATATCCCATAACGTTCTCATATCGGTTACATTTAAAATGGTTGTCTGTAGGAAGAAATACTCTAGAACCAGAGAAATTTCAAAGAAGAAATGTCTGAACGGTGTGTACTTTATACAACATTGTATGACATTACCTTTCCAATGACTGATATGTTCACAGTAATTGCTAAAGCTATGAATTTAATGAAGGCCAGATTCAATGAAAATCTTAGTAATAAAGGGTTAGATACAGTAGTTTGTAAATTGTAGGTGATAAAATCCT
Source organism: Eulacestoma nigropectus (assembly GCA_013397775.1). Taxonomy (NCBI): domain Eukaryota; kingdom Metazoa; phylum Chordata; class Aves; order Passeriformes; genus Eulacestoma; species Eulacestoma nigropectus. The sequence continues at coordinate 144,238 of VZTE01003924.1, forward strand.
GAGTGGCTGCGAAAACCCAAAATGTGTTTTATATTAAGAGTTTGTGGATGAAAATAGACGTAAAATAGATCATAGGTTTCTTGTCTCATAGCTAAGCAATTTACCCACTAGGTGACAAAGTCACATTTCTTATACACATACCTTGAAGAAGAATTCAAGGATCCTAGAAACTCATTGAAATGACACCTAGCAAATTTTGACAAAAAATACTTTAAGTAAAATCTCAGAGGGGATTTTCTAGATCACAATTTCCAGATAAAACCCTAAGCTCACTCAAATCTTTCGTCTTGGATCTGACCCTACAGTTACACATATCAAAATATAATAAATAGAAATTCATGGAGACATTGGCTTCACAGAAAAGGTAGAACAACATAAAATACTGGTAACTACTTAAAGACTTTTACAGAGGGCCACTTACAACAAAGCATGGTAGATTCAGAACTATAAAAAATTCTTAGCAGAGTAATGCTTCTTATCCATAAAGAGTGCTGTAATAGTGTTACAAGCTGTAGTGCTTTTGATCATTATTGTAAAACACCACAGTATCTATTCATAAAGGCTACTGCTTGATTCACCACTCAGTAACACCAGTTTTTATGCCTACGTAACGACTCTAAGGGTTTTCCTTTTCATTAATATAGTACTCATGGCAGGTGCCAGGTTGCAGAATCCAAGGCTCATTATTCAGTCATAGAAGTAATTTCTCAAGGTCTATAGGTTTTCCCACTGCTCAGCAGCCGACCTTGTCATGTTTGGTCTTTATGTGTTGTTGATGTAATTCAGGCTGCCTAAGATATAAATATGAATCACTGAGGAGTCAAACCAGAAAGCCCATATCTCTGACCAATGAATGCTCTTGACACTGGACTGTCAGGTTTCTCAATGGCAATAAGAATGACAACTACAGTAGCAATTTAAAAATATCTTAGCAGCAGAAACCAGAACCCATCAATATATAGTTTTAACTTTAAAAAAAGTGAACAGTCATTCACCTTTTATCTGACACTATGGGCCATTTTTAACAGCCAGGTAATAGAAAGTTCTCCACAAAAACATTCTGCGGTCTAGCTTTGGATGCATGATATGGGGACAATCTGGAATTCATACTTTCCACTTCCTAGGCAGGTAGTTGGATCACAGCCTGGCATGGAGATACTGTTTCACCAACACTTCATCAGCCATTAAGTGTCCAGCATCAGGTTAAAGACTACTGATGAGTTAATAGATGATCAGATCAGGCCAACCCCTTTCCTCCTTGTCAACAGAACAGCACTCACTGAACATAGGGACTGGATCACCCTCTCCAGAACACAAAAGTCAACTGAAAACACTATTTCTTTCAATGGACCAGATTCTGTGTGTGTGTTTGCATGGGGGCTGGCAGAGTTTAGTCACAGACTACAATTTTACAAGGAAAGTAACATAGCTATGCTTATAAACTAGGTGAACATATCTTTGTACCTCAAACATGACAAAAACTACGTAGGAGACATATGAGACTATTTTATCCTTTTCTGAGCTCTAGCAACATCTAAAATACCAACAACTACATTTTTAGAGTATTTCAAAACTGTTTATACAGTTAAGAAATTTATCTATTGCAAAAATAACTAGGACTTCCTGACCTTATAAAATACTTCTGTATCTGTAAGAAAGGGGAAGGTATTTCATAAAAGCTTTTTTTTCTCCTAGAACTTCATTTGTATAATTGTAGGTATATAAATATAAATATAAATATAAATATACATATAAATATAATTATACATATAAATAAAAATACAAATATCCATGTGAGTAAATTACAATGCTCTAAAAAAGATATTTTGTAATAAAAACAACCTCAGATGTAAAAATGCAACCGACTTTGAAATCATTAACTTGTATATTTAATTGTTTTATATTTGGTCACAAGATGATCAAAATTTATCCTGGTCATTTAATTCTAAAAAGAATTTAATTTGATATGTGTTAGATACGTGTTAATCATAGAATTACAGAATGGTTTGGGTTGGAAGGGATCTTAAACCTCAATCTCTCCACCATGGTCAAGGACAACTTCCACTATACCAGTTTTCTCAAAAACCCATAGAACCTGACCTTCAACATTTCCAGTCATGGGGAATCTACAACTTCTTTAGACAACAAGTTCCAGTGCCTCACCATGGTAATGGTAAAATTTTCTTTCTTATACCCTGTCTAAATTAACTCTTTCAGTTTACAATCCATGCTTCTTGCCCCATCATTACAGGCCTTGGTAAAAGGCAAATTTTGTTTGAGAAAGAAAAAGACTTTTCCAGTTCATTAAAAAAATCTATACGTGAGAAACCAAAGTATATTAGTTTTAAGTTCTTCAAGAACACAACGATCAGAAACAATCAGCTGAGCACAGCATCTAAAGATAGTAGTCTCTTTATTGTTAACTTTGTTATTTTTAAATATATGTAGATATTGTTTATCCTAAAAGACAATTAAAAATACAAAATTTTAGAAAATAATGACTCAATCTTTCTTTAGTAAAATTCCTAAATAGTAAAAAGAAAAAAAAGGAATTTTTTAATTCACATTTTTCAGCTTGCTGATTAAAATTGTTCATTTAACTAAGTGAATTTAAATCAAGAAAAAATCTGGAGTTTTAAGAATAAAAATAATCAAGTAATCAATTGCTCATTCAATTATATTTTTCCTAATTCAAGTAAAAGTAATTAATGCTATATCTTCCTTCGACCGTGTACAGGGAAAGATATGAACTTACACCCAAGAGAAATTCCAGATTATGGCTTGAACGTTAAGAGACTTCACCCAGTCTCAGGTGAAGTGCCATTTTATGTAAAAAAACAAATTCTAACTGAAGGGAATTCAGAAACGAGAGAAGGGGTAGGTTCAGAACCAGAAGAGTTTTCTGGGGAGAGAGAGAAACTAGGAGGGGAAGGGATGCACTGAGAAGACATTTACTCCATCTCTGGGGACCATAGCTTACGCAATAATGACTGATTACTGAACCTTTAAAGAGATAGGATTAGTTTCAGAAATTATATACGGCCAGTAGATTTCATATAGTTTAGCTAGTTTGCTTGGAATACAGAGTATGCTAGGGAATGAGATTAAATTTATTAACAAAAATTTAGCCAAAAACTGTAAGAACCTCAAAATCTAGAGATTTTATAATTGGAAAGAGAGCTACAACATCAGATCAAGTGTTACAGGCATTTTTTTTCAAGTCTTTAGGCCCAAAGTTACTTTTTTGATATAACAGACACATAATTCATGATTTTGATCATTTTCATGTTTGCCATGAAAAGGGCACTGGGATAGAAATACACTGGAAGTACAGCAAGCCACACATTCTACCCCAAACACACCAGGTTTTTGCACTGCATCGTTCCCGTTGCCTTTGGTCTTCATAATTTTTATGAGCGAGACTACATACATATCTTCATCTTCTGGCATGGATTTCTATTACAGAAAAGAAATAGAAGTACTTCGCTTCGGTCTTAATTACAGAAAAAAAACCGAAAATACCCAAAGCTACTTCCAGAAGAAAATAGAGAATATTTAATGAGACTCTGTTCCTGTTATAGTTATCAGACCTATGAGAGCCTACTTTGCAAAGACTTTTCCCTTGCTCATTTCCAGATCAGAAGCCTGAATGGACTCTTAACTGCCATGAAAGAAAAGGAAAAAATAAAGCAAAACTGTACACTGCTCCTGTTTTCCCTCTACTTTCCCATACTTCAAACTATTGTCCAGCTGACAGTTCTAACAGGACTGTCATTCCTTGTGAAATGACTTATGAAAGTGTAGGAAAGTATTTTACACTATTACCAAGTAGCAATTCTTGTAATTTCTATGAGCATGACCCAAAATGAAAATCAATACCAGATCTTACCCTTTGACTCATCCTGTAAGATCTCACCAAAATTCTGCCAATGAATGTTGTATTAATTGGAAAAAGAGATCAATTTCTCAGCTGAGACAACTTTTCTATGAAGACCATTATGGAACTGTCCCTCGAATGTAAAATGTCGGATAGCTTCATCTGTCTGCATAGTAGGTGGTCAAATATACAAGTGGAACAAGACTTAAAAGATTACATTTCTGAACTAACATAAACAATTGATTTCCTAAACAATTGCTTTTAACAGAAAAACCAAACCAAACCAAACAAACCAACAAAAAAAAACCCAACAAACTTATGTCTTCTGTCTTCTAACTGTATTTAGTTTAAGGAGTAAGAGAACATCACGAAGAACAGTATGACGACATTCAACATCCTCAGGAAAGGTACTTTACCTAAGTTTAGACAGTACACTTCAGGAAAGGGTTACAAACCATGAAGAAACATATCAAGAATGCCCAAGGACATAAAAGGAGAAGAAATTAAAATTTTTGAAGTCTATTTAAAAACTGTACCATGCAGTAATAGGTATACGCATTCTTTTATAAAAGGTAGACATAAGAGGATCAAGAAAAACATAATAAAGTTCCATAGGAACTCTACAAATCCACTGAAGCAGAAGGCAGTAACTGGAATGGAAAATTAAATTATACATTAGGTGAACCATTTTTCTTTGTATGTTTTTTTACTGTAAAGTTGCTTACATATATCCACCTTGTACATATCTAGTTCAAGTGTTAAAGAGTCAACACAAGAAGATACCACTGTGTCAAAACAGACTATATTTGAACAAAACTATACTTCAATGAGCAAGTATTCACTGAGATCAAAGGCTGAAATATCAGAAGAGTTAAGAATAAAGTCACCAAACTGATAACAAAAGTATACAGTTTATTTAATACATACTTTTAGAAGTGCAAACTAAACTGATGCAAGGAAATCCTAAATTAATAGAGGGCTATTCCACAACAGGGTTGAGCCAATTTAAAGAAGTTAAATTAATACTTATTTAATTGAAGTGATTCAACTTCTGTGTGACCAAAGCAATTTCCATGGATTAAGAAAATATTAATATTGTTCTAGTTTAAAAATACTCTAGGATAACATAAGGAATGAAAATCAGCCTCCTTTTCTTTGGTGTCTGAAAAACTGTCAGGAACTTGTAGCAAAGAAGAAATGCAGGAGTTAAATTAAAAAAAAAAAAACAAACAAAAACAAACCGAAAACCAACCAACCAACCAACCAACCAACCAACCAACCAACCAACCAAAAATCCCCAAACAAACAAACAAAAAAAATCCAGCCCCAAACCAGCCCTGTTTCTCCACCCTGTGAGACTTTAATTCCTTTAATTCAAGAAAGATGAACTCATGTGATTACAAGGAAAAGGGAAATGGGAAAGGAAAAAGGGGGAAAAGAAAAAATGCAATACATCCTAACTGGTAAATAAAAGAAAAAGTAATTTAAGGTTATTTCAGACTGAATACTTTCAGAGAGATTTGAAGCCAGATCATTAGCAACTGAAGGTCATAAGAGTTCTTCAGGAATTCCTATTATAATGTTCACCAATGGAAACAGGTTTGTTCCCAAAGCATTTCAAGAATAGTCTTGGAAATACTTTTACTGAAGACAATACCATGGTGAACTATTGGTGTAAAAGAGGTGAGACCCAAAGGTTGCAAACACTAAGACCAAGGTGAAGGTTCCATGATCACTACATTTCTGAGTCCCAGACTGTAACAAAAAAATTCAAGAAATCCATTGAGCAAAGAGTACTCTGTTCATCAATTTACACTATTGATTGCAAGTAATTTAAAACACGTTGGTTTGAAGAACTATGAGGTTTTTTCGTAGAAGAAATTCAAACATTTTCCAGATTAAAAGACGCACACCAAAAATAAAAATGAACTGAATGCAAACCGTATGTCTGAATAGGGGGAGAACAAATTGATGAGCACAGGATAAGAGAGCTTTCAGAAATTAAAATATTTGTGCAACTGTAGCTGGCCTTGAATCTCAGTTCCATCTTCCCTGTGAGTTTGCAAGAGTTCCATTCAGCTGGCCTTTGCCAAAGGGACTCTGCTCATCTTTTTTCAAACATTTACTTTCAGGAGTTGCGGAAATGAAGTATGTAGGTGCATAATTTTGGAAGTGAGAGGAGTTTAATTGTATGAATTCATTGTAATTAAACATAAATTCCAGAAATCAAGCACAATATTACTATGCAAAAAATATAAGGATGAATCAAAAATACGCATGTATGGAAATAAAAGTAGTAGAATAGAGAATGATTAATTTTAGGTCACTTTTAAAGTCACTTGCCATCCACTCATTAAGACAGGCACTTTCTCAAACAGTAACCTCTTCTCATGTATTTAATAAATGTCAGGTGTGGGAAAGAGTTCTGCTCCAAAGGTTCCATAGATATGAATAAAATGACAAAGTAAGGATTAAATGGGAAAGCATAAAACCAGAAAAGATTGAGAGTAGTAATACATGTGGGAGGAATATATCTGAATGGGACTCTATACAAACAATATCACTGAGAGATTCACACCCTTTAGTGAAAATAAAGTATTTTGTCTTGATCAACATTGCTTTTATCATGTCATTCCCAGATTTTAGATGATATAATGCCTTTTGCTTAGATGATGACATAGTATAATAACTAAATCAGAAATAAAGCAGAAATATCTGTTACACTGCCACAATCATCTATATATTTATCTTAGCCTATATATAAAAAACATATATCTAGAACATTCATAAACCCATTATGTTTAAATCTCTGACCTCAAACAAAAACTGAGATCAGTTTGTTTATAGGATACTTCATCCTACTGTTTGCATAAATGAGAAAAATGCTTTGGTTTGTTTTTTTTAACATACACATAAAATACTCCATGAAGTTGAAACACAAAAACATATTTTCTTTCCAATGCACAATATATTTTCTTTTTTACTCATTCTCTTCTAATCCTATCACCAGATTTCTCTTAATAAAATAAGATGATGCTACAAAGCTACAAAGCTTCTGAGTTCTTTCATTGATTGATAGTAAAATAACATAGTCCTGGATCTGTTCCACTTACATGGAATAGTAATTTATTCAGGCAGTAATTTCAATTATAACAATGAACTAGTCATTGAATAAGTTTTATTCCTTTGTAGAAGTTTAGCGTAAACTCAGCTACTGATGAAACCTTTTCTCTCTTTCAGAATAAAAGAGATATACAATTCTTATGTGAACATTTCCCTGATCTCTGAAAAATAGGTATTTCTCACACAAACTATGAATCTGAGAAAGTAAGACCTTTGAATTGTAAAGCCTTATTTAATTCTTTTGTATTCTAATACAGTAGTACTAAACATTTTGAGAAAGTTGAGACTGAAATTAGAGAAGCTGCCCTATGCTCTTGTCCCTGTTCATATACTTTATTCTCACCTGCACTTTCGTTTTATGATTTTGTAATTCATGAAACCTCCTGAACTCTGGAACATTTTCTTTATTTTAAGGAAACAAATTATTTGAGTTTATTTAAATTTTTTTTTGTCATATCTTATTCCCTTTTTTTCCTATGCAGGATGCAAGTGTCTGGTGTGTGGCCTGTGAAGATATTTAGTTTCTTCAAGCATAAAGTACCAGTTTTATTCTTCATGAAAACTCAAAAACATAATTTATTTTGAAATGTGTCACAGAAATAAAAAGTTCAAATATATTTGTCTTGGTTTTGGCTTTTTTTCCCTTTGTCATACTGCAGTTCAAGGTATTATTGTTTAACAACTTGCAATTTACATAGCAAATCAAATGTTAGCAGCCATGTCAGTATCTCATATCTGATAATCAAATGTTTTCGCATCAAGTGAGATTATAGAGCTGTGTAATTTGAATAATTAAAAATATATATATATATATTTAAATAGACCCAAAAAAATATTTGGGGGGATGAAAAGGACACTTGTAATTTCAGTGTATCAAAATAAAATGAGATCATTACTACCATATACTGTAGAAATAGAGGAGGATGAAAACAGTTCAGTCATAATGATTTCATTAGGATATGTATGTGGAGAGATGAAAGGAAAACATCACTAGCAGATTGCTAGTAAAACAGAAAGAGTGTGAAAGCAGCTGAATGTGGTATACTTAGAGAAACGAAAGTAGAAATGCTTCAAAAAATAAATAAAAACTAAATCTTTTACTCTGTTTAAGGCAGGACACGAGCAAAAGATAAAATACACACTTTGTCACTTCACCTTGGAGTCATTGATCTCTTTTGCACATTGAACCTAATGAGGCAAGTAGGAGAAAATTGTAATGGGCCTTTCATGTACTTGTTGGACTTGGATTATTGTGTAGAACTAAAGGGTATTTTTTATCAAAATGTCTTTCAAAAAACAGCAGGATTCTATTACAAATAAGTTTATAAATACTATTTTATAATTATGAATTCCTGGGCTTCTTTAACTATTAATAAATATGAATTATGTCAACTATGCAAACAAACACACCTTTTTTAAGTAGCTACATATTATTTATGAATATCAATCCAGATAGGTAATTTTAGAGGTGCTATGTTTTATATAGACATGAAAATGAAACTGGAGACTTTTCCATCCTTTAAGTAACTGCTTTTTATTTAATTTAGTGTTCTGCAGAACTATATGAGATGTATTTCAATGTTGGTTAAAAAATCTTCATGAGGTTTTATAATTTTATATCATACATCTTTGTAGTGCATTTGGAAATGATCAGTAATAAGACTCTCACATATGCAGTGAAAGAGTCTATATATATATATAACAATTATAAATGCCACAATCTGTCATTTTTGCACACAATCGTGAACAAATGCATTTGATTATATAAACTAAGTAGGGATGTTCTTCATATATTCAGCAGCGTGCTTAAAGTGTGACTAAAAAACAGTCCAGGAAGCACATTACTGAAGTCACCTAGAGAACAACCAGGAGGAAGTGCTACAAGCAGGGATGATTCTGAGCTGCCTTCTAGAGATTGTGCTACTTTTCCCCTTTTCCCACTACAGACCATGTTTCTAACCAAGCAGTATTTTCTATTCAAAATGTGCTTTTAAATAAAAGAGGACAGGAATCAATCAGTGATCTACAGGCTGGCATTGCTTATAGCTAGCTTCTGCATGAGTTTCTTTTTGAGGAGAGTCACCCAAAACGAAAAAACCTCAAACAAATAAACAAACAAAACCACAAGACAAAAGCAACAACAAAGCAAAACAAACAAACAAAAAAGCCCCAGACTGCTAATTAATAAACCAAACCAAATAGCAAGCTAAAACCAGTTACAGCTATGCACATCCATGCATATCTTCATTAGAACTATGAGTGTAGCTGTTCTCTATTTGTAGATCAAGTAGGGTCAGAGCTCAGACTCAAATTCTTTCACAAAATCATTGTTTTGGAAAGGAAGAGAATTGAACATAATGTGAACATGACTTATGTAGTCCTATTCTAGGAAACAACCAAACACTTTTTGTGCCTTCATGCCAGAGTTCAAAACCATGTGTACAAATAAACAAGTTTCCTCTATAAACCAAGTACTGTCAGTAAAAGTTTTCTTTTGTGTAGTCCCAGGTCTTATTCTTTTCAGGACATATTAACTGGTGTTAATAGTTACAGCATAATAACATCTCAGAGAAATTTTTAAGGCTTTTGAGCACATGTAACTGTAGCAGCATGAATATTCATGTCCAGGATGCCATGGTGTACAATGCTGTATGAACACTGCTAACACTCTCAGTTCCCTTGGTATTTCAGTAGCCTATTGTTTCATTTTCTTCAGTTATGATTCCCAAACTATTGCTCAGTGCCAATCAAAATTCTTTGGGAACCTTCAGCATTAACCTTGACAGACCTTTCTTTGGAAGTAGAAAATTAGAAGGTTTGTGTTTATCAGACTCACCTTATACCCACAAGACCTAGAATATTTGATTTTTAAATTTTTTTTAAGCAATACAATGGGAATGCAGCTAGTCATGACACTGAGATGCAGACTCTCCAGACTGCTTCTTTTGCACATCCTGTTTGTTCCAATCCCTTTTTTCCGACTTACATTTTCCCTGGCCACTTTGTCATCATGTCAATTACTAACTGACAGAGTGATGTGTGTGACAGAAATTTAGAAATATGTTCACTTCATTGGTTCTATTATTTTAATGTCAGAATGCAGGTATGAGAAAAACAGGAGCATGAAAGCCAGATTTTCGTCCCCCAAAACTGAAAAAGTCAGAAGCACCTGAGAAAATTACTTATCTTTTCACATTACTTTTTCTCTTACAATAACAAAGAAAATGTCTGTGAGATATTTCTCATATGACTTTTCAGTGCCTGTAATTCCTTTATAATGTTATAGCTGATTAAGTGGGAAACAGACACAACAGATTTCCTGTTGAAGCTTTTTATTACATTAATTGTGCTGCTTTGTCTGATTGCTTAGAACTTCTGCCATACTTTCTATTAAAAGTAACTGGCTTCAGATTGCTCTTATTGCTGAGATAAAATCTACACTGATTAAGTGACAAATGTACAGCTACATTTATAGGTGTGCGTGAAAAAGCCGTAGTTCTGTGATTAGTGGCTATTGCAATTTACCAGCCTCAGTGGTCACTGGATTGGACTCTACAAGAGATGTGATCCAAAGTTATTTTAATAAGTTAGTAAAACTGCTATTTTAATTTCTTTTTTTTATTGAATATGGTGTCCTTCCAATCTAGCAGGACTTTGAGGAATCGGGGTGTATAAAATAAAGAAGTCTAATTTTCTCCACATAGATAAAGTCTCAAAGGAGCAAAGTAAAAATATTCTGGTATTATCTGCTTAACAAGGGCAACAAAACAAATGAAAATGAGGACATTTGCTTCAGTACATAGCAGCAACTTGGATAACATCATACATAGAACAGGGAGCCTGTACTTTGGCCAATAGTAGATGTCAAGGCTTGGGCATCATGCCTGAAATGCTATTATTAGATTGGAAAAACAGATTCACTCAACATGCTACAATCTTGTCTTCATTTTGCTACATGAACATATATTACACTGTTATGTGAAAAGGCTCTGATAGGTTCGATCTAGTCTTGATTATCCGAGAGAAACATAACTTTATCCAAACTGGAAGGTCTGGGCAGAAGTGGCAATACCCTAAGCAAGCCAATAAGGGCTTAAAAAGTGTTTGACCTCAGAATCCAAGTAATCAAGTAACATTTATGTACCTCACAAATCAAGAAATATATATATGCATGGATGTTAGAGTTTCAGTTTTATTATATTAATAAACAGTAGACAAAATTTTCATCAGGGAATAAAGAAATCAAGGAAAGTACTTGGAACTGGAAAGACTGGATCAAAATGAAGTTAAATATTTGCGTTAAGGTCTGTAAAGGAATACTATTGTGTAAGCTAGAATTTGTATATAGTTTAGGATGCATCCATGTGTTTTTGTTTTAAGTTAGGATGCTAAGAATAAAACTTGGGCATGGCTGCCACTTTGCCCTTTCTGAGTAAGAAAGCCTCCTGCAACACCTCCTGGGTCATTGTCATTTGCCAGCTCTGACTGATTTGGTGTCAAGACACACTCCTAGCCGTTTAATATAAACAAACAGCAGCAGTAACTGAGTTTGTTGTTCTTTCTTAGATGCAGAATCTGATAGCCCATGTTCAGATTTTCTCCACTGGATTCCTGTAATGCGCTTCACTACCAGCTCAGGATCTATTTGTAAGACATTGTTCTGAGGGAGAAAAATAAAAGTGAGTTCCACTATATTTTAGATAATATTTTTAAGGGCATATAAAGAAACTGGTTTACAAATTCAATGTGTGTGTTCTCTTTCCAGGAGGATGCTAAGAGTACTGCTTCTACTTTTGAGGGTTAAAATGGCTTTGAGCAATGCACTCAGGAGAAGAATTTTTTCCAGTCCTACCAGTCCTTCCACTTAATCAGAAGACAATTCAAAATCGCATGATGGAAGCAAAAAGAATGCTAGTGCTTAATTTTCCATAACGTTCCTGTAGCTCTCTTCCTTGTTCAAGAATAATGTAAAATTGTTACCCTTACCAGATTTTTGAAAAGCCAGTCTTATTGAACAGATGCATATATAGAGTTGAGGTTTGTTGAGGAAGAGGCTTCATTTGGCGAGCTTAAAGGGCTGACAGTTTTCACTGCCAATAAATAGACTTTTGCTGACTGGTTGTTATATTTTGGCAAAAAATTGTTGCTGTTTTTTTCTCTATGCTTAGAGGTTATGTTTTTTATTAATTGGTGTCCTGGTATTTTATATGGGTTTTGAAGGACCATTTCTGCACTGTAAATATAGAAATGCTACCTGCTCATTCACACTGTGCAATGCTCTGAGAGAATGCTCATATCAGACTGAAGGGTAGAGGATTCATATATGTGAACTGCAGCTAAAAGAGATCATTAAATTAAAGAGTCCCTTGGCCATGATATAACATTCCAAGTCACTTCCATGCTGTTCCCATAATTCTTAGGTATATTAATTGTGAGGGAGGTGCTCCCTGTAGGCTATTGAAACTTCAAATTTAGGACCTTAGTCAGGCAAATATCTTACAGATCTTCAAGGGAATTTTCCCAGTTTTCTAACAAAGGTTCCCCCTCATGTGTGCAACAAATGCAGAAATATTTCTAAATTATCATTTTATGAATAAAATCATCATTGTATGAATGGTGAGATGAGATATCTGATCTCATTATATCGGTACAATTCTGCTGACATTACACATGGCAATATCCAATTTAATTTTATTAGTCAATAGATGTTTTTCATTGACATTGGAGGTTAGGGCTTCTTCCAAAAGTAGGAATTATTCTTATGACCTTAGACTTTGAGTCTCGTCCGACACCAAGGCCAAGATAAGCCTTTATTGAGCTGTGTTGATTATGAATATATTTGATATTTCCATTAATTTACTGGCACCTCAAGCAATTAAAAAAGGAGGTAAACATTGTACTAAAATCATCAGTGGTTGCAATTTCACTAAATACAAATAGAATAAACCCTAAAAGAGTTTATGGTTTATTGACTCAGTAAACATATTAGAAACAATAAAGGAAAAGTAGGAGGAAAAAAGATGGAAGTAAGAGAAAATAATATTGCAAGGATGTAAGAGTCACCATCTTAATTGTATTAGGCCAGTATTGCTTTCCTGATGCTCACCACCCACTCACACTTCAGAGAGATTCTCTGGTTTGACCTTAGATATGTAGAGGCCAATTCAAATCACAGAGCTTTTCTTTTTCCATTTTTTCGTTGTTGTTTCTAGCCATTAACTCTGACATTAACTCTGGACGTTTCTACTACCCATAACAACTCTGAATCTTGCTAAAATCTTGTTTCTTAATTCTGTGGGACACAGGACAATTTATAAAATATATAATTTTTATAAATTATAATTATAATTAAACTATAGCAGTTTAAATTATAGCAAGATAAATTATAGCAATTTACAGACATATCAAAATGGTACTCTAATTTAAAATCCTGGAAGAATGAGTATGGAAAGGTGGAAATGGATCACATGTTCTGTATGCGGTTTCTTCTTTCTTTTCTTGACGAGTATCTTCTACAACTGCAGGTATAGAAGTCCACAGAAAGAAAACAATGTAAAGTAAAATAAAAAAGGAATGTCTAGGCTCTCATATCTATCACATTTTGATAGGCATAGCATCAGACTTTGTTTTCCCTTCCATTCCCCTATCCCACCCCCCCAAGAAAATAGTTTAGCAAGAAAAAAATATACTCAGTTATTCTGATTTCACATAGACCAACACTGCTGTGATGTAATTACAAAAACATGTACTTCAAAATTACCTGGCTAACAGAGTAGATATACCCCTATACAGGGAAGCTCAAATGTACACACAAATGTATTCTTCATTTAATAACTTCCTACAAACGATACATTCATTGTAATTCATTACTTGGATGATTATGTGAAGTCCTATAAGGTTTAGTTGTTTTTTTTTTTTTTGAAACACTCATAGAAATGTGTGATTTTTATAAAATTAGCAAAGTAAAAGGTCAGAATGGCATATACACAGACATTCATAAATCCATATGCACACATATCTGTATGTGATAACAATGATAATTGTTCTGAATCTGAATTTCAGACATTTTGTGTTCTATGGACTGCAAGGTTTTTTGATAGTTTATTTTGCTATGCATCTTAAAAATACATCTAAAGGTATTTTTGCTAGGCGTTTTAACATAAAGTCTGAACAAAATATTTGTATAAGTTTTGTGATCTTTTCATCACACTCTTTTTTCACTGCTTCTCTGTATATGATTTGATGAAGTAAAAATATAATGACCTTACAGTGTAAGTGACTTTTCCGAGCAGTGAAACTAGTGATTTCATGGGATGACTAAGTTCAAGATTCTATCTCCTTGAAATTTGTTTCCAGGATGTTAACTGCAAAGCAAGTTATATATAGCAGTAAATGCATGCTTAATTTGTGCAGAAATCATGGTGTGATGAATACAATTAAGAGCCTCGGAGGGAATAATTATATTACTGCATAAAGCTGGTGGATCTCAAATTGCTTGGTGCCTGGACTTTAAATTGGCCTGCGTTCCTGTTGTGAAAGTCATTCACAGTAGTAACAAAACTGCAGTCAGAAATAAGGTAGTTTCAAAGTCATGTAAGTATATTTACTCATCTGCTGCAAATGACAGAGCCTACAAAATGAAAGCAGCATTTAGGAGAAAATGAATAAAAATTTAATTCTGTTAAATATAAACAGTGTACATTAAAATATTATTTTATGCAACAACAAACCTTACAGAAATTACAAAATCTTAATGGTTGCATTTTCTTTCATATTTACACCAGTAGCATGTTGTAGTTCTTACCTGGTCTTTCCAGCCTACCGTAGGTACTTCCAAGAGGCTTTAATGAAGATCTGTAATTGAACTAAAAGCCATAAACATAGCATAATTCTGAATTTTGACTGGTAGGCAATTGCCTCATATGGACCAGTCAGATTCCTCACCTAAGGTGTGTGGTAACCAAGGTCAAGTATTGTGGGACAGGATTCTATCATCTTAACAACCAAGCACAATTCAACGGGCTGACATAGGGTTACATGACCTAAAGTATTATTAATAGTAATACTTTCATAAATTATAAAAGTGTTATAATAATAATAAAGAAAATTTCGTAGCACAGCTTGTTGTTCAGCTTGGGGGGTTTTCCTACACTGAACATCTAGCAATGGTTTTACAAGAGCTCTGTGACTTAAACCAGCAATTTCTGAGCACAGGATACACAAGCTGCTGCAGCCCACTTAAGGGTTGAGGCTTTTAAAATTATTCAGCTTCTTTCAGCATTTGAGAACCATTTTCCTATTCTTCTACTTGGTTTTAAGCTTCTCAAACACACTACAGAAAACATGAAGTTGTGTATGTTGCAGTCAAAAAAAAAAAAGGAAATAAATAGTGACTGGTTCTAGGGTCAATGGCTGTAAAACATTACCTAAGGTAGAAAAAAAGAAAATTACTGAGACCTGAAATTGTGACTATGATGTGAAAATAAAGGCTATGAGCATTATTCCTGAACTGTGGTAAATTTTCTTTTCCCTGGTCAGTATTTTATAAAACTCTTACTTGGAAACTAGACATCATTTTTTCTTGATACATTTCTACTCATTTGAAAAAAGGTAATGTTGCACTGTTTGCTTTATCAGACACCCTCTTTATGTGAAAAGATGAATGCATAAATTTAAGAACTATTGTTTTTTAGATAATGATATGGAATGTAGTTGTTAGTAGCCTAGACATTAAAACTAGAGTCGTAAAAGAAATGACTCCAGGTTTGTGTACCCTAAGATATCACGGTAATGCTGGTGATGCCATAATGACAGTGATAATAGACCATGGCTCAGCTATACCAGAGTTTCATAATAGTGTCCACTGCCACTCTTCTGCTTCCCACATAAAATCAATAGTGAGTGAGAAGTTAATTAAGGACTTAATGTAAGAACTTTTTCTCTATCAGGTCAAAATTGTGGCTTGTTAGGATTTCATGTTTCTGTAAAAGTTTTATTCAAAGTGTGGTCTAGGGTGATGGAAAGCCTGTGCCAATTTGCTCGAACTGTTCTTTTAACAGACTGGGAAGTGTCATATATACAGGCACCCCATCTGCTTGTTCTTTTTGTTGGAGAAGATGGCCAAGGCAATGTAGCATCTATCTTTATGCCCAAAATCTCATTCCATCTCTTCCTACACTGGTGGAAAAAAATCTTCAAGCTACAGTCCTTAAAGAAAGACATATCAAAATTACCTTGTGCAGCATTCATTTAATCACTGTTTTAGTCAACACCTTTGATAAAGCTTGCATCCAATATGGACCTGCTAGGAAAAAAACATCTCCAGATGACCTGTTGAAGATGCTGTAACATCGCAAGTAAAGCCACGCTTACAACTCAGTCAAATAAAATCAAATATGTGATACTCACACATTAGCTGCCATATTGAATTCAAGATTCCTATCAACCACTCTTGCTAACTCAAACTGAGCACAAGGACTGCTTTAAAGTATGGAGGATGTTTTTCTACATTCCTTCTCTTTTTAAAAAATTCAGCTACAAAATAAATACTTTCTAATGATATTTTTTAAATAAGAGTATCTGCTGGTGAAACATGTTTTAGTACACATTCTCTGTATCTCAGTGTAGAACAGTTCTTTCCTTCATTTCTGAAAGGTATTTACAGTGCCCAGATGTTAAGCCATAGAAATTTCTTTTTCAACAGTAGCATCTGGCTTATTGGCAGGCTCTACTTGCTCTTTTGTTGGCTTCACTGCAGTTGTCTTTAGGCTGTGAAATGATTAGGATAGTGATGTGATATCTTATTCACTAGAATCCCATTGCTTTTAGCTAGCTCATGGTTTCTGTTCTGTAACACTTCCAAAAAAATCTGAATAACAACAAGATTTCTCCGAGAGATATCTCTATGAGCTGAAAGCAAGGGGGAAAAAAACCCAAATGATTTCTCCAAGGATAAGGCAGAATTAATGCTTTGCAGAACAATCTGGGAGAGGGACAACAAAAAAAAAAAATAGCTAACACATTTTATTACTCTAATATGATTCAGATTTGCAGTTTAATAGATTTCTTCTTGAAGAAATTGTTGATAAAATGCTTTATTTTCTCCTTTAAAAAGATTCACATCAATACAAGATGAAAGTTCCTTCTATCCTATATATGAGGTAAACATAATACAAAGCATATCAAACTTTAGAACTCTGTGCTCTCTTGAGGATAGAAGCAAGAGTGGACAAATATTTATTAGCTGAATTTTAAAGTAAATTGCCAGCCATGTGGGCTTTCAGATATATAATGGGGTTTTGACCCAGCCTTCCTTACATACATGCAGTCTTTCTCGTATGGTCATATGCTTCTTTGAGACTGAACTTCAGTGCACAGTCTTTTAAATGACTGGCTGATTAGTATCTAATGATTGTAAGAAAAACACTTTTTTATTCAATTTCTGAGTTGACATTATGCAACATAGTTTCAAAAATATTATTGGAATAGTTACAGAGCAATGATGTAGAGGGGTTTTTTTGTGGTGTGAGAGGAGTTTTGAACCTAAAAGTTGTCTATATAGTCTTCTTGAGATTGTCTTTAAGAGCTTTTTTCCCTAGGTTCTATGTAACCTATGAACATTTCATTCAGTTATTTTGGTACTAGATATAAAGTTCTGCTATGTGGAAGCCAGTCTTTGTTTTCTTACTAAAAAATATCCATACAAACTGTATGTTTAGCTATCAGTACTGTCCTGTTTTAAAGTCTCATAAACTTAATCTGAGTTTTTAATCTGATCTTGAAAATTCTATGATTTCCAGGCTGTATTTTGGATCCAAACAGCCATCTGGCCATATGTCTGTTATATAATGATAGAAAAGAGTGAGCCAATATAAGTAAAGCAGATGGTAAGAGGTGCCTGCTGACCAAACAGGAGCAGTGGGACTCAGCTTGGATAGGTCAGCCTATCTGTAATAGATAATCTCAATTGTCATTGCTCATATTTACTGCTTTGATGTTACCCTATGTCATTTATATGACATATATATAAATATAGTGATTTATGTTATATATTATAGCTTTCTTTGAAACCTTTACATAATACGGTTGAGATATGGAAATATTAGTTCATATATTAGTGTAGAGTTTATATATGCTACCCCCCTACTTAAGAAATTAATGTCATTGGAGTTATTTTACTTTAAATTAAACATGCATCCTTTTCTAAAGATACAAGAGCATTACTTGATATATATCCAATTTGTCTTCTAATTTATGAAAGTATAATGATATTGCATTACTGTTATAAAGTTAATCAAGACTTTAATGGGACAGCTATGTTACTATTGAGTGGTTGTTTTTTTCTTTTACTATAATGCATGTCTTCAACAAGCTGATTATGCAGTGTAGCAATGAATTCTCTAATTAGAAAGTTATTACTACATCTATAATGGGCAAGAATTCTAGCTTTGTAACTTGCATTTTCAAAATGCTTTCATAGACAAAATAGAAATAAAAAAAAATAAAATACACATCAGTAGTTACAACAGGATGCTTAATCCATAGGCACTTGGTCTGGTTTATTTTCCATTTTTTCATCTGCTGATCCATATTTCCATGTACGCAAAGTAAACATAAGATGACTTCACTTAATAATTCCGTGACTTGATAATTTCTCAAACATGTTTTGCATAGATGTGAGAAGCTTGTGCCAAGGCAAGGACCGAGAAAAATTGTCAGGTTTGGGTTGCACAAAAAGTCAATTTCTTACAGATTTTTAACCTTGTTTTGACTTTGAATTTCACTTAAGGATTGAAATAATATTTTGTCTCAGAGCAAAAGCAGAAAAGGCCATATGATTATTAAGAAACAGAAATGTGTTTAATATTAGGAAGTCCAAGTGTTGACCATATTAGAAATTATGCTGCCTTTTATTTTTTTTTCCTGCTTTACCTTAATTGGAATGATACTTGAATCTTGGTTATCAGCAAACAAGTTATCTTCAAGTTAAATGAGTACAATGCCTTCAACCAGAAACCGAATCTATGTAAATTTACTTATAAGCTGAAGCTTCTAGTCTCAAAACTATTCATAAAAGTATTTTGTCCAGGCTCTAGCACCACGAAAATCATTATGTGAGGCTCTCCTAGTTGACAGTTTACAATTTACCATCAGCATTACCTAAAAAATTAAATGCTTCACTCAGAACTGCATCTCTGTGACCTCAAGGCTGCAAATTCTGAGCCCAATCTGAAGATCACTGGTCTGAGATCCAGTCTCTGCACTTTCTCTAGTTTTTATTAAATTATCACTTAATGAAAAATGCATAAAAAATATCATGGGGGAAAAAAAAGATGATCAAAGCATGTCTCGTTTAAGCTTAGTGACTGAAAACTAAGATGCTGATTCGTTGTCTTTCCACTAACTGCAAAATCATGGAAAGGCCTCAAATGTCCAACAAACATATAGGATAAAACCAAAAAAGACTGCCACAGATAGACTGAGAGTGTAACCCTGAAGAAAGATAGGTATCAGCAGGCTGTTGGTAAAACACCAACTTAAAGGATCTTGGAGCCATGAGCAGAGCATTTTCTGGTCATGCAGAATAGGTGTGTTATCTGCCAAATGTTTTCTTACAAGCATGAGCTCACTCATGCTTATGTAAAGTCGTTTTTATCACTGATGGCCAATCAATTGCTCATTTAAATACTGGGTATAATTACAGCAAGTTAACTGTTAAGGGGCCAGCTTTTAGATCTACATAGCGATGAATTTTGCTAAGAATATGATAAAGTGTCAAGAACTTTTAAAATATAATGTCCTGCATTGTGTACAGTATCTTCACTGTATGCTTTACAAATGAAGAAAACACAAAAACTTCGTGCACTTCCTTTGTTTTCTTGTGTGATAGTTTTTGAGGGAGTCATTGGGTTTTCTGTGTGTTTCCAGAAGAACCTAGATGTGAGTCATGCTGTTCTAAGGACTTGCTGCCTTGTTTTGGCAGACAGCAGCAACCCTGCACTGCTGTTTGCTGGAAGATGTTATTATAATGGACATTACTCCGGTGAATTTGGCAAGCCTAGCAAGTTGAGAGAGATGCTGCTGTGTCTTTTGGCACTAGCATGCAGCTTAGACTTGCAGTCCCCTGATGTCTCTTTTTCTTTTCCTTTTTCTCTTTTCCTTTTTTTTCCTGTTTCTTTTCCCCTACTATTATTATAAGCGAAAATTAAGATGGTCTGGACCCATGATCCCAATCTAAATTACCACTGTCTCTCACATATGAAATGCATGCTTGAGCTTGTTGCTTGAGGCCTAGGAAGGGCTGCTCAAAACCGTTCCATACGTTCCTAAAAGAGAAACTGAAGAGAATAGAGCCTGTTCTGCTACTGTGACTGCTTCCAGGAAACTCCTGTTTATCCCAGGGTCTCTCTCTTCCTGTCATCTCTTTGAGTAAATAAATAAAATAGTAGAGAACAGAAACTTCAAACTCTTCTGGTAATTATTTAGCCAGATTTCCTCTTAGTTTTTTTTTTTTCTTTAATAAAATATATCCTTCTAAATTTTATTAACAAAATTATTTTTCACTTTTGCATCTCTTTTTCATTTCACTCAAATATTCTTCATCAAAACCAAGCAGATGTGAACATTTAAATAAAAAACCAACATGTTGTCCATCACTAATTACATGCTTATTTTTCCCTTATAATTACAACTATGATGAATGCAAACTGTATCTCTCAACTTCTTAAAAAAAGTAAAGTCTCTGTATGTTCTCAGTAAATTAATACTATGGACCTTGGGATATTCTCATTTCCAAATTAGACATCATTACAAATCTTCCTTATGCAGCTCTAACATATGTTTGAAGTCAAAACACCTACAAAAATTTGGCATCCAGTGTTGCAGTGCAGCAGCACCATGAGGTACTAACCAGAAAAAGCTTAGATCACCAACCCAAATGGCTTCGTTGGTGGGACCACACAAGGGGCCAAAACCCTTTAGCTGAGAGTGACAAACCATAAGCCCCTGCAGCTTTATGGTAATCCCCTTCTCTGGTTGGCCCACCTCTTTTCCTCCCTTCTTCCCCCATATATAGTTATGTTCCAGAATGTTCTATGTTCCTCAACGCCTCATTGGTTCCCAGGTTTTTCTCCCCGCCTCCTATCCTCTCCATTGGTTCAGTATATGTTTCCCCGCCTTTGTACCTACCATTTGCCTGCTTGTGATTTGTCCCCTGGCTATTCTCCGCCCCTACCAGCAGAAGTATAAAGCCCTATATCGCCCGATTCATTGCTCTTTGTGCTCCTCTTCATCTTTTCCAATAAGCTTGTTCCTGCAACCTCACAGAGAGTCCATCCCTTGCTCTTTACCTTCTCCTACACCCTCAACATCAGTGGGTTTGCCAGCCCTTCAAGCGATCCCGCAGACCCTCCTGCTGCAGACAGCACCCACCACATCCAGTGAGTGCAGTTGGAAGGACACCGTCCAGCGCACTCCGAGCTAGCCAGTGACTGCGTGCCGCCTTAGTCCAGAGGCTCCTCAGAGGGAAAAAGTAAAATTTTAGCTGTTTCTGATGAGGAAGAGTTTCAGTGGTATATAAGAGCGAGTACTAAACTTTCTTATTTTCCTTCCCTTCTTCAATTTCTTACATAAGAGATAAGGTTACAAATATTTATTGACGCACTGAAAATGTGAACAGGCCGAAGACATAACCACAAAAGCCAACTGTAATAAAAGTATCAGGTAATAAATAAACATAGTTCTTGCATAGATTTCACTCCCTAAATATTCCTCATATATCTTTAGCTTTGTGCATTTTGTACAGCAGCAAAATTGCTTCTAAAAGACAATAATCACATAAGAGGTTATTCTAATGTTATATGCCTTAGAAACAACAAATCCATGTAAGATTTCCTGCTGTATCCACACACAGATTTGAATATACTAGTGAGTGAGGTGGAAAATTAGATACAACTGGAGGAAGTTCCATACCACACATCAAAATAATTCTTTGATTTTTTTTTCGGAAGGTTCTGCTTTCCTGTTCCTAATTGACCATTTCTGAATTTGTTGATAAGAAAAAGAAGGATTTTATGCAAAGGGAAATTTTTCTGAAAGAAGCTTTTCTCACAGTGAGTGCTTTTGGTTACATTATCTGTTGGACTCTTGAATCCACTTCCAAACAAAAGAATAGCTTGATTGGACTCACCAAACAGGGATGCAGTTCAAGGAAGTCCATAGTTAAGGAACTCAGTATTTACTGAGTATGTGGAAACATGGAAAAGCTTGGCAGGTTCTGGTACTAACCAGTAGCTGACAGCTGTAGAGGAATATAGAAATAAATAGATACCTAAAATGTCTTTTTTTTTTTTTTCCCTTGATTTTTCTATAAGGTTATGTCCTTACACAAGTATTTTATTGGTGTTAAACCTTTCATCACCTTCTGTTACTCAGCAGCTGGTACAAGCCTCTTTTCCCTGGAGTAGAGGTGTAAAAAAAGGTAGTCACTTGGAATATAGATGCATTTATCTGAACCACATCTTTTTATTTCTGATATTAATTGTAAAGAGATACTCTGTCCATTAGAAAGTTTCTATATTAAAAAAATTATTTAATTTCTATTTATTTACATTCTATACAGTGTAGAAGCAAATTAAACAAGTAGTTCACCACAAAGAATGGCAAATGCTGTCATATTTTGGAGTTCATGACCCCACTTTATACAGTTAAGTAAGAATTTCATACCCAGAGGTCCTAAGGCTTCATTTTCTTCTCAGGTATTTTGGCAATTTAGACTGACTGAAGGCATTTCAATGTAATTTTTCTGGATTAAAATGTAACTCCAAAGGACCAAGGACCAAGAACTACAGCAGAGGTTGACACTGTGCACAGATATTCTAAAACTGACACTAGAGAATCATGAGAGTACACCTGAGATAAAAAAAGGTGATGCTGAAGACCATTCACAGTGTTACATTTTCCTTTCTGGGAAATGGATTCCCTAAAATATTGGATAGCCTCCACTAAAACAGCAGAGGAATCAATCTAGGAAATTACAGAACAGCAAGTTTAAATTCAATAGCTAGTAAATTGCTGGAACATTTATTAAAGCAGTCAGTGTGTAAGCACCTAGAGGAAAGTAAGGTGATAAAATGTAGCCACCATATAGTAGTCGCAAAGAAATCATGCCAACTTAACTATGTCTTACTTTTATAAGCCTCAGTAAATTAAGGAAATGTTGGCAACACACAGTAGATCTCAAGCTACAATCCTGCACAATATTCACACAGCAATTAAAACAAGAGGAGGTTGAAATACTGCATTATGAACATACAACCCACAGTAAGATTGACATAAACAGATAATGATTACACTTCATGCCTAGATGGCAGGACCACTAATGGAATAATTTTTTCAAGAGAACTACCATGATTTTTTTTTAACATTCTATTTTTTTTTTTAAGTTTTCCTCATTATTTATTAGTAAGTGAAGAGTCTTTGTATTTGTATTTAAACGGAAATGCTTTATGCATACAAGCACTTTCTGGTCTTTTCAGCTGAAAAAACACCCAAAATTTAATCTTTATCTCCAGTTTCCTCTCACTTGGAAGAGAAGTAAGCATAATTCACATTTTACAGAGAACAGAGGCAAAATCAACTCATGAAGCATTTTGTAATATTGCTAGCACAGGGATGAGACAGCTGCCCAGCTCACTGTCACTGCCTACATCAAGTACAATGGACTGTATTCACATGGAATGAAATCAGAGTTTATAAATAAAAATTTCTCATATCCACTAATGATTATCTGTGAATTGGAGAATTATTTTAGTTTTAATAAGTGGAGGTAAAGGACATATATTCCTTCGACACTGTGGGACTGATAAAATATGCAGTTATGTGTTGCAGTCCATCTCCTTTGTGCTGCTTTTCAGCAAAAAGTTCCTAGAAACAAGAACTTAGTGAAGAGACAATCCAGATTTCTATGAAGAGCTGAGAAAGTTTTTTTAGTTCTGCGTATTCCAGGCCTGAGTTGAGCCGTTTTTTCCATGCCCTCTGGACACTTCATTCAGTTGAGAAGGCTTATAATTCTATCTTAGCATTGTTCCAGTCTGAAAAATTATCCCATCAAAACACTCAAAAAGCCCACAACGCAGAGACGGGTAAAATCTATCAGAAAAAGGAGAAGATCAGTCCCAAGTGGGAGGTAATAAGGTTAGCTAGAATGCAGCCTTTTCTTCGTCTGTTGCTTTGTGCTGCATGTACCGGAAGGGATATTAGTTTTCATATAGTTTCAGACCTGACCTGTCTCTGTGTTAAATTCGAACTGTATTGAAGTTACATTTCAGATACTAAATCAGTGCAGGATATAGGAGTCAAGAAAAACTCAGCAAAAGGCATTGGATTTTTGTGTATTTATCTCTCCCAACTTTCTCAACTAAAACACGTATGAGTACACATTCAGCAGTGGCACCTGACACTAATCCAGGATAGAAATGACACTAAGATTCTTGAATAATAAAATCCCTTCCCCTACAAGGAAGTAGAATATAATGAGTGTTCAGAAATAGAGCCCTTAGGTAGATATTCACTTTCAGAGATTGAGATATGAATGTATAACATCTCATTTTCTCACACCTACTCTGTGGGGTTGGATTTACTTTTACAACAGAGGCTAGTAATACCAGCTGAAATGTTCTAGATCTTCCATCTGGCCCATCGCTAGACTGCGTGTCATGTCTCTGAACTGTTGTGGCAGATACTCTAGGGTGTCTCTTCTGACACAAAAATCCTTTCTGCGTGCAAATGAATCATGCCAGATTTATCTTTATATATATTTAGTTTACCTATACTCCAAGGAAATAAATAGGCACTCTAGGGTACAGTACACCTCTTCTCAGTTAGACATCTAAATACGTCAGACAAATCATACTTCAGTATTCCCTATTTCCTCTGTCTCTCCACTTGGAACTTATTTTGACCACATTCCTCAGAGCTTCATAGCAGCTCTTTTAATACAGTACTTCTGACTCACCTTTGCCTCAGAAAATGCGAAGTTTGCTACAGGCTATAATACATCTGTTTTCTGAACTGACAGTTTAGAAATACTAGCTTTCCAGAGCTGGTTTGGGCATCCATCCAACAGTTTGTCACATGGTATAAGAAGTACCTGACCTGCTGAAGATATTTTGTATTCAGATCATTTAATCACATTTTGTTTTAAGTAAATTAGCCCACTGGTCCCTCACATGTTATATCCATTACCTAGATTCATCTTGCGATGTTAGTGCTGTTAAATTGCCAGTAGCTGCTCTTACTCTCTTTGAGGTTATTAGGACTTAGACAGCAATTAAGCAACATGTCGACTGCACTAGTGTTTCAACATACAGTATAAGAGCTAAGAAGAAGATTGAATGTAGCTCCTGACTAACAGAGCATGTGGCTGCATATTGTGTTGTATATGAATGTATTTGTCAGTATATGAAATAGTTTTCCCAGTACAAAATTGTAAATAAGTTAAAATATGACCTGACAAAACTTCAGAGGATGTACTGCAAACATTCTGTTCTGAATTTTGCAATGAAAATTGATTAATTAGCAATTAGGACCAGAATCTGTACCATTTGCATGTCTCCTCAGGTAAAGCTCATTCTCTTTCATCTCTTCAGGTGATACAATTATCGCATCAAAGGCAGGATTCTGCGTTAGATGCTTTGTCCAATCTCTGGGAAAGAGCACTCTGCAGCTGTGTACTTATCATATAAATACACTACATTTGCAAATACTCCACAACTGACCTTACAGAAATATTTCATCAGTGATTTCAGGGGTGGATGTTCCTTTACAATGAACCCTTATTAACTCTGTGCAAAAAGTGATTGTAAATTCAGGCCGTATTTGATAATCTGTGCTCTGATAATTTTGGCTCATGAAGGCTCATTGTTGCTAAGCAGATACACCGAATATTTTTGGGTTTTAACTTTTAATTGCCAATATAAATATTGTAATTGAATAATCAAAGAAGGAAAGTAAGAAATTAAGCTTGACTGTGTCAAAACAAAGCACATTTAATATGTTCAGAAAATGCTTTATAATTCCATCAGCTCTTCCATGACTTTAGTCATGTGGCAGTTCATAATAGCATGGTTCAGTTGCCTAAACACAAGCACCATATGAGATCACTGGAGTGTCATACCCCAGTTTTAGCTGCCATTTTGGGGAAGTATTGGTAGTATCACTACAGAGGTGCAGGTAGTGTCATATCTGCCAGTTCCATATGGATTTTTAATAGGGGAAAAAAAAGGGGGGGGGGTTTTGTGATTAATATAAGTCTATTAGATATTTTAAAGGGGAATAAATCCACTCATAAAAATGCTGACATAGATATAGTTTGCTATTAATCTTTGTAGTTCATTATTAACTATCTCATATCTAGAATTCTCTTGAAAGAGAATAAACTTTAAGCTATGCAATTTTTACTTTATTCACGTATTAACAACTTATTCAATAATACATATTTGTCCAATTTGCGTTAGTATTGCATTTGTGGTATGGTAGGTTGGATTTTGACAATACCTTCAAGATAATAAGATGAAAATAACTTGAAGAATATTAACTTGGCCTAATAATATCTCTGGCATAGAAAGATATTAGTTTTTTCCGTATTTAAAAAGAGTCTTTAAGAAATCTTTCACTCATGGGAAGAGATTAATCTCACGTAAATTAAGACATCTGAAATTCAAGTGTGTAGCTTAAGTTAGTTTTCCTGGCTCTCTCTGCAGTCAGTGGAGAACCATTCTTCTTACCAGTTTTAAAAGAAAGCTTGTGAGCTGGAGGATCTCATTTCTCTCTGTGATTTAGAGAAATTCTAGATGATCTCGAACAGGGGAACACCTCTTCGCAATAGCAGAGACTGTGTTCTGTGCTGGTGGGGCATGGGACAGTTCTTTAAATTGCTGGAGATCCTTGAACAGTCTTTCCATGGACAAGATGCAGGCCTGTATCAGGAAAGAGATACTTTCTTCATATTGCTGAGTTTGGTAACCAAATGATCCACTCTTCATTCTCCTTCTTTCCATGATGTCATTGCCAAGAAGTTGCCATATGGCAATGGCGCATCCCACAGAATGTTCCACCACATGGTTTGTGTACACAAACACTCAGGCGACTTCACCTGCATTTATAGGGGATTGCTCATTTTTTGACTTCTTATAGAGTACCTCCAGCATAGCTAATTCTCTCAGGTACTGGATACCTTGTTCCATGGTGTTCAATTCATCTTGGTACAACAGTAGACCATCCTTGAGAAAATACCTTTCCCTCACTCTTGATAGGAGTCAACTCCAGAGGCTGAGAGTTTCTGTACTTTTCCCAATCCCCTTGTCAATGCCTGCATACTGGGACAGGGATCCCAGTTGCTTGTCTTCACTACCATCTAGTTTATATCATGGCCACACTATCTCAGCATTAGAGCAGCCAGGTCAGTAGAGGCTCACCCAACTGGTAGCTGAAATCTTTTTCCATGTCTCTTTGCTCACTCGGGGATAGAGATCAGGTGACTATCTATGGCCCTCCCTCTACCTCCTGTTGTTAGGGCCCCACTTCCTCTTCATCCCTCACTAACTCAACTGATTTTGTCTTGGATTTCTTCTTCTATGTAGGTGCCACTGCTAGCGGCATGGGTTGTTAATAACAAAGGTGATAAGAGAGGCGAATGATTCACACGCTCACCACTACACCAATGGAGCCTTGCCATGCTACCCCAACCTGGAAGGAACCCCTTGCCCATTCCTGGAAGATTATGTGAGATGGTATAGAAAAACCCTCGGGTCCTAGCCATGCTGCCTCCTCACTATTGCAATAATTAACCCTCTCCTGGCTGGAACCAGGACACATCTACCACTCTAACTCCTAAACCTTATCACCCCTAAACGTTATCACCCAGCACCAGATCCAGAGGTCTCTTAAACACCTCCAGGGATGGTGACTCTACCACCTCTCTGGACAACTTATTTCAATTCCTGACCACCTTAACAGTGAAAAAAATTTTTCTAGTATCTAATGTGAATCTCCATTGTCTCAGCTTAAGGCCATTTCCTATAGTCTTCTGACTGCAGGCACAGTGGAACAGACCAGCTCCCTCCTCACTACAATCTCCTTTCACAAGGAGTTGTAGAGAGCAATGATGTCCCCCTGACTCTCCTCTTCTTGAGACTAAACCAACCCAGCTCCCTCAGCTGTTCCTCATAAGACACGTTCTCCAACCTGTTCACAAGCCCTGTTGCCCTTTAGTGGACACAGTCCAGCATCTCAATGTCCCTTTTAAAGTGAGGGGCCCTGAACTGTATGCAGTTCTTGAGGTGCAGCCTTACCAATGGCAAAGACTGGGGATGATCACTTCCCTAGTCCTGCTGGCTACGCTACTCTTGATACAGGCCAAGATGCCATTGGCCTTCTTGGCTATCTGGCCACATGCTGGCTCATATTAAGCCAGTTGTCAACCAGCATCCCCAAGTCCTTTTCTGCTGAACAGCTCTCGAGCCACTTCTCCTCAAGCCTGTAGGTCAACCTGGGGTTGTTGTGACTGAAGTGCAGGACCCAGCACTTCTTGAACCGCATGCAATTGTCCTCAGCCCATTGACTGAGTCTTTCCAGGTCCCTCTGTAGAGACTTCTACCCTCCAGCAGATCAACACTCCCACCCAACTTAGCATTGTCTGTTCAAACCCCACGTCCAGATCATCAATAAAAATGTTAGTGTCTTCTGTTTTCTGATCATTTTATAAAGGAAGATACAGATGAAACAAAAACAAGGTTAAAAAAATCTTAAAGTGTCCTTTCTTTGGGAAAAGAAAAGAAATTCTTGTGTTTCTCCTTTACAAAGGAGGAAGTGGATGTTGTTGTTAGAAATCTAAGGCAGATTTCTCAAAGTGGTTATAATCAGCCTTCACATGGCTCTAAGACAGTCTTCAACTCCTATGGAAATAGGCTTACTTCATGTGATCACACAATTAGAAGTTGTCTTTTCTTAGAAGCAAAGAAGCTTGTCATGGCTAAAAAGGAGAGATGGGCTACTTGCCATATTGACTTGAATGAAAGTCCAACCATAAAATTGGTCTACAGAAGGATGTTTGAATAAGTATTCAAAGGAAAATCTCAAAACTTCTAAATCTACTTGTGTATCATTCTGGTCTAAAATAGAGAAACTCTATAGAACGAATGGGGAAGGAGATTTCTTGTTTGGCTGAAATAATTACAAGTAAAACAAAATAGCTTCTAAAATTTCTTCATTTTCATTTCAAATGTTCTCTTGCCATAGTGTTAAGAGACAAAGTGTTAAGTCCCATAGTGTTAAGAGACTGAGACAGTTAGTTTTGTAAATCTTCTTTAAAATGGGAGGTTTGGGTTATTGAGCACCTAGATAAAAACATAAACTCATGTGTGAATATTTGAACAAGATACAGATTGATATCTAAAGAAGTTCTTAGACACATAGTGGATAAAGATGCTTTCCACCCTTCCCCAGGAAGAAGACCACTGCTTTACCCAGCTTATCCTCAGATCCTTAGAAAAATATAAGAAGTTTGTGTACTAATTCTTGTCTCAAATAAACTCATTGTCAAAAATGGGTCTTCTTCCTTTTCACCTATGCCTAGATGGGTAAGGAGTGAGTTCCCAAGAATAACAAGAAGGGCTACTACAGATATGTCAGACAGAAAAGAAAGGCCAAAGGAAGCATTTACCCCTGATGAGCAAGACTGTCAGACAGGTAACAATGGATTGGGATAACACTGAGGTAGCCAACAAAACTTTTGCCTCAGTCTCCAATGGTGACGTCTTTTCCTACACCTCTCAAGTGGATGGGCTGCAAAACAGGGACTGGGGGAGCAAAGTCCCTCCCACTGTAAGTAAAGACCAGATTCATGACTACATGAAGGAACGTGAATATACCTAAATCTACAGGACCATATGATGATATGCATCCCAGAGTCCTGAGGGAATTGACTGATGTAGTTACGAAGCCACTCTCTGTCATACCTGAAGATCATGGCAGTCGGTTGAAGTCACAGATGACTGGAAAAGAATGAAAAATTGTACCCATCTTTAAAATGGTAGAATGTCTCAGTGTCGGACACGAACACGCAGATTCAAACAGCAGGTCAGGACCACTGAGCAGAGCGAAGGACTCTGCCCACCTTTATTCTCACCTTTTTATACCTCTCTTAAAACAACCACACATTGGTAGATGAGGTTAACACCTCTGCAATTTTACAGGATAGGAACATAGTCTATCATCTTTCTCCGCCTTGGAGAAAGGAATGAACAATCCAGAAGTTCAGAAAACATTCTAGGCCGGTTAGAAAAACAAGAACTATGTTTATAGAAAATGCATGAGAACTTCTACTACAAAAGTAAAAACACAGAACAGTAGAAAAACCAGGGCGACAGTAGAACAGGCAGTTCTATGAACTATCAACCCGTGAGCTTCACTTCTGTGCCTGGAAAACTCATGGAAGAGATCCTCCTATAAGCTATTTTCTACAATGAGAGTGTTGACCCCCTGGAACAGGTTTCTCAGAGGTGGTAGATGCCCCGTCCCTGGAAACATTCAAGGTCAGTTTGGACAGGGCCCTGAGCAACCTGATCTAGTGGAAGATGTCCCTGCTCACTGCAGGGAGGTTGGACTAGGTGACCATCAAAGGTCCCATCCAACCCAAACTATTCTATAGTTCTATGATTCACGACATCATATATCCCAAACATGAACAAAAAAATTTGACGGTTCTGAAGATGTTCTCTTTTCACTATAACTTTTGAACCATATACTCAATGATATGAAAAAAAATCAGTAGGTCACTAATACCACTCTGAGCATTCATTTCTAAAATATGCAGGTAAGTAATGTGTGAGCCATTTACATATATAAAAGGAACAAAAATGCTGTCAAAATGAAGACTTGGACTACTCCATTGGAAAAAATAGAACTATAAAAAGAAAGAAGAGAGAAGGAAATATTTTTTCTTTCTGATATCGTCTGTAAGCGTTTTACATGAATCATGTTTATGACATACTGTAGAGATAGTGTTAACCAGACCCCTATATATTCTGCAGAGACTGCTTGGAAAAAGCTCTCTCCCTATTTAGCCTCCTTTGTTTAAATATGGAGACCCAAATACTCTTGATGGTAGTACATAGAATGGTATCCTAGTTACTTGATGGCAGTGTCCATTTAGAACTCTTGCTTTTGCAGCTAAGTGCTTCTCTTAAAAAAGGTAACTTTGTGAGAGGTGAAGAATGGGTTTTCTTCTATTTATTAAGTACTTAATGATCAAATGTCTGAACAATTATCCATGTGCTCCCTTCTTTCAGAAACCTGACATGCTAACACATCCTTTGTAATACAGCAATTCCACAAAACCAGTTTGTTCCTGAAAGTTGACTGTTAATCTATACCCAAATATTCCTTCACACTCAGAAAAAGGTTGAGAAGTGAGTAAGCATGATGCTTCATATAGAATCTCTCAGTATTAATTAATAAGTGCAAAATATATGACTAGGCTATTTCTCTCTTCCTTCAAGATACAAATTTACATAAAACATAGTTTATTATTTTGCTATTGAGCTTCACCCTTATAGCTTATCCTTATAACCTCAAAATGGTTTCTAGTTACAGATAAAGCACCTTTCAGGCTGTAAATATAAAAAAGGCAAACTGTAGCACACACTTTCTTCTGTAAGTTAGATGCAGGAGAGTGTTGGATATTTGTTAATATCTACTATCAGGTACACAACTTTGATGTTCACTTTGGATAACACAAGCTCCTTCTGTGAAATGAAGATCTTTTCAAAGCACCAGCCTTGTTTCAAGAGCCATGGAGTTATCTGCTTGTCACATATGCTGTAGGGATCACAACCCTGAGATAGCCACGCACTGTGTGCACTCCTACATGGGTAATACATACAATTATTTGAGATTCTCTGCCGCAAGCAAGCAAGACACAAGAACTACCGACAAACACAAGACCCTATTCCATGTGCACGGTAAAAGACAAATTATTTGGAGATTAAAAGTAAAGCTAAAATCACATCCTGCAGCACTGGCGCAGTGCAGCTCAAATACAGAAGGAAAAGGAACTTAAACTGTCTGCCTGGGGAGAAGAGTCTCGTTTGACAGCTTGGTAGAGGACTGAAGCACCTGTACTGAGAGAACGTAACAGGATATAGTCAATGCTTATATTACTGATGAGAAAAAGGTAGTGCTTTTATGGAGTGCAGTAGGAGTTGAACCTAAACATTGTTGCGTATCTTCTGCTGCTTAGAGTCCTAAACCAATGATGAAATTGCAGAAATTCTAGAAATTTACCTTACTTCAGAAGTTGCTTGTGACTGTAGAATGTTTGCAGACTGGTTAAAGAAAATGAAACCATAAACCCTAGTCATTAATAAGTTGCTAAATTAAAGAAATGCATTTGAAGTAGACAAGTGATTTCAATGAAAAGTAAACGGACAATTCTTAAGTCTGAAGGGACATATCATATGTAGCATGCAAAATTAAGAAAACATAATTAATCTACTAATCGTGGTTGCATTCACCATAAAATATACATTCGGTATTAGTGTTTTAATTTGGGCTGCTACTGAAGATGGCAAGGGGTAACAACAGCATCAGAAAATCTGTTTAGCAACAAATATACCAGGAGAAGAGCAGGAAGTGCAGTGTAGGGAACATTACAGATTGTATATTTTTATTATGAAACACAGTCTCACAATGCCAATTATTGTTGGTTCAAGGACAAGCACTATGCAAAGAAACTGGGACATACACAGAAAAGATGTACAGGTCAGTGCAAAAAGCACCTCATGGGGACAATGCCTGAGAATTCCAGAATCATCAACTTGCAGACGACAGCACAGAGTCCATGGAGAATACCTTAACATCTCCACAGCTGTTTAATTTAGAAGTTATTATTTGAATTCCTTTGCAAGTGAAAGCAATGCAATATAAAATTGAGCTTTATCCAGAGTCCTCTGCTTCTTGTAATCTCATGGCAGGTTTGTCAGAGGCTACTTAAGAAGGTGAAATTGCAGAAAACTTCAGTGTTTCTAAAACATATACTGCAAAACCCCTCACTCCCCTGAGTGTTATAATGGTGAAGGTAACATATAACTGTAAACAACATATGTTAAATCCTTATGTTGTGGAATGAGGAGGTCATGCATTATTTGGTACAGGATGTCTGAGAAAGATTCAGTTGGACTGGCAAAGTGTAATGTGTTTGCAGGTTTGAAAATAGCTATGGACTCCAGCCCAAAACAAAAATAACTGTTCTGAGTGTTTATACAATAAAAACTGTCTTTAGAATGGTATCAGAACCACAGACATCATCGAGACATATCAGCATAATGTAGCTGTGACAAAAAGGCAAACAGGATAGGTTGGGTGTACTAAGCCAAGAGCAATAAAAAATATTAATATCATCATTCAAGACAATCTTGATGTCTCTTCATGCTATAAAGTCTGTATGGATTTACTTTTTTCTTCCGATTAAAAAAGGGACTGTTGTCTGTGTGCCTGAATCCATCTATAATTCAAAAATCACACCTTTTTTATTAGTCAGAATGGATGCATATTGTAAGCATAACATACATTGCTGTTATCAGAACCGTTGTTGAACTGGTGCTCAGAAAATTTATTTTTCATCTTTTCAATTTGCACTTCCAGTTCGTAAAACAAAATGTTGTTTTCCAGGGTTCCATCAATTATGTCCAGAATTTCCTATGGGCCATCTCAAGTTACCATCACAGACAAAATCATTTAATCTAAGGAATTTTTACCCCTCAGAAACTAATTATTTCCCTTTTCTCTGAAGTGTAGTAACTGATCCAATAGATAATCTTGGCCTATTTCAGTGCAAAGCCAAGCACAGTAGCTTAGATCATCATCAGAGTAAAGACCATAGTATGTAGCATCACTTAGTCAGTGAATAATGATAGTTTAACGAATCTTATAACACTTTTCCTTCTCCAGGCTGCTCTGGCACATGAAAGTATGAAGGCTCTGCTGATATAGTCACATCAGGAAGAGGAAGGCAGTATTTTCTTACCTTGTACTGATGTGGTTTCAGAACAGTAACTTTTAGGAAATTTTACAGCATGCATGGAGGACTCTCAGAGTCCAACAAACCCATTTACTTCACATGTGCATTATTAACATCAATAGTAAATTGCTCTTCACTCATCAGTCATGAAGACTTGCTTTTGAAGGGCTAACATACCTCTTCTACCTTGTAATTCATTATCCATAGAGAAACTACTTTTTCAATGAGGCTTTGTGATCTTCCTCAAATGGCAGTTCTGTGGCAGATGGAACAAAAATGTCCTTCAGAGAGGATGTATAAACTAGCTAAGACTGCAGCATATTCTGTATCATGATAGAAATGCTGTAGTAATGGATTTGTAATTTTTGTGTGAGATTGTACATGGTAAGAGTCTTTCAGATGTAAGGAATAGATTGGTTCAGGGGATATACTGGAGGCTTCTGCCTGTTTTCTATTATCGTAGCCATTTAGGACCCTACTAGAGCAATAACATGTACAAAGAAGTAAGCTTTGCTTACTTCTAACCTGTGAGTAAGTACTGCTAGTATTGATATAGCTGTCTTCCTGTCTTCATGTTGTGAAAAAGGAAAAGTATTTTTGTCCTTTTTTCACAGTCAGATAAGATAAGCCATAGTGGTCTCAAGGTCTTGGGCTAGATCTAGACTTATTCTTTTACCCATCCCTCTCATTGTTGAGGCTTCCTAGGTTTTAGAGCAGGCTATGGATGCTACCTAATCCAGATCTTCTCAAAATTTCTTCTTTGTGGAAGCTGGTTGAAAACACCTAACAGTAGCAGCAACAATACACAATGAAATGCACCCATGTGTAGCCTAACATAAATTTAGGATGCAGCCAATGTGAATATATGATTGTGGGATGCAAGAGATGCTCTCAGGTTCCTTACCCTAGAAGCTGACACAAAAGCATGATAAGAGACAGGAAAAAAGTCTGTGTGTACTGGGAAACAAACTGCTTTACTGAATCACTCCACCAGCTTGCAAGACTATCTTCTAAACACGTTTTGCCAATGACTATTATAATTTTTTCTGGTGTAGACTTTGAATACATTGCAAGGATTAATTTATCCCTTGTGTAGGAAACGTACGGTATGAGTATATAAAGGAAGATAAAATTTTCTTACTCATAGCAAGAAATGATGTGAAAGTTTAAAAACTAAGGTGACAGTCTCTGTGAGTGTGTTCTACAAATAAAACCTACAGTACGTGCTTCTAATTGTATGACAAATATTTAACTTTTGTAGTGTAATTGCTACGATTCTGACCGTATTAGCTGCAGAATGTCTTATTTTTTTTTTAACTGAGATAAGCAAACCTGATTTTCTTGTAATTTTGCTGCACTTACTATGCAATTACATAGTAAATAAATCATGAATAAAAAAATAATGGTATGTATATTTTTAATCTATTTAATCCAAATCTGAGTCATAAAAGAGTGCCAGAACTCAGAACATCTCAAGGATTATCAGATGTCAGCTGCTTTGTTGCAACGATGGTAAGAGTGGGATGCAATTGAACTCTAAATTTGAAGTTATTATGTACTAGAAATATTGTAATTGTAATTAAAAGAGATGCTACCAACAAAAAAAAACCCCTTCAAATGTTTTTGATACAGAGACAGTCTAGACATTTCGTGTATCAGTAACTGCAATAGATATTTTTACAGTTAAATCCTACATGAATTTAGGATAGTTGCCCCTCATGACCTTCAGGTAAGGTATTATCTTTTTAAAAACGCATGGTTAAAAAGTTAACAGTGCTCTTTCCCTAACCCTAATGTTCTTCCCTTGATCAAATTTTTATGTATGTCTCTTCAAAAAACCAAAACAACCGAAGCCAAAGGAAATAAATGAACCAAACAAACAGCAATGCAAGTGCATGCTTATTTCTAAATACAGCACAATACAATTAAGTCAGAAAGATGCCGACATGATTAAAGATAAGCTCAAAAGTTATTTTCTCAGTTAGGGTTCAAAACAAAACGTTCCTTAAATGTTCCTCTGCTGAGTTCAGGATTTCTTCTGACAGATAGATTGGTTAACTGGTGTCGAGCAAATGTGGTAACTATCCTAGTGAAACGGCCTTGATGGACATACTGCAGACTCTCATGCTGGCTTCTAACTAAAACCCTGGTCGTCCCTAATTTCCTTGAGTCCTAACAGAATCCAGGCATTTTTACTTACTGGGATGTTTATAAGCACTCTCCAAATAAGTGGGATTCATTTCACCTAATTTGAAACATTTACCACATAGTCTATTAAAGCTCAAGTAATCATCTTAGTTTCCCTTTCCAGTCGATGGAAAGAAAAAATGGTTCAAAAGTATCACCAATTTTGCAAACCCATTTAAAGTTTAGATGCATTGTCCTTCAGGTGTTTTCCCCATTTATTATGTGTGGGTGAATTGATTCAGCTTAGAAAACTAGCATCAACCTTGTAGATACTGAAGTTAATGTGAAATGAATCCCTGCTTTTTTCTCTAGCACACTCTTCTGAGTCCAGCTTTAACCAGTATTGGTCCTTTAGACATACACACAGCAAAACAAATTAATAAACCTTCTAGATGATCCCCCAAACAGTTTCTTCACTATAAGAGAGCGCTTGTGTAGTTCAAGTCATTGTATTGTGCTGTCCAGGATTTTGCTCTGTAATTCAAAATGTTTCTTCTGAAATACGGAATTTCTCTTCTATATACTGTAAATTCTTTACACTCACCTCCATCGCTGTGTTCTGGTTATTCTTTCTGACCTGGGTTTATTTTCTTCTTAAAGACCCCTGAAAAGTTTTGGCTTTTCTCCCTCCCACACATTTTTTCTGTTTAGGTTCCAGTTGAATAGGTTCCATCCTTGACTTTTAAGGTACATTTAGCCTTTTCTCTTTATTTTGTTCACTTATAATAAATCCCACTGAAATCAAAGGTATGACTTCTTGAACAAGATACCATGAATGAGAGTAACGGAATCTGTCCTACAGTAAAATTTCTCGAAGAAATCTTAGAGGTTTTTCCCCTAGCACTTTAAAACAAAGTATTGAGCATAATGTATTATAATGTAAATGCCATCAAACACTGTGTCATTAACATTTAGCAATCTTGTTTATTCAAGTCAATCCATCTATATATACAAATCTGATATTTGCCTTTTTAAAAATTTAACATGCCTAAGTGCCCATAAATCAGTTATGACAATCATTGTTAAAGCAATCAATAGTAAGGAATATGCATTAATTCAAATAATATTGATAGCCACATGAACCTGCATCAGTCTTCTGTGAAATAAGAAAAATGATACATCTTTTTAAAATCAATATTTTCCTTTTTATGTCATTCATTCGAAGAGTATCAATAATACATTACTTTATACCTTATGTGTCAGTAGCTCTACTTCTAAATGTAGAGTTATCTTGAAAAAATACTGAAGTGAGGCAAAACAAAAAAATCATCAAAGCAATGACCTGCTAAAAAGCTTACATTCATCCATTGTATTGTGGGTATTCATCTGAACTAAAATATGTATGGGCAGCATTACTGGTTGGATATATTATTTATGACTCAGACCTCAATAACAGATGCTTGTATACCACATTTGTCCTGGAATTAAAGAGCAAGAGGAACAGTAAGAGAACTCAGTATTGCCTTTATCTATCTTCAGACATTAGAACCATGAAGTTAGGCAGGTGTGCAGACCAAAGTGGAAATACAAGATGTGGAATTACAACATCCATTCATCACAAAAGAAACATTTTAATTGGTTATATGTGGAAAATATCTACTTGACAGTCAGTTTCTCACTTTTCACATAAGTGCTTTGCTGCTTGGATGCCTAATCTTGTTTAGTATAGGGAAAGTAATTTGACATGAAAGTACCTAGATGGCTGCCGAAAATTAATTGCCAATTAAAAAAGAAAAATGTTTGTGCTACTCTATAAACAAGCCAACATATAAACCTTTCAGTCTTGTTGCTTTATTTATGTCTTTGTAGATCTGGTTTCAAGCTATTTGCATACAATTTACAAATTCATATTATAATTCCCCAGTATATTTATGATTTTATAGTTGTATATATTTTACCTCTAAGAAAAATATTTATTTCTTTATGCTTCTGTTGCTTATTATTTAAGAAAAACATTTCATTACATTTGATAGTTTATGTCTCTTCCTTAGAATGAGGCATTTTTATTTGTAGAGCTCAGAAAGAGATGTTTATTTTTTCCCCACATTAAAACAAAAAAGCCAGACCTCAAAATGATGAACTCCTGTCTCTTATTTCCCATAGCTTCCTCAGTTTTCTTTCAAGCAAGGATGAATACCCCAATGATTCAAAGTATAAAGGTTAATCTGAGTGGAAAATGAAGGCTTTAACAGGATTGTAAAGCTTAAGGGCTCCTTTCAGCACTAAAGAGACTTTTGAAAGTGGCTGAGCCATAGAAATTTCATGAGTACCATGGAATGGCCCCCTTAGATCCAAAATACAATTCAAATGGCACAGCTGGCTGAATCCATGAGTAGAAATGGATATTGACTTCCATTTTCTTCCTTCTTCTCCTCCCAAAATTAACTTTCTATGCATTGGGTAGATAGTGTGAATCAATGTTATGTCCACATAAATGTTAGCAATTATGTGTAGGATAGATTACTGAATAGCATAAATTTAAAGTAGCAATAGAAAATTATTAGAATGTCAAATCTTGTATTTTTAAACCATAACATAAGC
The DNA here is from genome assembly GCA_013397775.1 of Eulacestoma nigropectus. Taxonomy (NCBI): domain Eukaryota; kingdom Metazoa; phylum Chordata; class Aves; order Passeriformes; genus Eulacestoma; species Eulacestoma nigropectus. Next base: position 183,042 of record VZTE01003924.1, read on the forward strand.
ATATCTCTTTTAAATTTTAAAAGTTTTTGATGTTTCTTTGTTAATTTGAGGGGTTTTGTTTGTTTTTAAATTGAAATGAATTCCCAGTGAGTGAAATTCAGCCACTTTATCTTGCATTAATAAATTGGGAATGTCTATGGTTGTTCAAAGCTATTTCTCCTTATATTAACCTTTTTATTCAGTCTTCAAGTCCACATGAGTGAAGCAAGTCAGTACTCCTCTGCTAAAGCCAATCCAAAAGCCAGATTTTAATGAGGGAGGAAAAAACTCAAACCAACCAGACCAAACCAGAATAAAACAATACAGAACAGAACAAACCTCACGTTCACAAAGTTTTCAAGAACAAGGTTTGACAAATCTCTTGGGAAAATGTGAGTCCAAGACACCTGATCTACAGATTTAACCACTATGAAAGACTGCAAATACTTTGTGAAGATTTTTTTCAGGATAAAATTATACAATAGGAAATTTCTGTGCACACTTATACACTGCTCAGTTTTCTCACAAAACTATGGTCCCGTGTGAAACATGAATTGTGCGGAGATAATGTCAGGGTCACTTATTATGGCTGTGCCAAACAGCTCTGTAATCCTCAAAAACCAGACATATTACATACAATAGCCACCATTCAAGGCATGAATTAACAAACAGTGACCTGTCTTATTTTTGTTTTCTCTTTCAATTAGAATTATAAGAATAAAAATAATAAGTCATATGTAGATTTTATTGAATGCAAGTTTTTACTGGAAAAGAAAATAAAGAATATTAATGTTACAGTTTTTAATCTCAATAAAAATAATTTCTAACATTTCCTTATATTTGATATTTTCAAGCTTTTGTTGTTTTTATGCCCATTTTGTCATTCTTATTTGTAGCCCTTTAAAAGTATCATAAAGATCACAAAAAGGCCTATCAATGTGGAAAGTTACCAAAAACCTCAGAGAAATGTGTTCAAATCAGTTCTCAGAAATTAAGTAGCATTCAAACTGGAATGCATTTACCACTAGTAATGCTTCCAAAACATTTTCATTTAAAATTAAATATTTTATGAATTTGTAGCTAGTTATCCTATCTTGTTCTTCTTTAAAACTCATCATAAAAGTTAATTCCTCATACAAGCTTTGAATCCCTCACAGTTCTATAGTATGGATCTCTTGGAAAGTACTGGGCAATAGTGTATCTGTCTTCCTTTTCTAATGTGATAACAGAGAAATAAGCAAAAATGACGAGCAAGTTAACAAAATCTTGAATCAATAGATATGCAGTCATAATTAAAGAAATAGAGACCTACACACTCTTTAATAGGTGACTGATTTGGTCTGTGAGCAGGAGTTAAGTGCAGTCATATTTCTGTGTAATATTCCATTACACTAGGTATTTGCATCCCAAATTTTTATGTGACTCCTCCAGTTGACTCTGAAATAGTAGAAATGTTGCAGTTTTTCCCTCTTTAAATTATATACAATAAAGTATGGGCTGCTGTTTTTTACTGTCTGACAAGAATAACAGGACCCTCACGTTACTTATCACAAGACACAGAAAAAGATGTGGGATATCAAGAGGTGAAACACAAACTCCATGTTCCATCATTTCAGATATCTACTGCAGCTTTTTGGTGATTCCTATCACTAAAATCAACGGGATAGCCAGGTAGCCATAGGTGCAAGTAGGAATAGCTTTTGAAAGAGATTTACCTTCTCCATAATAATCCTCACAGCTGAGGGCATTCTTAAGTTAGTTTACAATCTTGTGGTCTTTTTGTTTTCCTTGTTTCTGTGAGGAGTTGCATCAAACATTGTAATAAAAAAATAGTCGAACACAAAGTATCTACCCCTTACATTCTTAAGAGATTATTGTAGTCTGTGCTTTTGGACACAGATCTAGACATAAGATTTAGACTTAATTATTTTAGCTTCCCTCTAGCAACTGAGACATATATCCTGAAAAGCTCCAATTACTTCAAATAAACACCAGAATTCTCTCAGCTATGTAGGTCACCCTTCACTTGCTCTTAACTAACTATAGAAAACAATTCAAAGTCCTCTGTGACTGACCCGCTTAAGATATCCTGCCTTCCTGTGGCCCATAATACTGTCTTAGGTTGCTTCCCACTGGAACAATAAAATAGCATATTGCAAAGGAAATCTTGTGAGAGTAGTGAATCTCTTCATAAAGGGGAATTCAGCAATAAACCTCACCTGTGAATTCACTTGCCCACTAACAAATTTTCAGTTTTCAGCTCAAAGCTTTTATCTTATATTTCACTTTGGAAATAATAACCTAGCCATTCTTAGCTGCACCTATGCAAGCAAATGAACATGTGAAGAAACAAACAAATCCTACCAACATGGTAAACAGTGTCCTCTTCTAGGATGGAAAAGAAGCAGGAAAAAGACAGTTTTATTTTCATGCGAGTACTTAATAGAAATATTGACAGAAATTAACATACGCCGTTGTACTGAAAATTTAAAATAAACATCAGTTATCAAAATAATTTACAAAATCATAGGCTAAACTTATTTGTAGATCACACAGAAGTAGTTGTTCTTGTGAAATCTTCATTAAATTACCTTTTCCCAAACATGATAATGTTGTGAGAAAATAACTGCCAGCAGCATCTTGCACATCCAATTTCTATTTCTGCTTGAAAGCAGAAATTTGAAAAGCAGGTTCAATTTTTTTTTTTCAGTTGTTTGTATTTGTTTTTCTCAAAAACCTACTTGCTTGTTAAATGTTTGGAGCTGAGCCACAGTCTAGTATAAGTTCTGTTCTCGCCTTCTTGTCCTACATCCCCAGGTGCTTTTATAATTCCCCATGAACTGGGTTGGATACTTCAATACTTATCTATATTGAGTTATATTCTTAAAAAACATTCATCAGCTGAGAGTAGCTTTCAGTTCTTAAGTGTTTGGTGATCAAATCCCTTAGACACTGTAGTGATACAAGATGTATAATCAGACCAACATAAGCTTCACACTTATAGCAGTGTCTGTGAAAGGATGTTCCACTGAAGAAATTATTTTTTCAGTAGTGTCAAATCAAAATTGAGCCAACAGTACTACTTCATGTTTCAACCTTCTGTGATTCTTGTTGTGTCACATATTGAAAACCAAGATAATAACCCAGCAGTCATCACTGTATTCAACCATTCAAAGAAAACAGAATATCCAAATTAAGCAATGCATACAAATTTTCTCATAGATATTTAGACTTGAAAAATACAACCAATTATCACTCAATAATTTTACAGCTGTTTTGACATGATGTTGTGGGATTGATTCTTTGTTTCCTTGATGAGTGTGGTTAGTTACAGGTAAAGATGGTTCTTTCACTTACCTTTCTGGTGGCATAATACCTGGTTTTCAATTAAGTAAATAAGCTCCAAAGCTATTTCAGTGCTCTCTTCTGCACTAGCTATCAGAATTAGGAGCACCAAAAGGGGAACAGTTAAAATCGGAAAGATTTTTAATTTTTTAAATTCATTTCTGGAGCTTTTAGAAAGGAGGAAAAAAGTCTCAAAGTTTTACTGAAAAGGAAGTACTGTCCTGTCTTTAGGAAAACTGACTTCTGACCACAGCAAAATAATCTTCAGGCCTGAGAAGTTCCCATCAAGGTACTTACACATACCTCTTGGTCTTTCCGTTTACCATGTTTCCTAACTTGTGATACTCACCAGAAATAATGTCTTGAAGTTACCTAATTAACTTTTATTTATGGATAAAATACACCCAGAAAAGAGAGAAGTCAGGAACTGTCCATTTTAGGAATAGTTTTATTGATAACATTGATCACTATTTTTTTTTCTTTTCCTTCAGAAACTCTGTGACATAGCAACTAAGATATAAATCACGGCATTGTTTCCACTTTTATCACAGCTTTCAAACAAGCCACTCAAAGTTTCTGTCTCAGTTACACACTAAATGTAAGGAATTATATTGGTCTACTTCCTCGGCCTTCTCCATTAAACCCTACTAAAGAAAGATTCTGAAACATAAAGAATTAATACAGCCAGCAATAAAGGCTTTTAACAAATATTTAGAGATTTCAGATGATATTTGCAATAAGAAAGAGGATAAAAAATTACAAACCTTGTTCATCAAACCCTTTGTTTTAAAAAACTGTGAGTTTGTTTTAAAAAACTGTAAGTTTGAACTGTTGTGTGTAAGGGCACACAAACAATGGAATGGAGCAAAATTATTCATGCAAGCTTTAAGAACATTTCTTAGTGAAACTGGTATAGCCACACTGGTGCAGAGCTCCATGTAGCCTCATCACTTGTACTGAGCTGCAGGGTTTGTGAGTTCAGGCATAGCACCATGTCCATGGCTATACTGCTTCCCCTGATCCCAAACCTGATTTCAAACCCTGCTTTGCATACAGAAACTACTGATAGTCTGAAGTTCTCCCTGTTAACAGAAAAGCATGTAGTGAAAGTTCTGACAATATGTGTTAAACAGCATTGACTGTCATGACTATATCAATCCTTCTCTTAGAAAATGCAGCACATGGCTCTGATGTTGTTTTAATAAGCAGAGGTGAAGTCCAAGTCATTATATAACTCTTTTTTTTTCTTGCAAATCAGTCTGACTTTGTTCTAGATAGTAATGTGACCAAAAGAAAAAAAAAAAAAAAAAGCCTAGTTTTTAATGAGCTGTCTCAATAGTATTCATCAAAAAGCAAGCTCAGGTTTCATCAAAATTAAACATGTTTATTTGTAAGCTATGATATTAAGTGGAGCACTTCATGCCTTAGTACACAGTTGATGAGAAATCATGAAATAGGAGTGTATTTCTGATGTAAAATGTCTTAAGCGGCAGGACCCAGCTCAGGTGTAAGGTGCAATTTGAAACACTATCTTATATTTAATCTATATAACATTCTTCCATATTGTCTGTTTCTCACATTATTATTTAACCATTAATACTTAAAGTTTTTCCTAACGCTGTACAAAATACAACTCGTGATAATTGTGCTAAAAATTATTTATTTATGTATCATATTAGTCACTTCTAAGGTAAATAAACAATGCTATTCCCTTATGAGTTTTATTTATATTCTGAAATCAAATAATTCTAAGACATAGCCTCTTTATTTCTAATATCAATCATTGAAGACAAGTTTTTTTCCACATACTAATTTAACTAGAAATGCCTACTAATTCTTCAACACATTTTAGAGAAGGCCATGAAAATATTTATGAAACTAAATTTAAAATTTTATCAAAACTTTAGATGACCAAGTGTTTTGTTATTGAAGTTTCCCCCTAACCTTCTGGTACTAGATAGCTCCTTGTCTGCTATATACTCCAACCATGTAGCACCTCAACAGCTCAGTATAATAAATAATCTCAGAGTTCTTGTAAAATATCAGGATTCAGTGTCCATTTTGCCATAATAGCTGAAACATTCATCTCAGCCTCAGTTTCAAACAGAGAATTTTTCAGCAGAACTGCCTAAGAATACACCTTGGTCAACAGGTTAAGGTCCCAAAAAAAAAAAAAAAAAAAAAATTGATTCTCACAGATCCTCCTTTGAAAATGGCAATAATTTTATTAGTACAATCACTAGGTAGAAAATAAATGCAATTTCTACAACATTTTTAGTAGATACTGCCTGTATTTGAAGCATACCTCTGTTCTTTTACAGTTACCATCCAGCAGTGTTCATCTCTACTTTCCTAAATATAGTATCTACTTCTATGCACTTACTTGATATAATATGAAATTATTTTAGGATTAATATAAGTAAGTTAAGCTGTGCATTCTTACTTTTCACAATATATTAAAAAGTCTTCTCAAGAAAACGGCATATTCACAGCAGATGAGAACAATGTAAACCATCACCAGGCTGAAAAGGAGCTGAGTTCAAGATTGTCACAATCTGGAAGAAAATGTTAGCTACTGAACTGCTGGATAAACAGAGAAAGCTCATCTTCTTCAAAAAATTAACTTAGTCTCCATTATGACAAGAGGATTTAAGAAAGAGAATCCTATTTGCAATTCCTTAGGCTCTAGAGAAGGCAAGATTTCATTTGTAGAGAGTTTCTCCCCAAAATCTTTTACTTGTTACCTATAAAGAAAAAAGCATTACCATTTTCTTGCCATCCTTCTCTTCACCATGTCACTATTACCAAAAGTCCTGAAAGCATAGTAGTTAAAATTGTAACTAGATGCTACAAAGCTGATATTTTTCATAACTAGATGCCTCCTTGTAAACAAGCTAGAATATACCAGTCACTTGAAATGGTAACATCTCATCAGTATTTGCAACCAGGAAATATAGTAGTCCAAAATTACATAAATTTTATGTATTATCAATGTTTGGGATTCACTCAACCATGTGATATTATCCTTCCTCATATACTTGAATAATTTTGTTTCAATCAGTATGCTGCTTCTCCAAGAGGTAAAGAGCATTATGGACTTCTGTTAGAATGGCTGGTTGGCTCTAGCATCACCAAGAGTCTGCAAGATTTATATGAAGTGCAGCCATATAACCCTTGGGCTGTACTCTTGTCAGCTTTTACAAGATGAACAGTACGAAAGCTTTGTCACCTAGACGACAAACTTAAAAGAAAAAAAGGAAACAAAAGGAAAAAAAGCTACTGTAGGAAGTAATGTTGATCATCTTCTGCATATCAAATTTCCCTGTGAGTCAGTACTCAACCAGTATTGCAGCATTTTGTCAGGATGACTTGTATTTGGCATATTGCTCAAAACTGAAGGAAAATGAAACAGCTGGATCAATTTTCAAAATGTTTTACAAGGCTCCCATAGGGAATCTCATGTAGGGTTTAATTATAGTGACTGGACTTTCTGTTCTGGTTTTGAAAGTAGTCTCTTTATTTAGATGCCTACTTACAGAAGTAAAGATCAATCTTTATATTCCTAGTCATAAAATTCTCAATCTCAAAGCCATATTAGGAAGTGTTTCCAAGATAATGTAAGTCTTCATAATTGCAGGCTGATGGTGAAAAAACTTTTTCTTCCTTCACCCTAGCCACCTTCTCGCACATACTTCTTCCCCTTGCAGGTGTTCTAGAAATTGACCTGAGCTGAGTCAGATAATAGATAGCTAGAGCTGTCAAATGGAAACCAACAGACACCTATGGCCTAGGTGAGATAGAAAGAACAGCAGAGCTTCCCTCTGTTACACAAACTTTTTGGGTGGAGCAGTAGGACAGACCAAAACTGGAGCCAATTTTGAAACTACATGTTAAGTCTCAGGTGTTACAGAAAACAAAGGTCTTACCATATGTAGTCATGAAGAGCTGTGGGGAGTTTTATTTTATTATCTTGAAGTAGTATACGATCCTTTTCATTCTAAATAAATCAGAACTGGTTTATTTTGTTAGTTGATATCAATTCAAAAGATTTTATTATATTACAATTTACAGAATATATCATTATAGGAGGCTCTGCACAGGCTCTGTTTTCAGAAAACAAGGATTTTCGTTCAAATGTGTAAGGAAAAATAACTAATATACTCGGGAGAATAACAAGATAAAGCTGAGTTATTTCTGTCAAACTGTGTTTATTTACAAAGAACAACAAGCCTGAGTGTCTCTGAATAAAGCAAAAGTTAAATAGCAGAAAAGCACTTTAATCTCAACAATCTCTTGCTTGGAGATTTCTATGTTATCCGGAGTTCTCAGGCAAACTTCTCACCCTCATCCATTTGCTAATTTTCCCATGGTTTTTAACCTGCACACACGCATGTATATTTGTTTTGAAATCTAATAGTATTCCTCAGCTTTAGGTTAAAAAACTTATTGTTTTAGCCTTATGATTTTATATCTTAATGTGATGATTTTTCAACTTTTTTATTGAAGTGAAAGATTTTTCATAACTATTTATGTAATACATAACAATATTCACTCTCTATCCACATCTATTTTTCACCTTAAAAAATAATTTCATCCACCAAAAAAAAAAATTAGAAAGCAAAAGAAATGTGAACTAAATTGAAGTCAAAATGGGGTGGGATTATAAACAAGAAGTAGTATACTTCTATATATATAATATAACCTGATTGTTATTCTGTTCTGGGAAACTTAAAAGAATGTATTTGTTTTCAACAAAATTGTCCATCTCCTGATTTTTCTTGTTAAACATATCTTTACTCTATGATATCCTAAATTTGGTTTATGTTTCCTGCTCATAAAGGTAACATTAGACATGTACCATAAAATATTTTCAGCAGTGGCTTTTAGTTTCCAGAAGTCATAGCCTGTGGGCCAAGGTGCTGCTAGCTCTTCTACACAGGACACAATATTTCCTGGAAGATTTTGTTCTATTTTCCCAAGAGTTCATTTGCAAAATGGACCTTGATGGGATGCATCCATGAGTGCTGAGAGATCTGGCAGACATCATAACGAGGCCTCTCATGATCATCTTTGAGAGGTCATGGAGATCAGGGGGATGTGCCTGACAGCTGAAAGAAAGCAAATTTCACCCCGGTCTTCAAAAATGGTGAGAAGGAGGACCCAGGGAACTACCAGCCAGTCAGCCTCACCTCAATCCCTGGAAAGGTGATGAGTTGCCTCATTATGGAGGCCATCTCTTCTACATGGAAGACAGGAAGCAGATGAGGGTAGTCAGCATGGATTTACTAAAGGTAAAGCATGCTTGATCAACCTTATTACCTTCTATGATGAAACAACTACTCAGATGGATGAGAGAAGAGCAGTGAATATTGTCTTCGGTATTATGTATATGTGTATTATAATGTACGGGTCTTCAGCAAGGCTTTCAACACTGTCCCTCACAATATCTTAATAGGCAAAGTCAAGAAGTGTGGACTGGATGAGTGGACAGTGAGGCTGATTGAGAACTGGCTGAACAGCAGATCCCAGAGGGTTCTTATCCGTGGCACAGGGTTTAGTTGGAGGCCTGTCACTAGTGGTGTCCCCCAAGGTTCAATATTGGGCCCAGTATTGTTTAACTTACCCACCAATAGCTTGTATGAAGGGACAGATACTCCCTCAGCAAGGCACTGATGGCACAAAGCTGGGAGGAGTGACCCAGAGAGCTGTGCAGCCCTTCAGAGGGATATTGACAGGCTGGAGGGATGGGCAGAGAAGAGCTGTCTGAAATTCAACAAAGGCAAATGCAGGCTCCTGGACCCCATGCACTAGCACAGGCTGGGGGCTGACCTGCTGGGGAGCAGCTCTGCAGAGAAGGATCTGGCGGTCCTGGTGAACAACGAGCTGTCCATGAATCAGCAGTGTGACCTAGGGGCCAAGGAGGCCAGTGGTATCCTGGGTTATATTAGGAAGAGCATTGCCAGCAGGTCAAGGGAGGTGATCCTGCTCCTCTACTCAACCCTGGTGAGGCCACGTCTGGCGTGCTGTGTCCATTTCTGGGCTCCTCAGTAAAGAGAGACACGGAGCTCCTGGAGCAGTGAAGAGCTACAAAATTGATCGAAGGTCGGTAGAAACTCTCTTGCAAGGAAAGGCTGAGAAAACTGAGCCTGTTGAGACTTCAGAAGAGACAACTGAGAGAAGACCTCATTGTCTATAATTATCTGAAGGGAGGGTGTCCAGAGGATGGAGCCAGGCTCTTCTCAGTGGTGTCAACCAGTAGAGGCAATGGGCAGAAACTGATGCACAGAAGTTCCACCTGAACATGAGGAAGAACTTTATTGTGGAAGTGACCATACACTGGAACCAGTGAGGTTGTGGAGTCTCCCTCACTGGAGATATTCAAGAACTATCTGGATGCAGTCCTGTGAAAGTTGCCCTAGGATGACCCTGCCTGAGCAGAGAGGTTGGATCAGATGACCCACTGTGGTCCCTTCCAACCTTTCCTATTCTGTGATTCTGTGAAAATGAAAAAACGTAATCTGTTAGTTTATGTGAACATATCTAGGGAGTATCTGTATGTAACGCTGGGGATAGCTCTTCGTCATGACAGTTAAAGCAAACAACAACAATAAAAATGTGCAATCAAACATGGGTGTAGAATCTTCCAGAAGAATTGAAAGGAGAAAAACTGGTAAGGTTTTAGATGCTAATAATTACAAGGGAATTAATCTACTGGGGGTGAGAGTTCTAAAGTCAATGAGATGACAGTGTTATATCAAGAGTGTTACGTGTAGCTTACTGTTACATCAACATTCTCGAACACTGCCTGCGACATCCATGTATTTGGGAATTTGGGACATAATTTTCAGGAGGATAACAAAACCCATAGTTAATAGTGACTGAGTACTTAAGTTTAATGAAGAGTTGCAATAATATTAAAATTAAACGTGACAGAAAACAACTTAAAAAAATCAAACCTTCTGGTCCTAGTTAAATTAATCCAAACTTTTAAATTCTTAATTAAAATGTATCAATAAGTCATGAAGGAACAGTTTCTCTGATCTCAAAAGCTCTCCAAATTTCTTACAAAAAGAACTACCTCTTTTTTTCTGTGGACAGTTTTTGTGGTGAATATTACAATGTAGTGATGTGATTATACAAAGATGAACAAAGGAGAAACTATCATGACTTAGGACTTTTTTTTGGTGAGTTATAGTCCAATCCTATATTCTGTTTTCTTTCTTCCATTTCATTGGTAGAAATCTCTTTTCTGCAGACATTTCCTTGGCCCCTGCCATATTGATTGCTGCTGTTGAGGGAGAATGAGTCTTCTGATTTCATTCTACTTGAGAGATTGTTAAGGCAGAACAAACCTGGAGATTCTAAGCAGGTCACTGGACAGTCCTTCATAAATATTCAGCAGAAACAAACGTTGTGAAAGACAGTAATGCTGATAGAATTCACAGATATGCTAAGTAAGAATAAAGTATTTCCTGCAGAGAGCTCCTGTAGGGATTATATGGCCTTCTGCTTTAATGAAGTTACACTTCTGACTAATGGCAAATGATGTTAACATTTTCCTTTCAATACCAAGGACTATTTTTGTATTGTTTAAAAAATGATGGGGAAAAAAAAAAGGAGGAAGAATTCTAAGCTGAATTACAAGCATTTATAAACATTCTTAGGAAGAGGTTGCATTCACTTATAAAGTCAATTTCCATCAAGAGTTTAGAAACAAGTCCTTGGTTACAAAACAGTATTTGCCATTCATAGGAGTAAACATGATTATTTCTTTTGCTGCTCCATAAGTAATAGGAAAAGTGTATGTAAAATTACAAATAAACTTTTCTTTGTAGAATCATTTCATACAGATCAGTAGAAACACTAGTTTATCCACTGAATTATTTGATGAGCAGCACAATTCATAATGAAGATCTTATTTTCTGTTAAATTTTACAGACCAGTGTGAAAAAAAGGGGGAAAGGAAGAATGTTTTGCTGTCTAAAAGTCTGTATAATTTTTGTAGAACTTTTCTTACTATGTTTCTAGCCGCCATATCACACTAATAATATAAATGTAATTTTCAGTTGGGGGAATCTCCCTAGCCTTTATGCACAGTTTTGGCACCAAATTTTGAGAATCTACCTTAGCCTTTACTCAAGGAGCGAGTTACTCCTTGGACTGAACAGATGTATGTAGAAGAGTTTGGCTAGAGTCCTGATCTTGTACCAGAATTAACTTGAATATTTTAAATAGTTTCAATGAGGCTACTCAACCACGTTCAAGTAGTAATACAAGAAAGGATCGTAGAAGTCTATCCTCTGAAGAAAGACCCTCAGTCTTCTTTTTTTTTAAATTTCTACCCTTTTAACTATGACAAAATAGTAGTGAAAACTAGTTGTCTTTATTTCATTAGATAGCCTTTTTTTACAAATGATGTTAAGACTAACTAAAAATTATAGCAAATAAATAAGAATTTTCCTAGAAGGAGCAAAAAAATGTTGAGGATTTATGGGTGTGCACAAAGACACATGAACTAACCAGTCTAATAACAATGAATCAGACAAAGAAAGAGGTGTTAGATTCTGTCAACCACCAGAAAGTGTCCACTCAAGTGTGCAAATGTGCTATATGTGTTAGCATGACATATTATAGGAGCTATAGGTTTCTGGAATTAACTCTTACCAGTGTCTGCTTTTCCCCTCTACACTATGTATGTTAACACCAGCTTGGGTCAAATGACAGTCAAATTTTGGCCCAGGTGTCATGACAGTTTTACAGATGAGGGAAGTCTTTATTTTTCTGTGGCTTTGATTAATCAAAGGACCAGTTACATTGAGGAATGATAAGAAAAGATCCTTTCAGTTGCTGTGCCAGTAAGATTTTTCCTTATTACTGCAGATAATAACACTTTAAAGAAGACACCAAAACCCAAAAGAAAACCCTGTCCCCAAGGAGCATTTGAGGGTGAGCTAAATGATAGATGTTAAGAGGGAGAGGAAGAGAAGTCATGAGTCCATTTTATTATCCCACCACAAGAGGATGGAAGAGCTCTGAAAATTACTTTTCAAGAACTGGAAGGGTAAATACAAAGCAACTTCATGTCTGCTCTCAATTTTCATCAGGGAATTAGACTTGCCTATGACTTTTAAGGCTCTCTAAATCTACAAGCCTCAAACCCCACAATATCAATAACTAAATGTAGGTAGGAATATTCTCAATTGCCTTACACATTTAAAACAGTAACTTGTGTAAATCCAACCCCTTCACATGGGGTCAGCATAGAGAAAGAGAATTTCTGATAGAGAACAGATTTTCAGAAGGGCTGGTTGCTCTCTTAACTTTAAATGTCTAAGTTGGGCAAGAAAATCCTGTCCTCATATGTCTTAATGATTGTCCTGAAGGTTTAGGCTAGTACATTCCTACTTCTTACCCAGGAATATATATCTTGCCAATTCACATTTAAATAGTTGCATCACCCCACAAATATTTATTCCATTTTCTATTTTTTTTTTTTTTTTTAGTATGCTGGGACACGTTGGCAAAGTTTAATTCAATTAAAAATTCCAGCTACTAGATTTGAATGAAAATAAAATAAAATAAAACATTTAAAACACCATTTTTGATGGTTTTCATTACTTAAGTAAAACTCTTAATTGTGCTCAAGAAATAAGAATAAAAAATATTTTGTTAATTTTGCCCTAGTTTTATTAGGCAAGACAAAGTATTACCTGTATTTCAGAGGCTGGTCGATTTCCTGCAATCAGCATATAATACCTCTCTCTCATCTTGTACAGCCTATTTTTTCCCTCATAGAGTAGAAGGGGGGGGAAAAGCACTCCTGTCTCTTTAACTTCCAATCAGTTTATCATGAAACTTACAAAGAAGAAAATATTTTCTTCATTTGAGGAATTGCTCTTAAAACTTAGCAAAATACTCCTACGCACATTTTCTAAATACTTAGTATTCCATCTTCTTAACAGATTAGGGGCAGTACTTCTTTTTCTTAATTTAAATCACTCTGGCAATTTTTTTGTTCAGTTAGGCAATAAAATATTTGCTGTCATAATTTCTGATTTCATTTGAAATGGATTTATAGTGATTTTTATTTAATAATATACATGAAAATCTTTACAGGTGTCTTTGAGCCTGCCTCAGTGCAGGAGGTTGGACCAACCAACCTCTGAAGCCTTTTTCAGTCAAACATCCCAGTGAACTGATTAACAAAATTATTTTCAGCGTATTTTACAGTTACATGTATATGTATGTTCACATACATATTGTGTATAACATAAATTATTTGTTTACATTTCACATGAAATGATTTTAAAAATTAATGCAAAAATTTTCATGTAGTGTTTGGGCATCCTGTGTCCAGTGTAAAGTTGGCAAGACACACCAGTATAGAAATGAGAAAACAATCTTAGATAAAACCGTATTCTAATTGTCATTATAAGTGCATGTGTGCAGGTTAGTTTGTTTTTTGTCTTAAAAGTCACTGATATTTATTAATAAATAACCATGCACTGTTATACTCTTTTTAGATGTATAAATAGTTTTTCCTTATTTTCATCTCAATTTTTCTTTGATCCTTTTAATTATAAATGCCTAAATACCAAGCTTGCAAAATGAAAATACCTTTGAAGTGGGCAGTGAAACCTAGATCAGGTCATTATAACCTCTATTTCTGCTAATTAGGCAGTGGGTGTCCTGTGGCCTTTTGACTTTCATGCAAATATCATTAGCCAGGTATGTTTCTCTGCGACAGTAATAGCATTACTGTTAGACTCAATCCCAAACTGGATATTTGCGTTCATTTTTTTCTCAACGTCCTCTGTTCAGAAGTAAAACTTCAGAGGGATGAGGTACCTTCATACTGAAATGAAGGTGATCAATTGCTCAGTATCCAGACGGAGGTCAGTGATGGATGGTGTCCATCAGGCGTCTGCACTGGGACCACTACTGTTTAATGTCTTCAACAATGACATAGACAGAAGAATCAGGTGCACCCTCAGCGAGTTTGCAGAAGACACCAAGCTGAATGGTGGAGTTAACATGCCCGAGGAATGGGATGCCATCCAGAGGGATGTAGACAAGCTTGAGAAATGGTCCTGTGGAAACATCATAAGGTTCAAAAAGGCTGAGTGCAAGATCCTGCACCTTGGTCAGGACAAGCCCCAGTATCCATATAGACTAGGTAATGAAGGGATTGATAGAAGCCCTGTAGTGCTTGGGGGTACTGGTGGGTGAGAGACTGGGCATGAGCTGGCAATGTGCGCTTGCAGCCCAGAAAGCCAATCTTGTCCTGGGCTACATCAAAAGAAGCATGGCCCACAGGTTTAGGGAGCTCATTCTGTCCTTCTGCTATGCACTTGTGAGACCCAAACTGGCGTATTGGATCTAGCTCTGGAGTCCTCACCACAGGAAAGACCTGAACCTGTTGCAATGGGTCCAGAGGAAGACCACGAAGATGATTGGAGGGATGGAATATCTCTCCTATGACAAAAGACTGAGAGAGTTGGGGTTTTTTAGCCTGGAGAATAGAAGGCTGTGGGGAGACCTCATTGTAATCTTTCAGAATTTAAAGGGGGCTTGTTAGAAAGATGGGGACAAACTTTAGTAGCTGTCATGATAAGACAGGGAGCAATGGTAAAGTATATTCAGACTGGATACAAGGAAAATTTTTTTTACAATGAAGTTAGTGAACTACTGAAACAGATTTCCCAGAACAGAGGGTGACTGACATAATTATGGATACATACGAGCAGCTGATAAACAAAATAGCCTAAGTTGGAATTTTGAGGATGTGAAGGAAGGAAAAGTTGGAGATTTTATGTACCAATAATTTACTTTATCTGTAACAGGAGGATATGCACAGATATTTAGTCTGAAAATTTTGATATACATCCAAAAATTAAAAAAAAAAAACATTTCAGAAGACAGATTAGGACTGATTGCCATGGTCATTTAATTTAACCAACTCAGTACGATATATAAGAAAATCCTTTTTATAAAAAGAGTTTTATAGTGCTGACTTTCTACTAGCTAAGATATAGTAAAGCAATCTGAAGTATCTCCAGTCACTTCTGACATTTCTAGAAAATAATACAGTTTGGAGACTTCTAAATACATGGACACCTTTTTGTAGTTAAGGAATGCAAGAAAATACAAGGCCACTATTTTCCAAGCAAAGAATTGGTTCTGTCTTCATGAAGACTGAAAATGGTCCTGACCTATTTTTTTGAATAGCATCACCACATACATACTGCTAAAGTAGCAGAAAAAATAAATGTGTTCCCTTGGATGCAGAGTGCATGTAAAAGCTTTTATGTGTTTAAAATGTTTTCTTTCAGATGATGTTTAATAAATGCAGAATATGGGAAAGGCAGAATTCCCTCCTTCCTCACTCCCCTTCACAGTCAAGATAATAAGAAGGTTTCCTATAGAAATGAGCCACAATAGCTTCCAAGAGCGCAATGACTTTGTAGACAAATGCGCAGTCATAACACACAATAGTTCACATTCAACACTGGACGCAATAATTATTTTAATGAGAAAGATAATGGCTAGTCAGGACACTGGAGCTAGTCCCTTACTGTATTAGAGAAGTGTTTTGTGCGTTTAAAATTTATCATAGGCAGCCCCCTAGACAGTGAAGGAAAGAGCTTACACTCAGTGAGCTGACAGTTACCAAATCTGGCGCATAGAGCGCAATGGGCGCAGAGCATCGTCCCGTGTGTCAAGTAAAGGACTCTGAATCAGAGCAGTCCAGCAGAATATTGGTTCTTTAAATTAGTGCTATGCTTTAGCATTGCTACAAAAATTGTACCATGATGAAAGGATTCATCCCAATATAGTCCCAAGAATGAGCAGGGATAAACAAAGTTTCATTATGCTTGCATGTGTAGCGAACATTCTTGAAAATATGTTTGTGGTGCACCTTAAGTAGTCATTTGTGACTATGAAAAGAAGATAGCAATGCTGCTAGCTCCACGTGATACCCTTTTCTTTATTTTGCAGAGAACTAAATGACTCCAGCAGAAAAGAGTGGTGGTGATTCAGGACAAAATCTAGCATTAAAATTTTTTGTTTCATTTTACTTTTTTCTTTCACTAGTAAGCTGAAAAAAGAAATAGCATTACAGTACTTTATTGTTGAAGCAAAACATATCATGCTGGATTCAACAATACAAGGGATTCAAGACTGTTGCTGCTCCCTGCTCCCAGATTCAATCAGTAGCACAGCTGATGACGTAATCCCATCAGGAACATGCTCAGGTACATAGTGATAGTTATTGGTATAAATTATGTAGATATAGGTATAGAGATAGCTAGATAGCTAGCTAGATAGATAGATAGATATACAGTTGCTGCCACTATGGACACACAAGCCCTCCAATGAGTTGTCTGATCCAGGACAGAGAGCCCCTCTAACCCAGGAAGGAGTTAGAAAGAAATGCAATTAGATGATAAGATAGATTGTGATGCTCAAACAAATCACAGAAGCACAGAATAAGCTGAGTTGGAAGAGATCCACAAGGATCATGGAGTCCAACTCCCAGACCTGCACAGCACCATCCCCCAGAGTCACACTGTGTGCCCAAGAGTATTGTCCAAATGCTTCTTGAACTGTCAGGCTTTGTGGTGTCACCACTTCCCTGGGGAGCCTATTCCAGTGCCCAACCACCCTCTGAACCTTTTCCTAATATTCAAGCTAAACATGCCCTGACACAACTTCAGGCTATTCCCTCAGGTCCTGGTCAGCACCGAGAAGAGATCAGTGTGCGCCCCTCCACTTCCCCTCATGAGGACGTTGTATACTGCAATGTTGCCCTCCTTTGGACACTCTCTAATAGCCTTATGTCTTTCTCATATTGTGGTGCCCAAAACTGGGTGAGGTAATATTCAAGGTGAGGCTGCCCCAGTGCAGAACAGAGCAGGACAATTCCCTCCCTTGCCCGGCTGGCGATGCTGTGTCTGATGCCCCCCAGGACACTGTTGGCCCTCCTGGCTGCCAGGGCACTGCTGACTCACATTCAACCTGCCATTGAGCAGGACTCCCAGGTCCCTTTCTGTGGTGCTGCTTTCCAGCATCTCATTCCCCTATCTGTCCGTACATCCAGAGCTGCCCCATCCCAAGTGCAGGATCCAGCATTTTCCCTTGTATGGTTGGTAATTGCCAATACCCCTGATTTGTTGAGGTCTCTCTGCAGGGCCTCCCTGCCTTCAACGGAGTCAACAGCTCCTCCCAATTTTTTATCTGTGAACTCATTTAGTGTCCCTTCCAGTCCTGTGTCCGAGTCATTTATGAAGATGTTGAAGAGCACAGGGCTGAGAATGGGGCCCTGTGGAACCCCACCAGTGACAGGTCACTGGTCTGATGTCACCCCATTTACCGCAACCCTTTGTGCCTGACCTGTAAGCCAGTTGCTCATCCACCACGTGATGTGTTTATCCAGCTGAATGCATTATTTGTTTGCCCCTTGATTCTCACCTAGAGGCTTTGAACTGTGCCATTGCCAACTGTGAGCTCCATACATTCTAACCCTTCTATCACAAAGAGTGCCACCCCTCGGCCTCTTTTGCCCTGCCTATCACTCCTGAAGAGCCTGTAACCATCCAACAGGGCACTCCAGTCACAGTACCCATCCCAACATGTTTCACTAATACCAGTAATTTCAAATCTCTGGGCATATCCAGACAAGTGTACTGACTAATAGACTATTAGCACAAAACTAGCCCTTTCTATCCTCTGAGTTCTCTCTTTCCTCCTGAAGTCACTTCACCTAAGCCCCTCCTTTTTCCTACCTTTGGTTTCTGTCTTTAGTTGATTGTAATAAAACCTGCATAATCCTGAAATACTCTTCCACTGCGTTCTGTAATATATCCCTCCCCTAGGCGGCAATTAGTCTGAAAGGTAACCTGGAGAACTGTTCCAGGTGATGCATCTTTATGGGGTTTATGCCTGGATCTGATGAATATTGTGGGACAGCCCAACAAGATATTCACTCCTTGGAGGTCCGTAATTCATGTTCTGCCTGTCCCATGCTCCTCAGGGTTTGTGAAGACAGGTCTTTGATGATCTGATGGGCACAGCAGTGGGAATGGGATCCGCTCAGCAGGGAATTGTTTGGGCTTCTCATACTGCCACTGTCTTCCAGAGATCCTCTGTGAAGCAGATAGAGTTTATCTCATAACCTAAGACTTTTGAACTACAAAATCATCACAGTCTAAATATACTTCAATCAATTCAATCACTTGAATTACCAAAACCTTTTGAAAAGGCTAGTCACCAAACGCTCTTGAAACAAGAGTAATCATGCTGTGGATTATTACATGATTTAAAGGTGGTGAGGTATTCAATTTTCAAAATAAATAGTATTTGCCAGAACTATCTCTAAAACACAAGTAGAAAGTCAATGGGCAATAAAATACCAGGCAGTACTCAACATTGGCAAGTGCAATTGTATTCTTACTGTGCAAACAAACTGATAGGCTCAGACAATGTATTACTGCACTCAGGAAAGAGGTTTTGGCACCCCCTGTGAACAGATACTTGTTGGCCCATTAGCATGATGATGAGACAAACAGAATTTTAGCAACTATGAGAAAAAAAAAAAAAAAGAGAGAGATGTAAAAAGAAAATTTCATTATCCTACTGTATAAATGCATGGTATATATTCCTCTTAAGTAGTGCACAACTCTAATCTTGCTTTGAAAAGGAAGCAGTGGTATGCAGAATGGGGTTCATCTATGTAGCCACATGATTTAGACCCCTTTTTTCATTGCAGCACACAGAAACCCTTATCTTGTACATTGCATGCATGTTACTTGATTATTGGGCTCTCCCTTTTGTTATGAATGAATTAATTCCTTCCAAAGCAAACCTCAACGAGGTTCTGAGAGCATTTCAAGGAAACACAATAGGCAGGTTGCTGAAAACTGTACAGGGCTTGCCTCCCACCATCTGAAATGCTGCTTCAATACTGTCTGAATAGAACTTGCACCTTCAAACACTTCCCACGTGTCCTGGGTTACAATGTGGGATATTCCCGATGAACTGTTAATGGTGGGTCATTTGCAACAGCTGCCCAGGGCACACCCAACACCCCAGACTGCAATCTGGGTGTTAGATGAGGGAAAGAGGTGAACCCTGCACACAGGGTAGTGTTTCTTTGTCCTCACAAATCTACTCAGCCATGATAACTACACCCAGCCTAAGGGGTCGTCTCTGCCGGTGGGCCACAGTGGCTCAACATCCCCAAAGGGCAGCTGTAACGACCTACTGAATAAACGAAAAGAAAAAAAAGGAGACCTAGTTCAGAAAGAAACTGGATAAAATAATGAGGATTAGGCATTTGTGGTTCTGCATTGCTGCTATCTTCAGCTCAGAGAGCCCCTAACTGATGGCTTCCAAAAGCTCAGCAGGTACATTAAGGAAAAATCACTGAATAGACAGCATCTTTTCCGCACTCTTTCCTTAAGCGTTCACTTTCTGAACCACAATCTTGTTTGCATTTACATTGATTCTGATGCACTACATCAGTTATATTTCTGACCTTTAATCTGGAGGGATTGAAAGGCAATATTGGAAAAATAAGTACTTCAGTGATCCTTTTTTTTGGAATGGAAAACATGCTAGTATAAAATCTACACAGAGGAGAGAGGAAATGTGGCTGGACTGTGATAGAAGGAGGGAGTGTACAATACACCTTGTCCTCTTGTAACTTCTATGATTCTTGCAACCTTTACCATGTTGCAATGTGACACTGTCATAAGTAAACTTTCAGGTACTGAAAGGATGCACAGTGGGATAACTTCACATTACTGCATATTCAAAGGAATCATTATGTGACAACAACCTTTCAGTATTCCAAAAACCTTTTACTGTGATATATGAGTGTAAAAGAACTCATTGAAAAAGCACTCAAAAATGAAGTTATTTCAACTTCTACCTTCCTATTCCATCTTCAGATTTCTAGTACCCGAGAAGAAATCTTCATACTGCTAGAAAAGAATGTCGTGGTAAATAGACACCATAAAAGGACTAATTACATGCTCGTTTAAAAAAAAATAGCACTGGCTTTTATACCTCCAATGTAAAAGTTACTGTGAAGAATCTACAATTACTTCCATGTAAAGAAATGTCCATTTTCACCACTTCACTTACTGAATTTGAAAACTACAGTGGTTCTTATCCTGGAGTACAAGTTAAAAAAACAGTGGCCAGGGTTTGGTTACTTCAATTTATTAAACAGAATCAGAGCAGAAAATTGAAACATGTCTCTCTTATCTTCCTTAGCACTGCGATATGAAGAATAAATACTTGGTTTTACGGAATTCAGACACTTACTGTAAAAGGCTTGCAAAAAAGAAGCAAAGCTAAAAGATAGAAAAGAATGACCAAAATATCCCTTACTTGAATACTTTAAAGATTCTTGTGTTTTAAGTGAGTATTTATGCTCAAGCTTTGAAATTCATGGCTCTTAGAAATACCTTATGTTAGCTTTAGATTTGATATTAGTTATTTCATTCTCATTTATGAACTTCTACGTACATATTGTTATTCTTAGTAATAAACACATACCATATATAATATATACTTAGAAATATGTATTACAGACATTAAAAAATAAAAATCTAAAAGAACACAAACATTTGATGTCTTGTAGGCCTAGAATTGAAAAGCAAATGCAACCGGAATCAACGCTCAGGGTAGTAATCCATGGACAATATGTAACCTATAGTTAGCAGAAAACTCATGAGAAGTATCGAAGGGCTAACCACTACTTCTGCAAATGGCAAAGAAAGATTTAACCACGCTGTAGATTTAACAGGAATTTTAGAGAGCTCACTTGAAAATCTAAGAGCCTCCTTTTCGTCATGTCAAGTACCTAAGTAAGTAATTAATAGCTTTTTTAAAAGTAGTTGGAGGCTGGATATTTGAAGACTTGTATCAACAAAATTTCAGCATTTAGTATCCTCATGTACTTTTGAGTAGCCTGGGGAGGCTTTCCTGCATTTCTTGCACCCAAGACCATTTAAATTCCAGTTCTATGTTACTTATAAAAGAGATGAAGAGACAAAGAGAAGAGGACTGATATATATAGACCATTGATTCTTTCTGTTTCTTCCAAACAGATTTCCTTAGACAAACTGAGGTCTTGATCCTATAAGTGAGTAAAGATAAATCTGGTTTAACATAGCTGTAGACAGCCATTAAAACTAATGTGAGTTCAGTGGAGGCCTTTACAATGTGCATAAGAAATTATCCGTTCTTCTGTCTTCATTTTTACATGAAAAAAATGTCCCCCTTCTACTCAGAGATTGCAGCTGTTTTATTTTTGCTTGTGCTTAGTACAGTGCAAAGACATACACACTCTCATGCTTTCTCACAGATGCTCGCCTTTGTTCTTGTTTGTTTTGTTGTTCAATTAATATCAAAGAAAGGTCAATCTGACAATGTATATGGTTGGTGTTTGTGTATGGAAAAACATAACGGAAAACTTGTAGTAACAGGAGTCCCATGTGCCAAAGAAAACGTTAGAAAGCCTCTCCTTAGTGACAAAGTGAGCTTCATTTGTACTGCATAAGTACCCTACTACAAAAGCAGTCTTGGACTTCCATGGGACTACTATGAATATGTTTATAATATGATTAGGCAGGCAAAGCGCTCCTAAAGTGCTGCATCACTAGTCTTGTGACTGTTATACTGCTGTAGTGGGACCTCTTAGACTTCTAGTGGGCTGAAATAGCATTACTTAAAAGTGTACTTATATCTTACTTAAAATGAAGAGAAGCTTGCCGGCTGATGTCATGAGGCTTGAAGAATATTAGTGTTATGAATGGTGACAGATTTTTGCTCACTTTACTTCTGTGACTCAAATGGCAGCATTACTCCACAATTTTTGAATCCCACAGAATAGAGTTCAAAATAAATCCCCACTCACCAAAAAATTGAAAACACTTACTGATCAAACAGATTAATTTAATGCATATTTGTGAACCACTAATATGGTATTCTCCTGGGGTCAGTGGAATATTGCTGTGGGACTACCAGCCATGGTGCTACACCACAACTGTTAGAATTTCTGGAGACTTCTAGATTTGCATTTTCTTTGTAGTTTCATTAACATAATTTGAAAACAGACTTAATTAGTGTTTTAGCACTCGTCATTTTGTTTCATTTTTAATTTTCTAAATTCCTGAAGAGATGTTTTTTCAGTGGGGTAAGATATTGAGCTGACGATCCTGAAAAATCAACCTCTCTTTGAAGCTATACAATGATTCTATATAAGGCTAGTTCCAAGCCAGTTTTACTGATCAGGGTGGGGTTTTCTTTAGTTTTTGTTTTATTGCTATTTTTGTTATCTCTTTGTTGATCTGCTGTGACAGGTCTTGTTCTAAGTTCCTAAATGTGTGACAATCTGGACTTCATCCTCCACTAGCTATTAAGCAAGAACTTTCAGGAAAATACACCTGTTAAACTCTTTCAAATCAGGCAAACAAAATTGGTATTCCTGCTTTAAATGAATAGACTATTTTTCCTAAGGATGGGATAACAGTATGTATTTTTCTGCTTTTCCTCTCCACGGTAAGCTATGTTTAGCATTTTTCCATGTATTCTGTTCATGAAGTTTTACAGTTTGTACAAGTATATTGTTCTAATGAAATACTGCTGATAGTCCTGAAAATGCTTTTTTCTCCACCAGAACTTTTATCCTCATTTCACTTTATGATTTTTGTAGTCCTGTTTTTTCTCTGAGTTTATTTCTTTTCTCTTCTGACCAGACTGATCTTGGCAGAACAATTTCTTCCTCTTTTTTAAAAAATGTTTTATTAGTCTTTACCTTTACATTCAAAAGTATCAGTTGGTGTCACATACGATGATTTCACTGGCCCACCAGAACCAAGAACGAGATTTTTCTGCTCATTTTATGGAGAACATCAAACAATCAACAGATGGAAAAAAATTCCAAGTTAGTTATTACTCCAGTAGATA
Organism: Eulacestoma nigropectus; assembly: GCA_013397775.1. Classification (NCBI taxonomy): domain Eukaryota; kingdom Metazoa; phylum Chordata; class Aves; order Passeriformes; genus Eulacestoma; species Eulacestoma nigropectus. The sequence continues at coordinate 206,346 of VZTE01003924.1, forward strand.
TGAATTAGAGACCTGAAATTGAGTCTGTATCCTTCTATACTTTTTCTTTTTCGTATAGTTTTCTATTTAAATTAATTTCGTTATTATAACATAAAAATAATTTTTGCAAAAGAACACCAAATCTAACCACCAGACTAGTAAAAATGAAAGAAAAATTAGTCTACTTACAAATATACATCATTATTTTATTGGCTCAATAAATGATATTGCCTCCAAAACATCAATTGTGAAGGACGCTGAGAACTTAGGCAAAAAAAAAAAAAAAGCAAACAAAAGCTACAAGACATTTGCAAATGTCAGATAACTAACGTCACCCAAGAACTTCCTGTATGGCCCCCTTAGCCTCATTTGGACAGTAATGCAGCACTAAAATTTGGGTTCCTCATGAATCACAGATACACAAAGTCCTCATGCAGGCAGAAAATGTGTCTTTCAAAGCCTTTAGTAAAACTACTTCTGGCTCACTCAGGGTACTATTAGGCCATGAAAAGGTGCATTGCATTAGATGCTGAAGACCAAGTGCCAGATCTTCAGCAGGATTAAACTGCTGTAGCTTCATGGAAACTAATCACAATGGCCACTGCAAATGTAGTAGCAGTGGGAACTGTGGGGAAGGAGCTGGCTGAGCAGTGATGATCTGGGGTATCTCTTGTGTATGTTAGAGGGCAGCTTGCTAATCAGAAGTTGTTAAAACAGTTGTATGACATGTTGCCACTGGACAGGCTCTTTCTAAGCAAATGAGTAATCCCAACAGTACTAATGATACCAATTTATCACCGAGGTTCTGTTTGTGTGTTTTGTATTTTCCAATCTGTTACAGGAAAATGGTGGTGGCTGGTTGAATGCCTTTTTTTTTTTTTAATGAACATTTAAAGTACATAATTTTACTTCATTTGCACCAGAAAATTGCCCAAACACCTTCATTAGAAATAAGCAAATCTGTTCAATACTATCTGAACAGCAGGCAGTAGATGCTTTATTGAACAGAAAAGCTTTAACAAACCTTATCCTGTACACGTCTGTACTATCAGTCTGTTTATGTACTTGCAAGTTTAAGGAAAATATGGGTGCTGCTACATAATAAATAGTGTCTCACTACCCTTCCTTTTTATCCAGGTGGTTGATTATATGGTATGGGATATTTTTGCAGGTGGTATAGAAAATCATATATACCAGCTGCTGTACCCACTGAGCAACACTTTGCTAAATGACACAGCACCAATCACGTATAACAGCTCTAATGACTTGAGTGGTATCTTTACTAGATGTAATTTTTTTTTTTTTTACATTGAGAAATAGCCTTCAAAAATACTTTTATCTGCCTCTGGTTTTCTTGCATGCTCTGTTAGGTAAAAGGAAAAAATATTCAGGAGAAACAAAAGTGATTAAAAAACCCACACAATAATACAAAGCCTTGTAGGATAGCAAAAATGAACTGTGCACTGGATAGCTTGGCATGCTGCCACCAATCCTTGGCAGAAATCACTTGCTGCTGGCACTGGAGATGTTAGATGTACTAGCCGCTGGGCCCCTGCTATAAACATTTTACTATGTAGAATCAATATTGACATACTGCATAAACAACTGGATGAACCTTGGACAAAAATGATAGCAAACAGCATTTCAGTAATTTCACATAAATCTGAAAATATAATCGTGCTTGACATTACTATTAGTATCGTATCTGAAGGCCCTAATTATCACTGAGCACCATTAAATTTAGTCTACTGAACATCAGTCCTGTGCTTTCTTTTCCTATGAGTATGATTGGTGTGAAGAATGTAGCAGTACAAAAATTATCTTCAGTTGCTACCCTATTGGAAGGCATCCAGGGTATTTGTTGCCCTTTGTGCAATTAGCAATCATATTGATCACTTGCTTATTTCAATTAATAGTAGATAAGCTGTCTGATTCCCATCCCTGCTGTAATTAATGAAAGTAGACATTAACTGTTGCTAGAACAACATAACTGCTTCTCTACCACCTGTACTTCTCGTTTGGAAGTGTGAGATATGTTATGACCAAGTTTATTTCAGGAGTAGAGAGTAAATCAAGAACTTTTCGTACCTAAATGGTGCAGGTTTGTAGTAGAAATTCTATCACTGCTTACATATTTCCCTCAATTTTGATAGAGAAATTAATATATTTAAGGAAAAGATTGTCCACACTTTGATTCCGTGAAATTCCTCGTATTTTAGATAATAAGAGCATTGCTTCTGTCTCATAAAAAACCAATATTGTTGCTTCTTTCTCATGAAACACTGTTATAACACAGCTCACCAGTATTTCCAGGTTAATGTGAAAGACTCATGCAATCATGTGCTTGTGCTACAACTCCAAGTTCTTGAAGTCTAAGGCTGATGCTCCAAGTCCTCGAAATCCCTCTAAAGGGCTGGACTCTTTTACTCAGTTGGAAGTTGTCAAATCACTGAAGAAGATTTAAACTACCACATACAGTATTGCTTCCTGCTGTGGCTGATGAAGGAGATACACAGTAGCTTTACACTGTGACATTATTATTTTCTTTCTTGTAATAATAAAGTGTCCTCTTCTCTGCAAAAAGACAGTGACATCCTCGTCAGCACTTTGCCTTTGATAGGTACAGTTTAGTGATACTAACCATGGATAAGTTTTCTAAAAGAAGGAAACAGACCTGCTTCACATCTACCACTGCAGTGGACTGGGTGAGTATAATGAATGCAAACTGACGTTGGCAAGGACAGAAACTGATGAAATAGATGGACTGTGTGATATATGCACCTTTATGTCTCCAAAATGTATGAAATGGAGGGGAAGAGGTACTCCCTGGGTTAAATTATTCAGATTACTTAAAGAAAAAAAAAAAGAGAGAAAGGCAAAGGAAGCAGAATATATAAATATACATTCATTTACATGAAACTAAGCAGTAAAAGAAATTTGAACTTTTCCTGATTCTGGTCATGCTTTATATTTTTTAGGTATCCAAGACCTTTTTTTTCCTTTTTTTTTTTTTCTTTGCTATGACTAGCAGTTATTTCAGGAGCACATTGACATCTTGGAGCTGATAGAGAATCATTATAATCAGTGTAGAAGATATAAAGTCACAATGAGAAAGGAATTCATGTTTACAGTAGTGGGGACCACACACTGTGATAGTTTGCATTAGAAACTCAGCAGGGGGAGCGTGAAAAACTGTAGCATTATAGTAGATATGGGGGCTTTTTGGCATGAACAGGTTGTGTGTGTTCAAGTACCTCTCTAACATGTAACAATCACAAAATATTATCATATTCAGCAGGACCATTATTGCTGCTGCATTGAATATGTAGCCTCATGCTCTCAAAAAACAAAAAAGATACAGCTTCAAATAATGGATTCCCCCTAACCATGTCAGTAGTACATTTCGGAATACATTGCCACAAAAAAAGAAGACAGAGGCATACACATGAATAGATCGAAACTGCATAGAACAGGTGTTATGTCAGAGCAAGGTTATTCCTTCAGGTAAATAAAATCATTTAGCCAAAATACAGAAACAAATGCATGAAAAAAAGAGAACAACCAAAGCTTTACATCTAAGCTGTGAACAATTAATATCATAATGAGCAAAAGCTTATAGCAGCTCAAAACAGGTTCAAAACCCCAAGAAGTATTATCTAGGGAGATACAAACACATAGCAAAGATTCAAGACTGTGATAAGTCTCTTCAGTTTTTAATTTCTTTCTTCTCTGTTTTTTACTTCAAACTTATGAGGTGAACTGTGAGCAGTTCAAAATTACAAACAAATCTCTGAGAGGCAGAGATCAAGCAGCAGAAGTTTGACCTCAAAGTCTTTTCACGGTAGCAAAACCTACATTTTATCCCTGTTATTACAGCACCATGTTGGAAGAATGTTAAGGTTATACAGGAAGGCGCTTAAAAGTTGAGAGGTAGCAGAAATACTTTTCTACTTTGCCCAGCGAAATGGAAGGGTGATACTGTCTTCATTTTACAAATGAGTCAGTGTAATAGGGAAAGATTAAGGCCAAGGTATATGTTTATTTTGACTGGCCAGGTGGAGATGCCTCTCTTGCCCATGCACCTGATGGTCAGAGCACTTAGAATTTAAAGAAGTAGATGAAATCTATTTTAGGTTGTACACCAAAATGGCTTAGAATTAGATATCTTACATTAGTGGACGTGAATCACAGAATGGCAAAATCCCACCCTAAGTATTCAAAGAACTTCTCCCTTTGACTTCAGAGACAAAAAGCATTTTGGAAAACAAAACTGCCACAGAGAAAATGAAAAATAGCCCATTGGAAACACTTTTGAAGAGATTGCTGTCTAGAGAATGAGAGACTACCTGCCCACAATATTAGTGGTCAGCTTTCTTAACCACATCATGTTTTCTCTCCACAGCTATCTCAGTAACCATTACACTAGTGTACAACTACTTGATATTGTATAAGAGAAAAAATTCAAGAAATCAAGAAAAGGAGTGCAGGTAGATAGCTAAATTAAGTAAGCTTGCTCCACAGATTGTCCTAAAAAATAGGACAGAGGAAGTAAACTTCCAGACAGGAAGTTGATCACCCACACTTCTTAATTCTTTGATTTTACTTTGTATCTACTTTGGTCTGTTCCAAATAGATTTCTTTGTTACATAGAGATATAGCTCCTATTAGAGTGGATGCAAGTTTACAAGCTATTTGTTCTTCATTTGGAGGACTAGTTCCCTTTTATTTAGCCAATAAACATACTGATATATACTGATGTAAGCCTGTAAGTGCCTGCTTCTAGTCATCTTCATCATCAATGTCCTGACAAACCTTAATTCTCAACTTCATGGCTACATTGTAGCATCACTCACAAACTCATGTGCCAGATGTGAACTGACAGACATGCTAAGGGTTCTGACTTTAAGCTCCAAGAAAACACGAGCAGCAGGTCATTCCCAAATACTATTTCTCCCTATAGAAGTTAGGGACACTTTCCCAAAATGGTGACCTAGGCCTAAGTCTCTCTTCTACAACATGAGATGTAAGACCATGTCCCACGTAAGCACAATAAAAAACAGGCTACAAAGATCTCTGGAGCAGGCACTTTTCATCCCTGCTTGTGCAATTTGCTCTGCTATGCATCAAGTAAGACTCACTGAAGCAAAGAATTCAATCTTTCCAAGTAAATGTCCTAAGCACTGGTTCCTAGAAAAAAATGTGGAGGAGAGCATTTCCACCTGCCCTTCGTTTTTTTAAGAGAGGTCTGAAAATGCCAAACTCAAAGGGCTTTGATGCCTATTCCCAGTAGAAAGTGAAAAATAAACTAATCTTTTAGGGGAGGAGAAACTGGTAGTCAAAGTTAGGGGTCAAAACACCTAAGAAGGAACTTAAATATTGGCATTATTCAAAATGCCTTCTTCAAATCTAATTCCAGGATGGAAATATTATAGTCATACATATCATTTAGGAGCTGAGAATTTCAGGAAAATAAAGGATGTCTAAAAAGTGTCCTATACATTTTTTATCAGTCTAGACAGAGGAAGAGAGCTGTAAGCAAAATACAGTCTATACACTTCATAGATGGGGAACATAGATGCAAGCTACTATTAAACAAAATAAGGTAAAAACACATATTTTAGCACAGATCCTTGATTATCTCTGATGTTTAGACAAAACATAACTGCAATTGAGAGAGCAGTAGTTTCTCCTAAGGAGGAACAAGGACCTGTTGCAGGTAAGGAGTGATTCAGATCAGGCATTGTGTCCTTACCTGAGAGAAACAATACTTCAGCTATTTCTCTCTCTTCTTCCAGTTCCCGTGTTGGTAGAAGCTGTGGCAGACTTCAATGTATATTTATATTATCTCCTTCATGGATTTAGTTTTCTCTGTGTTATACTGGGAAGTGAGTTCTCCCTAGCTCTTAAAGTTTCACTCTTCTATGACTATGTATGAACTGTGTTAATGTTTTCGTGGCCTTGTGTATTATCTTGGACCTGTATTTTCAAGGCCTTTGCTACCTTCTTGAGTTTTTACTCTTGGGAATCACTGTTCTACAGCACACAATTCTAGAAAGAATGTAAGGTAAGAGCCTTCCTGATAAGGTGGAGCCATGACGTTAATACCTCCATCTTTTCTTAGTGTTCAAAATTAAATCTTCTTGTTCCTATGAAAATGAATTTATCACTGTGCTATAACAGACAGAGACATTTTCATTTCTTTCAGTCAGGTAGATAAACTACGCAGCAAAAAGATAAAGAGTTACTGAAAGAGGAACAAAGGTAGAGAACAAGCACACACTGTTGGGTGTTTTGGCTTTGGTTGGATTTTTTTGTTGTTGGGTTGGATTTTTTTTGTTGATTTGGTTTGGTTTGGGTTTTTTTTGTATTCTATTTATATTATGTAACAACTACATGGGAAGAAAGCCACTGCTACAATTCCTAAGATTACTACTTTGTTTGCTATGTGTTTAATGTAAATTAGGTACCCAAACTCTGCACAACTCCTCCCACGATTCTCAGTATTTGCCAAAGGTCCTAACAGGAAGGCATAGCAAAATAGGATTTGGTAACATCTCATACTACAGTAATTCTTTAACCATCATACCATGCTTCAACTATAATATTCTTGAAATTAAATTGAACTCACCTAATTAAGCAGAAGTATTTCATAAACTCTGTTAAAATGGACTTCAGTATAGCATTCATGCCACATCTAGAGTTACACTATAGCACAAAATCGAAATATTTCTTTTCCTCAAGATACTTCCGCATGAGTTCTCATTTTTACAAACCCAGTGCAATATCCTCTGTGTTCAATTTCAGAACTGGCAAGTAACAATAAAAAAAGCTTAAATTCTGTAGATAACTAAATAAATTAAACATGCCACAACTCCTAATTGCCAACACAACAGCTAAAATCGAGTTTGTCTAAGCAACATTCTATATGCTACATTCATCTGTGCTAGCTACTCTAATTGCCTGGGCTGAGATTATAACTTGGAGAAAGCAAGGTATTATGTTGTATTACTCCATAGCTAAGAGATTTTTTTCCTAAAGGGCAACAAAGGAACCCTATTAGAGCCACTCATTCACCTCTATCCCCATTAATATTGACATTTGGAAGAAAAAAAATGCATGTTCATTGAAATGAACCATGTTTCATATCTGAAGGTTGATTTATTTAATATGAAAAACTAAACTGTGTTGTAAGGGTTTGTGTACAAAGCAGACCTGTTAAATACTTAAGAGGGCATAGTAAAAAAAATGCATTCTTTAAGGAAGAATGATGGCAGCAACACTGCTCTGGTCTGATTGGTACATTAGCAGTCCTGGTTGTGGTAGAAGAACACCAGTGTCAAGGAAATCTCATTAAAAATCCTTTCCTTTAGTAGATAATGGACTGTGTGGCTAAACTGTGCTGCTGCTGGTTTTCTGATCTGTGCTTTCCAATTTTAGTCACTGAGCAAGGTTTCCCTGTTAGCAAAATCTTCTGTCTAGAATATGCAGAACTGAATTAAACACCTGATGTTTACAAAATGTATTTGATTACGTTTTTCATACCTTTTCAAAAATAAGGGCTGAATCCAGCTTTCTTGTAAGTGAATGAGTAGCTGTGGACTGAGATTGGTTACAAAACACCATGTGGCCTTTGCTAATAACGTGATGAGGATTATTTTCTGAGAAACAATGAAGGCCCAACTTCAAGACAAAGAATAGACCCTGATTTATAAAATTACACAGAATTTAAAAATAAATGTGTTTTATTAAAAGAAGAAAAAAAAGAAATATATATCCTATGAAAACAGACTGAGAGAGCTGGGGTTGTACAACATGGGGAAGACAAGGTTCCTTATGGCAGCCTCCCTTGAATGGGACCTACAAGAAAGTTGGAGAGGGGCTTTTTACAAGGGCATGTAGTGATAAGACAAAGGAGGATGGATTCTAACTGAAAAAGGGTAGATTTAGATTAGATATTTTGAAGAAATTCTCCACTGGGTGAGTAGTGAGGCCCTGGAACAGCCTGTTAGAGAAGTTGTGGATGCCCCATCCCTGGAAGTGTTCAAGACCGGGTTGGATGGGGCTCTGAACAACCTAGTCTAGTGGAAGGTGTCCCTGCCTATGGCAGGGGCTTGGAACTAAGTGATCTACAAGGTCTCTTCCAACTCAAACCATTCTATGTTCTATGATTTAACTTCATATAACCAATAGCAGTTGATGAAGCCAATTTAAAGCTGGAAGCCTCCATGGAATAAGAGAGCAGATTCTATTCGTCTACTGAAATACTAGGACATAGACAGAAATAGAGTATTTTCAAGTACTTCTTGTTAAGAGTCACAGTTGCATTTCTGTTCAATGTAATCAATTGTCTAAGTTAAAATGCAAGGTAAGGTTTATGAGAAAGGAACTGAACCAGGCAATATATTTGGCAAGAAGTAAACAAATGTACTAATAAAAAGACTGGGCTTCAATCACACAGAAGTCTTATTTTTTCCAGACAGATTATTGATCTAATGGTAGATATTAACTAACTATAATTTTTTTTCCTTTAGAAGGGATGTCCATTTGGTGAAAGACACACAATTTCTCAAAATATATTGTTTTGATATCATGTGTAATTAAACTAAGCAATGCAATGCCACAGGATATTCTGAAGGCCATATGTCTAAGTGAGCTTAAAAAGGAATATGCCAAGTTCATGGAATAAAAGTTTACCTGGGACTATTAAAACTGTTGTGCTTGACTTCATGCTTGAGTTTGAGAATTTCCAAAGCCGTTCATTCAAGTATGTTTAGAAAGCTAACCAATAAAGTAGTTTCTTTGCTTCTGTACCCTTTCACAAGCAAACTGGAAGAAAAATCCTGGGTCACATTGACCTGTTGTCCCTTTCTTCATAGTCCTTTGTAATTATATTATCATCAAGGCCACTCAGACACTTGGACATTTAAACATTTGAAGTGGCTGAAGTAGCTGAAGCCAGTGATTCAAGGCCTAAAGGTTGACATCGCTAAATTTACTTTGTGAGTTCTATGAGAGAACAGGAGCATTATGTGAATTGGTTACTGATTAATTCTCAAATACTCAGCCAGCAAGATCAGCCACAATCAACCCTTCCATAGACCACAGTCGCATTCTACCCAGCCTAAAATATCACACATATAGTTATATATATATATATGTGTATGTGTGTGTGTATATGAAATATATACAAAAATAATATAAATTATTATGTTCTAACAGATTAAATATAAAAGTATTGCTCCCTGAAATGTGTATTTATTTTAATATTAGACAGTTGCTGAATAAAAGGGAAGAAGAATTAACAGGGAAAGAATTTGCAACTTTTCCTTCTTGCAACAATACAGTAATTTCTGAGCTGTTTTCCAGCTGCATTCTCTTCTCTCAGTCCCTTTCTCCTGCCTTCTGGCTTCTCCATGATCCAGCTTCAACAGAAGAGCTGAAAGTTGTCCCTTAGCCCCTTTGAATCCCCTAATTTCTGCTAGTAGGAGCTCTGAATCAGTTTCATAGCTACTATACAAAAGGTGGGCACTTCTATATTATTCTCTTCTCGTCTTCTGACACAGAAAAAGTCTGATTATTTAATCATGTGCCTTCACATGAGAACCCCAAGGTCCTGATCCTCAAAAGGAGGAACAACTCTAAAGACATATTTATGTAGTTTCAGTAAGGCCTTAAATCTTCCCTTTGAGGTTTACCAGCTGAACCATCAACCTAATAAAATGCAACATGGTGCAATTTGGAGCTTCTCTGAAAGGTAAGCATAGCACTGAATGTAAACTGATAGCACTCAGAATCCAAAATTAAATCCACCCTTCCTGCTGCAGGGATAAAGAAATGTAATAGGTCTGTAGTTCAAAGACTTCCAGCTGAGTGGTGCTTAGGAAGCTTTTTACTTATTTTATTTAGGAACATTTTTACTTGGTTAGCCACCACTTCCAATTAAGACACTGAAACTAATGGGTTGAAACCCCAGCTCATTTTTAAAAAAATATCCTTCTGGTTATGAGCTTTATCGTCTTTTTTTTTTTTCTTTTGACTAACTAGAATTGCTCACAAAATCTTTCAAGAGCTAAAAGCAATTTAAGAAGCTGTTCCTTGATGCATTTCAGCTATTAGATTCCAGCCCCTAGCTTTGACTCCATAACTGACTGTGTGTAGACAGGCTTAGTGTATGTTAACATACCAAACACGGACATAAATTTGATGTGTTAGCAGGCCTGCTCTGATTAAACTTAGGATCAAGAACTTAATTGCATCACTATATAAGCACAAATTTATTGGATTACTAACCTGCAGAGAAGGGCAAAAAGGCAAATGTGTATCTGTATATATGATTTTACATTGTTTAGTCTTATTGACTACACCCTGTTCAGCCTCAGGAACACTTACTTTTTTGAAGTGATTGTATAGAGAACATAATCCCTCAATTTATAAAAACTGAATAAACTTATCTTGCACCTGTCACCTTCTGTTAAGTGTCAGAACAATTAAATTGGTTCTGGAAAGAAGCAGTCTGGATCTTGTCCTGTATGGTTGTTACTATAATTGAAATTAAAATTCTGGTTATGAACCAAACCCTAAGACTTTTTGCACAGGCGATATGGGAACAGAACCTTTTGCTAATAGGATTCTCCTCTCCTCTGAGCAGGTTATTAGGCAGTGTGGAAAGATGATTCTAGTGGCCAAATGGACAGGACTTTAGCCAGGAGAAGACCCTGGGAACCTGCTGAAAAGAAAAGAGGCTATATTAGGAAACAGCCTCCAGCATGTGGCAAGAAAGAAGGAGACTTTGCAATCTGACCAGAGGATTAGGACATACTGTTCTAGTATTGCTAACTGTCTGGAGCAGCTCAGTGAAAAGCAAGATGAAAGTGAAAGGTGTGGTACAGTGCTTTAATTAAAAAATACAGTTTTCTGCTCAGATATGATAATGCACTTTGTGTGATGGATTAAAAGCCCTTGAAATTCTACATGTCACAGAAAATAAACTTTTTTTTTTTTAATTATAAAAATTAATGTTGGTTACTGTTACAATATCAAATGTTTGATGGACTGAGTGAGATGATGTTAGATTATCTTTAAGCCTATTCATTATAAAAGACAAATGGCAAATAAAAACTCAAAACAAATCAAAGGGCAGAATAATTTTATAGGAAAAAAGAAGGAAATAAAATGTAAATATGTTTGTTACATTGTGCATGCTTTGGCCTCTTGTATGTACTTGCTTAATGTGCAATTTATACAGTACAACTAATTCTGATGGCTTTTTTTACAATGCAGAAAGTTTAAAAACAAATTGTACATTTTTCTCTGAACTTTCTATGGTAGTTCATGGATTACCATTTAAAGGCAAAAGATTATCCACATGAAAGCAGAAAGAACATATCCTTACTTTTTATTTCCTTTTTTTTTTTTTTACTCACAGAGTTAACAAAGGTAGCTGGATAATAACAGAAAAAGGTGAGGGAAGTTTATAAAACATGGGCAAGATTAGTCTCACCTAGTTTTTGAGGTATGTGAAAATCTAGTTTGCATTTAAGTTGATTTTCCTGTGTTCCTGCTGTAATGGGTAAAGACAAACAGACGTCTCTGAAGGGCAGTTCCTTGGTGGTGGTGTGCAGAATGTGTTTGCTCTTATGTTTCTTGTACATTTATCTAAATTGATTTTCACTCCGATGTCTTCCAGAGTGTATATTTTCCTCTGCATATGCAAAGGCAGGCAAAGAGCTTGATTCAGCTGTCCACGTAATTCTTTTTCAATGTCCCAGACTCTACTTCTGGCTTCCATCAACACTTCCAGACACCTCTCCAAAGACTCTAGTAGCATGCTAGACTTGGCAAATATTCTTGGACATTTTAAGTTGTATTCAAGTGTCATCCAAGTCAAGCTATAAGACAATCAGTTAAATCGTAGTTGAATTGAACAGGAATCAGTCCATCTACATTTAGACATCTACAGCTACATGTCGTCTGGATGATCTAAACTCCTATTCAACCCCAGCGAAAATAGCAGATAAGATCCACCTAACCACATTCTGTTTGAGATGCCCTAAGCTCTCAGAAGCAATAACATGAAGCTTGACTGATAGCCACCAAGACTTGGAGGAGACTTGAACCCTTCTGAAGAAGTAGTTAAAAGCCAGGTGGAATAACCTCATGGCATATAAAATTGCAGATGTTTATGTGTCTAGAGATTAATTTTTTCCTTCATCACTGCAGTTCATGAGGTGCAGAAGAATTATTTTTCTCATTCCACAGTAATCATCTACACTTGATCCCCTGAGTAGCTCTCCAGATTTTGGTGACTACACTGTCTAGAACTGTATTGGTTGTAAAGGAAGCCTGGACAATCTGCTTCAAGGTGGACTCTGACTTACTCTGAAAGTTGATCTCACTCAAAGGAGTTAGAATGAGCAGAGTCTCTCCTCTGAAGCGACAGAAATTCCATCTTTTCTGTTATTGATGAACTATGGGTCAACAGAATGAACCCCTAAAAATACAGAACACCAAATATTTATATAGCAGGAAGTGTTAAAACATTCATAGGCTTGGAGAGATTTTGAAGCTGCATCTAGATTTATCTGCTGAGGGACATTAGCAACCAAATCAGATTCAGGTCCTCTTCAAAAATATGATTCTCTTTCATTATATACTTTTTCTGAAAACCAAGATACAGAGAAATGCTGGTTAATCAAATTATAAGCATTTTATGGTCTGGCAACATAGCTTAACATCTCTAGCTTGAAATTTTTCCATGAATTCTCTACTAAATCTAGAAAGTCCATCTGAAAAACTGAGGATGTCCCAAGGTAAGGTTATATAAAATCACATAGCTTTAAATTTTAGATATATCCATCCAACTTTTATTTCAATCAATATGCACTATACACAAAAAGTTTATGTAAAAGTAAATATCTCCATCTTACTTTGGGAAAAATAAAAATGATGGTAGCTTTTTCAATAACTTGAACTATCAAGTGTCTAGTGCTTTGTTTTGTGTTGTGTTGGATTTTTCTGGGTTTTTTTTCTAAATATCACATTAAAAGCAGTTAAACATACATAACATAAACGTCTATGTATGCGTGTGTGTATACTTGTATACAAGACACTGTCCCACAAGGCAAGTACAGCAACAGAACTTGCCACTGACATCAGAAAAATATTAATATTTAAAACTATTGCATGCCTTTATCTCCTGCTGGTAAGGGTTTTCCTTAAAAATGCTGTAAGAGATACTTTGAACAGATGGTAACTGGTTTGTTCCATCCTGCATCTCTTCACAACTGCCACAGAGCTTTACCATTCATTAATCTTCCGTAGACTTCCAGTAGCACAGGAGCTGAATTACACACATACACATTCTGAGGCCAGGACTGCTGTCAAGCCTAAAATTAAACTGAAGTACACTGTGCCAAGTCTTTTAATGAAACTCTCCTATAAAAGAGTTAGAAAAATAAACATTTAGCTTGGAGCCTGACCCATGAACATTCAGTCCTAAAAGAGGGAGCACTTGTTGGTCATTACATTTAGGGCGTTCTATGCAGCAAGTTGAGCTGTGATTTGTAAGTGGGAATAAAACCAGAAAACATCTGGTTTGAATTCACCTTGACTCATTAAGGTTTAAGGAGAGAGCTATTTCCTCTATGTTTGAAGTGACGAGGGGAAAAACTACATTATACCCACAACATCCCCTATGATCCTTGCATTTGTAACGAGGTCTCTACACAGCAGGCAATAACTAAATAAAATTGCAATCCATTTTTTTGGATTAGAAATTAGGCCACAAATTCTAAAATATCCCTGTTGCTTGGAGAACAAATATATGCATCAAATTCCTAATCTTCCATGCTTCATTTACAAAAAAAATAGCTCTAGCATTTACAGTCTCTGAACTCTGCCAAAGCTTCCACTCAAGTTTTTCTCTAGCATATTTTTTAAACCAAGAGATGATTGAAACCATTTTTTTGTAATGTTGAATTCTTTCTCACAAAAGTCTTCCTAATTTTGCTCTCCAACATTTCTGAAAATCAATATTTGCAACTCTACAAACAATTCAGAGAGAACTTTGATCTCAGTTTTGTACAGTGCTGAAAGTTTGGCTTTGCTATTTCCTTATTCTATGTCCTCCATCACTTTTGGCTGATGCATACACAGAAAGTACTGTGAAATGATGAACTCAACAATACAAGCAGCAGCAGTTTGGAAGCCTAAATTATCATCTATCTTTTATGGCAGTGTAGATATACATATTACATGTGTGAACAGATGTTCCCAAAATCCAAAACCGAAGTGTTGCGGTGACTAGGAGAACAAAGCTCCACTGTAAGTAATTACATTGTTCCTGCAGTCTATCTCTTCTGTTCTTTATTTCCTTTGTTTTTCCATGGGAAAATAAGAAAGATTACATTTTTACTTCACAAAGTTTTATTGACTAATCTAATTGTTATCTTTCAAATGCAAATTTGAGGTTTTAATTTAGAACTACTACTATCTTTTAATTGCATCGGTTTTAGAGGAGAATTAGTATTAGTGTGCAATCTCTGTAATCTCTATAATTATGGAGATTTCTGCAGTGGGAATCATAGAGCTCTAGATATTATGTATCTGAATTTCTCTGTTTACCTTAATATACTTTTGTTGCAAAATACCTCCAGGTACAGTTATGCAAAGCTGCAATATTAAAAGACAAGTCTTCTTGAAATTTATCTTACACACTGAATAATTTAAAATATCTTTGCTAATATTAATCTGTTTAAATCTGTTTTTCTATGTAGTGTGTAGCTTGTACAGCCATTTCAATATCCAGAGTCTCACACTAATGCAAAGCAAAAAAATTAAGACAGTTGGTTACACCACTCATATCTTCTCAATATGCTATATAATGCTGCACAGTGTTCCTGAAGTAAGTAGAACTATTAGAAATCTATACCAGAAAATCACTTGTCATTAAAAAGGTACCAATTCCTCTCCAGACTGTTCTTGTTTCTACATATATATGCTTCTCACATTTTATTTTGTTTGTTGATCTTAAAAAAAACCAGAAACACCCAGCACAATATGTGAAACCAGCCTGTGAAATGCTCCTGAACATGAGACCTTTTTTTCTAAATTTTCAGACAGAATGAATCCATGTTCAAAGATTCATGATCTGGTTATGGCATCAGCATAAGCTGCAGACTTAGAGGACATATCACCGGTTAAACTGTGATCCTGGAATTAACTATGGATCTTGGCTTACGTGATAACGTACTGGCTATATGTGCTTCAATTTTTCTAATGTATGTGAAGATGAAGAAAGACATATATTTAGGCTAACAATAAAGCGCACAGTCATGGTCACACTTCTATTTCTGAAGATTTTTGTGGTATCACACAGAATATAACTTTTCAATATAAATTTAGGTTTTTTTATTATATCTATTAGTGGAAAATAAAGACTAGGTTATGCACAACACTTAATATATTTACTTTGTTCCCATAAATTTTTCCTGGAGAGAAAAAAGAGGATCTTTGTGGGAAATCCCTATCACATGGCTATGCAGCAGGGAACTCAGAGTAAGATTACTGGATGTTTACCAGCTCCAAGTCTTTTTCAGTCATTTAGAATAAAAACGTATATTTTCATCTACAAAAATTACTTAGCATTTTGATCTACAGAAATTACTTAGCATCTAAGGCTGCGTCTATACTTGTGAACAAACTAATGGGATAATTCTTTGGCATTCAGTATTAGTAATGCATCCATACCAAAACATTCATATCCTCCAGTACCAGAAATTACAATTGTCTTTTGGGAACTGTTCCTTTCTGAAACTGTTGTCAGGAGCTATTTGTTAGTGCTTTTTGTAACAAACCAGAAAAGGAGTATTATAAAATAACTGTAAAGACAGATGCATTCCAGTGTCCTGCAAAAATTCTCTTGCCCTCCTTAATTTACTAATATAGATGCAGACCAAAGTATGAGTAGAAACTAGACAGATAGCTGTCCAAAGCTGCTGCTGGGCAGGAAAGATAACCTTTTGCTCTTTTGGTGGGTAAACTTTGAGTGTGATTTGTATTTAATAAGGGACAATAAAACTGTTCAGTACGTGAAGTAGATAAGGCAAATATGTATAACCAAGACAGTTTGCTTTGCCAAAGTAAATGCATTGTTATGGGCCTTAAGAACAACAAAAGATACCCAATTACTACTTTTTATTGATTTGCTAATATAACCTGGTAAATATGATGGCACTTTACAGACAAATAGGAGCCATAACCCTGACTTGAAAGGCATGCACTCTAAAACAATTGAGATAACAACATTATGAAAGTGTTAAGACCTGGATGAAGGGTAAGAAAGAGAATATTTTCCTACAGTGGATTGACAGAGACTGACAAAATAATGGTGTAATTACAGCATTTTGCTATTTTGGTACCAATATTAAAGAGATTATTTTAACTGTATAGAGCAGATTTTTTTTCTTGAAGAAAGTTCAGGAAAAACACTTTATCTCTTAAGTTTCCTTGCATAGTGAGTATGATTATTTTTACAAAATGTCATTGTAATAGTAGTATATGTTCTAAAACCAACTTTGTTCAGCACAACTCCTTGCTGTTTTTAACTCCAGTTGAAATTTAAACAATTAAAGGTTAATCAAAGACAAAATGTTTTGAAGAGAGATCATATCAAGATAGTGCATTTATCTGTTAATTGTCTGAGGACAAATTCACAGAAAGCTACTTTTGTTGGCTTTTGTTATCTGGCTAAGGGCAATGAATTTCAGATGGTTTGTTCTGCTGATAATCAAGTTATTCATCAGGTTGTTCAAGGATTAGACATCATTAGATGCTTGATGAATATATAAGTTTTAATATTAAAGCCTTTTTTGTCTTTAATGTGAAATATATACCCCTAACCTAGTATACTAATTTGGTATTCAAGGACCACTGTGTGATAAAACATTTTGTTCCCTTTCAAATGGATGTACTTTGGGCATCATGTATGGGGAAAGATCTGCAATATTTTCTCAAATTTATTAGACCTTTCAGGGTAATCTAAAAGATGTGACGAGAGCTTTCCTAATGTCTTTGGAAACTGTTTTTCACTTGTGGACTTGCATTCCAGGACTTTTAAATGTAAATGAGTCCAAACATCTCAATGCAAACGTTGGCCAAAAGTTTTTGTATTTCATGGTTCACATTTCAAATCATAAACTTTCTACGTCTGGTAAAAAGCTGCATTTTATACCCTTATTCTTTGCACCAGTTCTCTGTTCTTTGATAGCAAACTCCAATAAATTTATAACAAGTGTCCCCTGTAATTTCTTCCCCAAATTTTGGGAGCGTAAAACTTTCTTGTTTTCAAAGTTCAACAAGTGCTTCTTTTGCCCTTAGGAATACATGTATGGTTTTAATATCATTAAGGATTGGATTGTCTAAATGTAGCTATAAAGATATCGTTGTATGAGTCAAATGAGAAAGTAACTGGAGCTCAGTGACACACAATCCTTCACCAGATCTGCAGGGGGAAACCATGCCACTTTTAGGCTGTCTTAAATGCAACGTGAAATTCTTCCTTTTACCAAGATATTTCATACCTATTAGCAATAATCAAACACCAGTGTTGCGACACAATGATAGTGCCCTATACATCGTTGGGGTTGTAGTGCACAACCCCTTCTTTTCTAAGCTTTTTAGGAAGATGTGGCATGTGCTTCCTTTCAAAGTTCGCACTTTGGGCTTCAGAGGACCAGAATACAAACAAGTTTCATTGCTTTTTTAAAAGTAGAAATGCAAGTAGGTGAAAAGGTAACTCCAGTAACAGTTGGGGGAAAATACCTGCTGTCTCCCAAAACCAAGATTTTTGTTGTTCTCTTACTCAGAAAGAACATTAAGACTCGTGTCATTGTGGCAAGCTAAATAGCTATTACAGTGGAGCAAATGTTACTAAGGTTTTAAGGGAAAAAAAGAAACTTCATCCAGCCATGTATAAAGTAGTTTAGGTTGACAATGCAAAATCAAAATTCACACAATTTTCTACCAGTTCTTGAAAGAAGAGTGATGCCATTGACAGTGTATTGAATGGAAACCACACATTCATCCAAAATATCCCACACCTAACTATGGAAGTTCTATTTCTGTAAAAAACAGGAGTCAATACATTTACTTACACAACCTCTTCCGCTACCATTATTTTCAAGTTTCCCTTCCCAAGTATGGGTCAGATCCAAGAATATTAGACCTCAATGTATATTTACTGTTCATTCTTTGAAAATGTTTCTCTATTGCTAAACATCCAGCAAAGATTTATATGTAATTTAGTCCATTTTAACCAAAAGGCTCACAATGTTAAATCTCTTCTACATGCATCAAAACCATGTCCATTTCCTTGTTTATTCAGTTCTTAGAACTTACAGGAAAGTAGCCCTGTTGTTCCTTCTTTCACTGAATTAGAGCAGCCTACGACAGACAGATGTAGATGGCTCTTGTTATTCTAGATCCATACTTTATATAAGTTTCTGTTAGTGTTATTTTCCAGTCTCTACACTGCACTGTCAGACTTGGTTTCTTGACTGTGTGAGGTTTTTGTGTATATGGGAAATTAATCTGCATAAGATGAGGTCAGGAATGCATGTTTATCTTGCCCAGATTTTCTTACAGTTTCTTTTTTTCTCACACATTTCAGATGCTAGCTTTAGTTTCCTGTAGAATGAATTGAAGAACTGATACAGTCAAAAAAAAACATTAGAAAGGCTTTTATTATTTTTAAGGAAGAACTGAATTGTAGTTGAACAGAACTAATTCAGGGTGCCTATAAAGACTGTTATCACCCTTGAATAAAGGAACAGAATGCATGGGATATGGCACAAGTTGCTTTATAGGGAATCTTGCAAAATTTGCTGCTTCAGGTTATTGATACTGCAAAATAACCTCAGCGAAAAACGTCATCTTTTCTGCATGCATGAGGTGAGATATCTGTAACTGTTTAATAAAATCATCCATCTGGCCCCAACTGACCAAAGGTTTATTCCAGACCTTATGGCATCATGCTCAGCATATAAAGCTGGGCAAATAAAAAAGAAAGAGAAGGCTGTTCGGAGTAATGGAGCTCTTCTTTTCTGGAGAGGGTTGGACACCTGCCTGTTCATAGGAAGTTGTGAATGAATACCTTGTATTGCTTTCTCACATACACAGTTTTTACTTTCTCTATTAAACTGTCTTTGTCTCAAGTCATCTGTTTTCTCACTTTTACTCTTTCAATTATCTCCCTCAACCTACCAGGAGAGGAGGCCTGTGAATAAGTGGCTGTGTGGGGCTTAGTTGCCAGCTGGGGTTAAACCAAGACAAGCTAGAAGTAGTTGGATTTAAAACTGATTCTACCAGTTGCCCACTGCACCATATTTATTACTTATACTGCAATATTTACATCTAGTGCAGAGACCTTTCACACATTTTAAATTGTGTGAAACTTTCAGACTTTCCTAAAATGTGAAACATGTTGATTAACACATCATATAAATTATTCACCATGATACATGTTGGCAGTATAAAAATTGCAAAAGTTTTGCCATCTGCATAAATTTAGCAACCACTCTTAAAACACCTGAGTTACAGAGTAACTGCTGATTAGATAGATATTCAAAATACAATAAGGGCACAGGACAGCAACATCAAGCATTCCCCATTAGAAACATTAGCCTGCATATATGTTGTCACTTAGCAGCATGAAAACAGCATCTCTGCAGTGGAAAAAAAATGCAGCATCTACTATATTAATATATATTAATAGCAGATGCTGGTCAGTGTTTTGGGGTGTTCTTGCTACCAGGCACTTGGATACACATTTGACACAGATTCACACAAAAAAAGGCAATCACATACTATTACCTGCAGTTCAATTAGCATTAAAATACTGGCCTCAAGGTACTTTAAAGGCAGATCTTTTAAGGTATGCTTGGCAATAACACATAAAATAAGGAATTTCAAAAAATTTCAAGGAAGTGAAATGATTTACAAGCTGGGTTTTTAAAGGTAGTACTAATTAATGCCTTCTGTTCTTTAAAAAGAGAGAAAAACAGTGAAAAGAAGAAAATCAAAGAAAAGGGTTTTACAGAATGTCAAAAAGATTTGCACAAATCAATAAAAACCAGGGAGATTTTCTGAGCTGATGAATATATGTAAACAAGAGGTTAATTGTAAACAACAGTGCTGTAATGTCTGTTTAATTGCTGGAGAAGGAAGAAAATCTTAAAAGACAGAAATAGTAGTTTGCACAGAACAAAACACAGCAGTTGAATTATTATGATTAGTGCCAACAAGGGCTTTTTGAACAGGGAGCAATAAGGGAAAGTAAAGCGGGCAAGTCACAAACTATTCAAGCCTTCTATCAAACCTTTAAGAAAGTGTAACTTTGAAAAGGAGTACCCAGAAGTCAGAGTATAATTACACAATATGCAACAGTAATGAAACAGAAAATTAAGAAGCTTAGAAAACTTGAGTAGAGATGCTGAAGGTGATCAGCTCTTACAAGGACTAAAGCAGATTCTTTTCCTCTATTTTGAAATATTCTTTCTAATGAAAAATAAGAATATAATAAGGACTGGAATTTTATGATGATAAGAGAACTCTATTCTTTCAAAAGAGAAAGCTGTAGTCAGAAAGTGTTTTGATATGACATACATAGCACTGACCTCATCTTCTTTCAAACTTCATAGCTGTCATCAGATAAAAACAGTTCCCTGAATGTTGCTAACTCAACATGGTGCTATTGGCTGCTGTATTTATTACACCATGTTTTAAAAATGTTGCAAGAGAAATGTAGGATTTCAGAAGTGCTCCAAGGTGGATTAACTCTCCTCATGTTGACACCATGATAAACTCTCAGTGCATTTAGTGCAGAATGCTGACAGTAGATTTTTCTTCTCTAACTGTATCCTTCAAAGTGCTGGGTGTCAATTCTAAGCAAGCTACAAGGGATCTCTCTGTTTTAAAAATAAAAGGACAAGCCTCCTTCAAGAGGTAACTTACCGTCCTGCAAGATGAGTATCTAAAATTACAGTTACAAACAAAATTCAGCGCTTTCTAGAGGTGGTTCCATTGAGAATGCAGATGGAGACCAAGACAACCAAAGGTTAGACAAAATATGTACATTTTATAGAACAAAATTCAGCAAGATAATTTTTATGATGCCTATATCTGGAAAGCCTCTTGTTGTTATGTTTGATCAATAAGAATATAAAAGCAGGATCCCTCATGCTGAAAGATCCAGAATTTCATTTATTTCCAAGCATTTTAAAAAAGTTTCAAGACAGAAGAAATTATCTTTTACTAGAACCTTTGATTAGGGGAATCTAGCAGAAAAGCAGCATCACAAATTTTGTTTATTCCAACTGCTTAGCATACAAAATTATTTGTTACAACAAAACCCAAACAAACAAATGAAAAACCCCAAACTTGCTACAAAATTATGTTTTCACATGATGAAACTTAGAATTACGGAACAGAATATCATAGAGTGATAGAATATCCACAGTTGGAAGGGACCAACAATGATCGAGTCCAACTCCTAACTTGATCAAAATCACTAGGGAAAGCATAAATCTGAAAAATTAGAGTTTGTTCTTTCCTTTCAACTCACATTCTGTCATTCAAAATAGGTGCCCTGTGTTTCACCGCTCATATTTTCCCTGCTGACCTCTAAGTTTTAACTAGTTGTCTATACTGTCAAAGTTAAAACTAGTTTGATCAAGTCCCAAGATATTTTTAAGCTGGAAGACATGGCTAGGAAAATAAAGGCTTCATATGTGAAGCTTAACACATCCACACATTAACAGTTTTGATCCACATAATAAGCTTGGAACTTCACAACAGCCTGGAATTTTTCCTTAGTTCAACATCTTTTCCAAATTTTTGAATAGAAAGATAGAAATAGTCAGGGATGGCACAGCTAAAAGGAATTTCTGCTTCAATCACATCTGGAGCTGACAGTTTAGACTGATCTATTTCTTCGGAGATTTGGACAACTTCAGACAGCCATCTTCTTTCTAGTCAGCTGGTGACTCTTTTATAAATATAATCTTCTAATCTTGAGAGATGCCTCTATATATTAGTCCAGCTGGATTCTGTGCAAACATTTGTATTATATGCAACTGCTGTGTGGAAATCTGTTTTCTACCAACTGAGAAACATCTGTAGATTATGTCCTAGTTAATGCAGAAGGGCTTTGTTCATTTCTTTGTTTTGTCTTATTCATACTATCCCTCTTTTTATTAGTCTCCCTGCTGTCTAACAAACTTCAATTGATATAACACACTGCTGAGAAAAATCTAGACTGCATTTGTCAGATGAAACATATACAGTAACTTCAGTTTTCACTTGCTTAAGGTTATATTCTCCCTGCACGTTGCACATATAATTCTCACAAATGTTAATGGGCTTTAAGATTGTGTACTGAGGGCAAACTGGAGCTCTTATATTAGTTGCTGGTTAGATTCCATCATGCTTCATAAAGCACTAACTGGTAAAATGTAATTGTTAGAACAAGGTCCATAACACAAAAATAATTTAAGAGGACAAAAACTTTTTCATTCTTTCTTAAAATAAAATTATGTGTGTATGGTTATGTGACAAGAATTCTAGGGTACTTATATTTAAATGCATGTACAAGCAATTAGTTGATCCTGCATGGATTCACTTCTGTAATATATATTGTGGACTGATGAAGCAAAAGCTGTTATCAAAGTGAAAAGGAACACAGGCTTTTATAAGGTCAGCAAGTTTTCAATGAGCTGGCAGAGCAAGGATTACAGCTTCAGACATCTTGGTACCTATTTAAATATCTAGAACTTTGAACATTTGTTGGTGTTTCTGGGGATAAAATAAATCATTTAGTAAAAGAAAAAGGAAAATAGACGCTTTATTACATGTATTTACTTCCCCTTTGAAGTTCATGTCAGATTTGCTCATTTAAAAGAAAATAATTCCACTACAGTCATTACAGTAATTCAGGTTCAAACAGCCGATGAAACCAAGCTATATTCTGTCTGCTTTGAAGATCGTCAGTTGGTTTTCTCACACACATTTTGAATAAATCTTCTAAAACACAGTGTTACGGAAAAATTGACAGACTGAAAGGGAGTAAACCACAGTATCAGAAATATTAGAAATGAGAAAATAAAATCTTTCTCAAGAAGGTCATGTAATCTCTTCCTCACTACAGCAGAATTTTTTCCTATAAAGCTTTTTCCAGATTCAGTTTAAAAATGAACAAGTGGCGTTTCCATCACTTCCCCTGGGAGGCAATTTTCTACTTAATGTATTCTCAGTGTATATAAGGCAGGGAGGGACACCCACATCTCCCACTTTGTTGAAAAGTGCTCTAATCATTTGGGAGAGAGGGCAGGTAGGAGGGAAGGAAATGTATTCCACCCCTCTTGTTGAAGCTGTGTCACTATGCAGAAAAGATTTCAGGATATCATGGGAGGGAGGAGGGAGAGGGAGAGGGGAAAGAAGAGAAAGAGCTGTCTGCTAGTTAGCACATTCAGTTTGGTACAGGGAATCCTAGGTTATTGCTATGAGTTTTACTCTAGAGACTTTATTTTATCCACTGGTCAAGATAAAATAGGAAACATTTCTAGCTAATTTGTCTACAGATCTTATTTTTATAAGCTCTTATATAGAAATGCAAGATTGAAGAGGCATGACCATCTGTTTTTCTCAGATGGTATTTTGCATCAAGCAGATAGATCTGGAAAAAAATCCCACAACTTCTCTGGACAATCTGTTGGTGTTACATACAGTGCCTCATGCAAATTCCAGATTAGATGTTAATTTCACCTGTGCTGCTTAGTAATACATATTTAAAGGTAAAATCATATTATGTTAGTAGGAAAATTAAATCATATTAATTTACCTTAATTTATCTACAATGGTATTTTCTTGGCTTTGGCACATCAGTATCCTCCTTCCTGTACTACTGAAGTCCAACAAGGTTTAAGCAGACTGCGTTTAAAGTTATGCTGTGTTTGAGCTTCATGCTACTTCAGTGTTAGCATTCCTTGAATAGTAGTTCAGAGTTGCTAAAGAAGCTATATTCCTTGTGACAGGCTCTTTTCTTGTCACATGCAAATACAGCCATTGCTGCAATACCTTCTGTTATGAAGCAGAGATAGGACAAGGCTCACTTTAATAAGTATAATAAATCCCCATGGATACTTGAAGGATTAGGGTTCTCTCTAAAAAGTGAACTTTGTGTTCCGATCCATAAATGTCAAGTAGTGATCTAATTCAAGTTGTAACTCTACCATAAAACGAAACTAGCTTGCTGGGGTTTTTCCCTATTCTGATTTTTTATCAAGATATTTTTACTGAATGTCTCATCATTGGAGGATTTTCTGATTTTGTCAATGAAATCACCTCAGTGCCTAGAGGAATACTTTTCCAGTGGGTAAGTGGCAGGAGAAAGTAATTAGGAGGGGAGGGGACTCTATGAATAAAGTCAAAAGATGAAAGTGTTATGACACTTAAGCAAGCTCAGATAAAATACTTGCGAAAACTCAATTTTAGCTCCTGTGATATGTAGACTAAAGTTGACTATGACTCTCATTCAGTCATAATGATAAGTTTTTGGCTCCAAACTCTATCTCTACACTTTATTCTTCTCCATCTGTTCAATCAAGTGTCACTCTTAGCAGCTTCCTTCATATCTTTCCCTCACACAAACTTTCCTCACACAATTCCAGAACGGATGAATGCATTCCAACTACAATGAGCACCCTCTAGCTGTTTTCTGTACCATCTTCTTTGTTTTGTGCTGAGCCATCTGTCGTCCTTAGAATGCAAGTCCTTTGGAGCAAAGTATTCCTTAGTCATTGAACAATGATTTCTGAGCAAAATATACCCTTAAAACACCAACAATGTTACATTTAGAGTTTGGAGAAGTTAGAAGCTATATTATTAAGTTCATCCAGTTCCTATGGAAGGGATGGTATGCATGATTTTTTGTGCTATTACATGCAGTTTGAATGAATCTTCCATAACTCCCTTCAGTTTCTACGGTACAAAATATTTCACCTATATCTTCAGATAAAGGCTGTTACTGATTCTGGAAGTCACATTCCTGCAAGTGGCAGAAAGATGCTGTGCACCACTTTCTTCTCCTTCCATTCCAAGCACCCATTGTTGTTGCAAAACAGATCAGACTCAGGATATTTACTGCCTACTGCACATAAACTCAAAGTAGGCAGCACAAATCTTACTTGTCTCCCAGAAAGTGAAATAAGGCTTCCAAGAGTGAACTCATTTGTCTGAGTGCTCATTTCACTTTCTCCAGGCACATATCAAGATTAAGTAGGAAATCACTGTATCTTTATGCACTTTTACAAAGAATGCACACAGACTTAAAATGACAACAAAATCCAAATTGATATTCTCAGTGCAATGCCTGTCAATACAAAAGCAACTCAATTTTCATACACTCAAAAGAAAAACAGAATTGCAAATTGGAATAGTAAAGAAGGCAGCCTAATCTAACACAGCACCAATCTCAAAAAGCGTACTTTGATCTTGATCAAAGGTAGAGAAACTGGATGGGTACCTATCTTTTCATCATCCATAGCATTACTCCTGTAGTAGCAGGTAGCAACTGCTGCCTTCACAATAGTGAGTAGTGGTTACTCACAACGAAGTCAATGAAATTACATGTGTGAGTAACACCACCAATGACAGGAAGAGATTCATAATCTGACATTTAGTGAGTAATTTCTGACCTGTTACCTCAGAAAAACCTAGTTGAGGCAAAATGTAGTGATTTTTAAAGAAACAGCCACCTCAGAAAAAAAAAAACTAAACTAGAAAAAAACCCAAAACAAACCAAAAAACAACAACCTTAAAAAAAAACACTGAAAAAACTCCAAAGCCTAAAAAAAACCACCCCCAAACCAAAAACCAAAACACAGAAAAGTAGAAGGAAGTCACTGGATGTAGATGAGGGCTCTTACTATGATAAGTTATGATAATTTTATATTTTTCAGGGCCTGGGTGAAAAACATAGGAAAGAGAACACTTGGCACAGATTTTAAATTACTGTGACAATAGAGATCCAAAAGGACTTGATTAAAAATGTCAGATACGAAATGCATGAACTATATAATGCATGCAAAATATAAGTATTCTTCATGATTTTCTCCACTTCTGGTTTTCAAACCCCTAAAAGGACACCCTATAACTGCTCACTAATGTCCTTGATACGAGTTAAACAACACTTCAAAAATAAAATAAAAAAAAATAAAGCTTAATAGCTTTAGCCAGTAAAACACTTCTGAAAATACCTTCTGCTTTAAAAAAAAACCTTCTTCCATTAACTCTTAGTCAACAATAAACCCTTTCCACAAGTGTTTTTCTAGTTTCTCCCACAGTCTCTTCACCTGTCTGTTCAGAAAATTGAACAGCATGCTATAAAGTCAAATTGATGCAAGCTGCAGAAAAATGTGTTCAACAGACAAGACTCATGGATCTCTAGGTATGTGCCCTCTTAGTTACACAAGTGGTCTGCAGCACAGGGGACTCAAACCAATATATCTGAAATGAATGCATACTATATAAATTTATGTTTCCAACATATTTGTGAAAAAACTTGAAAGCACAACAGCGATTTTTGAGTCTTGTTGTCCATGGCTATACCACAGCAGTAGTATTTCAGAAGCTCTCAATGCTAGGAACTCAACAACACTTCCCTTGCTTTGGACATAAGGATCAGCTGCACAGAGCTCTATAAAGTCAGTGCATGACCACACCTTCTTGCTAAACATTTCCTTGAAATGCGCCGTGCTCCCCACTTGTGCCATTTCATTGCAGGTGTCTTAAGAGTCTAATTCAGTTTCTCTCTTAGATTTCTATTCCCTCGCAGTCAGCTGAAACTCAGAACTCATAATGGTGTCTGACAGTGCTATGAGAGTAGAGAAACTACTACTACAGTCTTTGAAATGTGTTAATTTTTTGAATGCAGCTGAACCAATGGGATCTAATTTCATTTTTTAGGTTCATATCTTTGTCTTGCAGAAGTTATGTCGCAATAGGTATTTAAAGAATGCTCCACCTTGAAGCAGTTTTTATTTTATATTATTTTTTGTATAATTTTTATATGAGTCTTGGAATTGCACAGCAGCAGTTCAGGAAGCAAAAAAATGAAAAAAGACAGGCCTTCAAAGTGTTTGAAAAAGACCACATATCAACTATGAGCCCAATTTTTGAGGGTTTCCTTGTAAATGTTATATAAAGTCATATTTGTATGATGACTCAGGTTTGGAGTATGTGTTGAGTTGAGCTTTAACATGCTGACCTCTACTTATGTCCTATCTAACCAGACTATGAAAAAGACAATATAAAGGAGACCTTTGTCTTTCAAGAGTGCAAAGGACAATGACAGTACAAGATGAGGATGGTTTCAGATGTTTGCCTTAATGCCCCTGCATTTACTCACAAAGATTTACTCACAAAGCCTTCAATGTCTTCTGTGTGAAAACAGTAAAACAAGGTCTGGCTACTCTTAATTAGGAGCTGCAGGTTACTCCTTGGACATTGAGCTTTAAGAAACACTTGAGTTGTCTAATATCTTAGCAAATATATCTTAGTAAATATATCTACACTTCTCAAGGGTCCATGTATTAATTGCAAATACACTATAGCTTTTGTCTTCTTCTTAAGCCCACTAAAGTTTACTGTAGACTATTCCACTGAACTTAGTTTTCTAGTTTCAGTGAAAGGCATTGTTCAGTGTATGTATACATATGGTACATCATAGGGGAAGCCACTCAGCCAAAATCATTCATCTGCAGGAATTTGTTCTACTAATGACTTTTTTGTTTCAGTGCCCCAATTAAGGAAAGTGCTTAGAGATCATGTCAAAACCAGTCTTTCTATACTCTAAAACAATAGATCTTCTGCACGATATCCTATTATAAAGATTCTGTGACAACAATCAGCAGTTTGAACTTTCAGCTACCAGGTGGTTTTGTGTGTCGTATGTGTCAGATCTTTAAACAAACATTGAAAGATGACGCCTTTTCAAGTGCCTCTGCTTCGTTTATAGCCTATCTAGTAAAAGAGTGTTTAGCAGAGCAATGGCTTGTAGACTATGGAATGAGGAGTTTAATGGTTCATACATGCTTCATTTGAAAAATATCAATAACCATTCACAAGTCTTTTCTTGCATAAACTGCATGAAAATCCCTATGTAAATGGTGCATAGCTTGTTTATGATTCGTGCTATGGGTTGCTTGGTGTTGTGTGGTTTGGGGATTTTTTGGGATTTTTGGACTGTTAAATCCCTTATAAAAGCTTTGCTTTACCTGCAGAGTTTAAGGTAAATTTCCATTGGTGATAAAATACATGTTTCATTACCTATAAACATTTTCAGTTACATAAATAGGCTGTAAGGAATGCTTTGTTTTCTCTCGTTATTAAAGTTGAAAATAGTCATATAGAAGTGGTCAAAAGTATCTGTTTGGTAGCTTGGCAGTGCAATTCATTCAGCTAAACTCAGAAGCTAAAACCAGAATTGTATTATAAAATCCTTGACTGTTTCTTCATGGCATTTAACTATGTAAAAAACCAGAGACTCAGAATGCTGATTTTCAAGTGTTTCCTTAGTAGACAACCACAAGTTTAATGGTGTTAAGCCATGGCCAGCAGGGGCACAGAACAGTGACTTAGACAAGTCTGCAATAAGCAAAACATGCAGCTTTCAATTTTTATTTAACAGCACTTAGATAGCTGTTATCCAACTACCCATTCGGGCACACTGTTCTCCTTTGGATTCAAACTAGGAACAACTAACTGATGCGTGGAAGGTCTGATTTCTTCTCTGTTCAAGGACTGCCATGTAAGTGGTTTGGCCTGTACAGCTAGAGTGCATATTTTTTAAATATGTGACAGTGTAATATTAAAGGATACCATAAGCTTCTTAACCAGATCCAATACTTTTATAACCCCCCAATGTAGATTAGGACTTTGTAGAATAAGATTTACCCGACTGTTTCCCAGTGGAAGTGAAACACCTGAAAAAGACCTCTTGAATGAAAAGAACCATTGGGAGTGTGTGTGCGTGCTTTGTTACCTTGCTTGTTACTTTTGTTAGTTTTGCTGAATAGGTAATTTAGACAACAAATATTGTAACATGAACACCAAACATTAATAACTGCAAGAAGTATTATCAAATAATTGTCTTTCTGGTGGGCAGGAAGTTCTTTTACCCCTTTTCACCACAGGTGCCTAACACATTTCCGGTAATGTATCTATCAACTAATTTCTGTCCCATTTGAGCTAGGCTAAAATCTTCTGCCCTATGGTCCAACCTCTAGCAAAATACCAGAAGGTGACCTTGGAAGTTTTATCATTCCATTGGAAAGGGGAATAATTTAAATACTGAAACCCATCTTTAAGAGCATCAAAATTCTAAGTGAATTTAAGATTAGATTTTGTGGGGTTTATTTCCACTCACATATGCTAGAGCTGAAAATATTTTTAGATGAAAATTTGGTTTTACTTTCCTTATAAAAGTTTGGGGTATTCAGCTCCAGGTATATGATTACAAAATTATTTTGTTTTAAGATAGAACCTCAGCTTGTGCACAGAAGAGCTTATTTTTTTTTCTTACAAGTTATAATTAGGAAGGGTGTGGTCGCAGAAAAGTGTTAAATTATTGCCCAATCATGTCTACTTTCCTGTAAAGTGAAATGTTACCTGGTATTGTCCCATAAAGCTTATGAACAGAAGGTTTGATTGAAGATTTAATAAAATTAACACTACTTTCTTATTTTCCTCTTTTCTTCTTAATCTTCTCTTCAAGATGAAACTCATCAGCACTTGACAAAAACTGCAAATAACAGCCAGATGCAGGAGCTGGTTTTATCTTTTTATGCAAGTATGTGGTGCTAATTAGTGCAAATTGATTAAACTTTAATTGCCTGATCCATGGCTAATTAATATTTATAAGATGAATGAGCAAGAAAACCAGACATTTATTAAAACACTTTAATGATTTTTCATATGTTTTGACAAAGCAAAGCAAATAGATGTTATGAGTTTAGATGTGCCAGACATAAGTACAGTATTTCTTACATTTTCTATCAGCATCAGAAAACTAATCATTTTCCCCCACAAACTATGGAAGTAGTTTTTCTCTTCCGCACAAATATTACGGTTCAATGTTCTAGTTTCTACTTCATAATGAAATTTGTTGAACAACAGAATGACATAGAATTATCATGCCTCGTGCCACCAAATACACAACTACATCAGACAGAATTTGTGCTCAAGTCTGTTTTTTAAAATGCACTGAATTGAACAGACTCAGTTTCTTCGAGATATGTCTACCTCAGCTGAAAAAATATTGTGCTAACCCCAGTCTAACAATATGGTTTTATAGCTATCAACAGATTACTTCTTGCACTTCTCTAAAAGATCATCTCTCATTGACATACAAAATACTGAGACAATAATTCTTTCCTAACAATAACCCCAGTGCTTTGAAAGCACTGTATGAAAAAAACCAAACAAACTTGTCTTGCTACCACAGTGCATTCTAAACTATTTAAAATCCATTGTGCTGCTTGCTTTTTCTCAGTCCACTGGGAAGATCTGTTACTGCTTTCATTCATTCTGATCCACCAAACTGGATAACCTGATAAAGAATTGTTTTTAGTAGTTCCCTCTTAGAGATAGCCCATATCTAACCAGGTTTTCATTTCAGGAAAAGTGTCTTCACCTCCCCTCAGCCTTCCTACATTCTTGGCCTTTGGACCAGTCTGTGTTCTAAAAAATAAGTAATTGGGGTGTCAGTAGGTGAGTCATTGTAAATGCTAGTAAATAGAATAAGAAAAATGAAAGATATGTACTTTGCAAAATCAAAAATGTTCTAGATTTTTTTCAAATATGGCTATTTGTTAGAAGCTAGAAATGAAGCCATTTAGGACTCAGATTTCCTGTTCCTTGGTATAAATGACATTTGTGCACATAAATATCACCAAAAACTTGTGACACCTCTGGCAATCCAGCCAGAATAACCTCTATCATGTATTATTTGGTAGCATAGATGTCACCTTTTTTTTACATCTCCAAAGAATAAACTCAGGCTTGATAAGCATGAAACCCCAATGGAACCCTTGGGCTACATTTTATACAGCAGATAAAATGATATTGCCTCTCTTTGCATAAAGAGATGAGCTAAATTTATTGGCATTGCTAAATAAAAGAGGGTGATCACTGACCACAGGACCATTTTGTACAGACTGACTCACACACTGCTGAAAACTGTTTCCATCTGTAACGTGTCTTGATGGCACATCCAAAATAGTGGCAAGGAGGATCGTTAAGTTAGTAATCAGATGCTAACTGCTCTCTCCCTAGTCCTCTTTCAGCAGATTGGATACGATCAAAAGACCTCAGCAACTTCAAGACCAGATGATCTCTGAAATTCCTATGCACTGCAAGGTTGTAATTTTTAAACTTGTTGATGAAATTCCCTTTATGTTCATTTTCTCTTTGTCTTAAATTTTTTGGGGGGGTGCAAGGTAACTTAATGAATCAATTAATTTTGTTTAATAAGTGGTCCCCAAATAAATACATTTTGAGAAATTATTGTTAGTGAAAAGCACTGAAAACCTTCCTATATTTAGTGCAGTCAATTAGTAATTCATTTCAGATAATACACTTTTGAAACCTTTCTGCCCACATACTCACACACACCCCACACACAGATTTTTAATCCACTAAAAACACTCTGTAGTGAAAATTTTAGTAAAACACTCTTACTGTGATCCAATTAGGCACTGCAAAAGAACTCCACCACACAAATATAAAAAAAGGAATCCTTTTAGAAAATAAAAACCACCTGGAGTACTAAGTGATTTGCCATAGCAAATTATTAGAAGACTAGATCAACTTTCACATTCAGAAACAATTTATAAATAAATACGTCTAAGCATTAGAAAAAGCATTTTACGTGGATGAATAAATGTGTTAGCCTATAGAGTAGCAGCTATAAAAAGCTTGAAGGGCAAAAAATAATAAGTCATTCATTGTGTAAATGGAGAATTCAGAAGGTTTCTGCTAAACTCAATTACAGATATCATTATGTACTATAATTTCTTAGTAAGAATTTGAATTATGCAATAGATAGCACTTTCTGGAGCTCATGGAAACAACTTTACACATATTCTGGGGCTATGTGTAAAGAAAGAATCACAGGATCACAGAACAGTTGAAGTTGAAGGAGCACTGAAGGTTATCTCGTTCAAGCCCCCTATTTAAATAGGGCCCATTAGAGCCTGTTGCCCTGAGCCATGTCCAGATGGCTTTTGAATGTCACTCTCACAATAAAAAAGTGTTTCCTTAATCTTAAGTAGTCTAATAAACACAGTAATATCATCTGCTTGTTCATACCACAATGAATGTTATGCACACATGCTTTCTTTCACTGACCCTAAAGCTCAAGAAGTCTAACAAAAAGTTAAAAATACATTTGAAATAGAATTCCAGTGAAATTTCACATATCACATGACAATTGCACAAAAGACTGCTGCTATTTGAATCAATGAAGCTCCAGAAAAAATTGGGACAGACTAAATCCAAGTCTAAACTTCCCAATCAGATAATTTGCTACTAAAATGTTGATCACGGTTAGGATCCTAGTGTGTTCAGCACTAGTGTATAATTCCAGCCAGATTTGTCCAGCATGTCTTCTGATCATACATTGTTGGAGTTTGCAGTCCCGAAGGATAAGGGTCAGGTAAGAAGCAAAGTTAGGCTCCCGAGCTTTAGAAAAGCAAAATTCCAGCTCCTCAAGGGGAACAGTTGATAGGATCCCCTATGTGGTGTTCCTCAAGGATCTGTACTAGGACCAGTGTTACTTGGCATCTTCATTAATGACACAGACGAAGGGATCGAGGGCAGCCTCAGAAAATTTGCAGAAGACACCAAACTGGTGGTGCAGTTGACACAGCTGAAGGATGAGATAGCATCCAGAGGGACCTGGACGAGTTCAAGTGGGCCCATGGGAATCTCATGAGGCCAACTGCAAGGTGCTGCACCCAGGTCAGGGCAACCCCTGGTATCAGCATAGGCTGGAGGATGAGCAGATCAAGAGCTGCCCTGCCCAGAAGGTCTTGGGGGTGCTGCTGGATGAGGCTGGACATGACCCAGCAATGTGCACTCACAGCCCAGAAAGCCAAACATGTCCTGGGCTGCATCCAAAACAGCGTGGGCAGGAGGGCAAGGGAGGGGATTCTGTCCCTCTGCTCTGGTCTGGTGAGACCCCACCTGGAATCCTACATACAGCTCTGGAGTCCCCAGCACAGGAAGAACATCACCCTCCTGAAATAAATCCAGAGGAGGCCACCAAAATGATTAGAGGAATATGATGATATGAGGAAAGGCTAAGAGAATTGAGATTGTTTAGGAGAAGGGAAGGATTTGGGATGACCTAACTGTTGCCTTCCAGAATCTGAAACGAGTCTACAAGAAATACAGAGAAGGACTTTTTACAAGGGCATATAATGACAGGACAAGGGTAAATCATTTTAAACTGCAGGAGAGTAGCTAAAGATAGGTGATGTTTGAGGTATGCAAGTGTATCCAAGATATTTGTGTGGAACAACCTGATACCTA
The DNA here is from genome assembly GCA_013397775.1 of Eulacestoma nigropectus. Lineage (NCBI taxonomy): Eukaryota > Metazoa > Chordata > Aves > Passeriformes > Eulacestoma > Eulacestoma nigropectus. Next base: position 239,970 of record VZTE01003924.1, read on the forward strand.
TGCAGTATTTGTTGAGGGTGGGTTTTGTTGGGGTTTTTTCTGCTTTTATTTTGGTTTCATTTCCTACAGAAATGTGAATATACAAATTAATAGAAATGCAATGATTTCTAGATTAGGGTTTTTTATTGATGTGAGAGAACAAAATAGACTATATAAATGTTAGACCTGTCGCGTCATTTACTCATTACCATTGGCATACTTGGAAATGAATATGGCCAAGTGTCTGACATCCATAAAAGCAATAATTTGGGAAAGATAATTTTCCAAACTGTTTACGATGTCAAAGGTTTAGTTCATATACTCAGTCAATGAAACTTCATTAGCCTGAAATAATGTGTCAGGCTGGAATCTGATGTATTGATCTCCATATATGCACTTACATAATGAATAGTCTCTTCTACCTGCATATGAGGAGAATGCTTTTGAATAATTTTCCATAACAAACAAATGTTTTCAACCTGCTCAGTTGCAATTAAACAGTTACAACATTCTTTCTCTGTTGTTGTTTTAAACTCCATTCTGAATTGTTTGCAGTTATTAATACTTCAGTCATAATGCTGAATAACCACTTATTTAAAATAAGCCCCAAGTAAGATCTAGATTCTTGTCTTTAGGAAATCAAAGAGAAAATAGCAATCATGAAGGAAAAATATGGAGGAGAAAAGGGGAAAAAGGAATGTTCCTGCCCAAACATATCAGTCACAGGTTCTCAGAATCTTACCACAATTTTTAAAAAGATAAAATTTACAGGGGATGACTGTACCAAGGAAGGGAGAAAATGGGCTCCTTGAACTGACTGACCAAAGACATTCTCTCAGGCAGTGCCATCCTAAGACAAAGAAGTAAAAATGCATTCAAGATTTTTATTAGCATTCTAAATCACTTCCTTTGTAATAAATGAACATTAACAGAATTAATAGAGGATTTTAAAGGGCCCTAAAATTAAAGAATCAAACCTGTTCTCAAACTCGTATAAAATATAAAATAGTTCCAATGCTGTGTCTTGTATGTGGAAATACTGATTTTGCCAATACATTGACTGCTTTCAATACAACATACAATGAATGACAATGTACATCTGTGTTTCTGAAGGGAGACTTGAACTTCAATCTTTTATGGAATGAGCAGATTTTCATTCTCTTTTTTTCTCATTTAAAAAAAAAAAAAGAAAAAAAAAGACCTTTCCCTCTCTTGAAATGGTCTGTTCCTTTATCTGTATGTAAGGGCTAGAAATCAGTTTAGAATATACTTTAGGAAGACCACTGTTCAGCAGCTAAACTTGTTCTCAAATAGCCCAGTTGGATGATGACAATCTTTTTGCTCTTGGCTTTTGGTAGAATAAATTCAAAATAGCTTCTTGTCATTTGTTTTGCCATTTTATTTTACAGATGACCTGCAGCAGACCACATAGAAAGGAAGTATTTTAAGACATAAGAGAATATTTGCTTCTGTGTGTCTATGTAAGTATGTATGTATGCATGTATGTATGTGGAAATCCATTTCCATTTTTATTTTTTCCAGTAATTGAGGGAATTTGGATGCTATTTTTGACATCCAAGCTTCTTTTGAAAGTCTCTTGAATCTGCACTCACTTCTGATGACTAATGCAAGCTACAAAACGTTTGAAGCCCTGGTCATTCTGTCAGTCAGCCAGACCAATAAGACTGTCCCTCTGTTTCATTCTGGTTTGTAAGTCTGGGAGTTTCATGAAAAGCAAAACTTGACAAGGATGGGGAAAATCTAGCAGCTACCTGGTTATCATCTGAATGTGTTCAGAACACAACTGGATCAAAGAACCAGAAAAAAGTCAAATATTTCCATGACCATTAATATATATAAAAAATAAGCAGAAAGAGGTAATACAGAACTAGAATGAACTTCTGACTCCAAGATCATATTATTGCAATAGACTGTTATACACAGTTCAATTTATAAACTTATCAAAATCTACTTTAAAAGTAGTTAAAATGCTTATACATTTTTCGTGTTGGAAAAGAACCAAGATGTCTTTCACCTCTGATGATTAAAAAGGTCACTAAAAACCCAGCTCAGCTTTGTTACTTAACTATCTGTTGAGAGTTTAGTAATAACAGGTTTTGATACAGCATTGCCCATTCCCTTAGGTATTTTTCCTCCTTTTCTCATCTTCACTATTTCATATATTTGCCAAAGAGTGTTTTAATGATATTTTAATATTCAACAAGTAACACAGTCCTTAGAGTTTCTACATAATTTCCTTCAAAAATTTATCCATGTTCCAGTAGCCATCCATTGGTTGAGATTTTGATTAAGAATTTTCAAAATTAAGTGGAGACATCCTGCCACAGATGTACAGGCCATTGACAAACCGAGAAAAGAAAGGGAAAAAAAGGAGTCAGGGCCAGTCTTTGACCTAGATCCCAGCAACACACACTTTCTGATGTACACACTGCTCTATCTAATCTTCTAAGAGCAGGTTTATCTAAAAGTACACCTAGAAGAAACCTAACTGGAGCAGAAGAAGTTCCAGAGGGTGGTTGGGCACTGGAAGAGGTTCCCTAGGGAAGTGGTCACAGAACCAGCCTGACAGAGTCCAAGATGTGTTTGCACAATACTCTCGGGCATTTTGGGGATATCCTGTGCAAGGCCAGGAGTTGAACTCAATGATCCTTGTGGGTCTCTTCCAACTCAGAATATTCTGTGCTGCTGTGAACATGGTCTTCTTTCACTTAACAGTATAAATGTACCACAGACAATGGGACAAATATTGTGAAAACCACTTTTTCTAAAATTAAAAAAAGTTGATTTTTTGAAGTATTCAACTGGCTGGATGTAGGTTTAGACATATTGGCTCTAAAATCTCAGCAATACCAATATCTTTTTTTCTGATTTTTTCTCTGATTGTATCTATGAATAGGAGAATATGATACTCTTCCTCTTTTACTATGTTTTCTTCTGCATGGTTTACCAGCAGTAAACTATCTGTAGTTAATTTCCCATCTAAAACAGTAAAATTACAGCAGCAGATAAGTGTCCAAGAATAACATTTTAACTAGCTGCTTTCAAATATTGGTGAGTTTGATGCTTTTCTTGCAGGGAAAAAAAAAAAAAGAGGCCAAGAATGAAAGATCACGAAGATAAAATTATAACTAACAATTGTGTCTCATTCTTCTTTATGAGCACAACCCTCCTCCTTGTAATAGATGAATATAACTGGTTAACTGGACCAGATAATAGATGAATGTAACTAGTTAACTGGACCAGAAATTTGCTATCTCTTACCTTTCCTTCTCCAGCTCTGCTTTCTACTTTCAGCATCAGATGTTCAGCTGTGTTTGTCCAGAAAAAAGTTACTCACAAAACACTGGGAAGGTAAGATGCTGAAACCACAAAATTCTGAGTGTTAGGACCCATCTCTGTCCTCAGTCAAACTGATACAACTCTCGCTCTAGTTATGTCAGTGTTGGATTCCACTAACACTGATCTGAACTACAGGCACAACTGGACCATAATCTTTTAAAAGGCTCCTTAATAACTAGAGTGCTTAATTCAAAACACTTCCATGGGCAAATCAATTACTGTGTTAAGTGAGTCTGCCACTAGAACAATGAGAAAATACACCTAAGCTATGTAATTCCACATTTGTACTGAACACAGTGAAATTTACTGACCATAGGTGTTCACTTTTAAAAATTTTTATTTTTTTAGTTTGTTTACTTTTAAAAATTATTATTTTAAAGAAACAAAATCAGAAATACACACCAAAATTGTAGAACACATTTTCAGGCTTTAAAAAACAGCTATCAGTTTGACTACACTGGATCTATTCATTTTTCTCAGGGATGTAACAATTAAATAGATCTATGAAGAGCTGAGTATGAGGCCCTCGAGGTCATACTGGACGTGTTTTCTCAGTTTGCTCATGCTGAGCTAAAAAGCTGTGGTCTAAAGCAGTAGCAGCAAAAAGAAAATGCATTAAAAAAAAAAAAAAAAGCAGGCTCCTGTGAATTTATGAGGAGTGCATCACAAAGACAAATATTTCAGCCATGCAATTCCATTCGGCCTTTTCAGCTGTGTGTCCATAGCAAGTCAACGGCTAAATTGAAAAATCAATTCCAATTTAAATTATTGGAATAAAGAACACCAGGAGTCAGAGATAAAATGGCTTTGTTCTCTGAGATCCTTTTTAATTGGAAAGTTATTTCTTCAGGGTATTCTAATGGTTCTGAGGAAAGATTGCAAAACAAAGTTGATCGGCTGGGGGAAGGTTAATAGCTAATGTGCTTTTCTTGCTGCACAGCAGCCTCCTGTCTTTATGACAGCCTCCATCGTATGTGAAAAGAACCATGATTCTAAATAATTTGATACATGTGACTGAAGTTTCTCCTTCCGTTTCCCAAAGAAATCCTATTATGGATGTTACTCTGACGTGTTCATAGCGGCCTGATTGACATTCTGACCAGAATTTCTTTGCTTACAGGTGTTTATATGGTCACTTGTTTAAACCTTCCATAGTGCTGAGTGGCTTTGCTGAAGATTAATACGGTTTTGTGAGCATCAGAGATATTTTAAATAACACAATGATAGCTATACATATGGAAAGAATTTTCCTTTTATTTCAAGACTATTGAAACAATAACCAAGGTGGACTATCAGCTATCATAGGTAGAAAAACTGCAGAGAAACTGATTACAGGGAGGAAATAGGATTATACTGACAGGGGGCAGAGTGAGAAAGGAAAGACAAGTCCTTTCTGGGAAGAAGAAAAGCGATTTAATAAAAAGTCGTAATTCTTAAACTAAGACAGAACAGAAAAGAAAGCCTTGCTTCTCATATAACCAACATCTAGAAGTGTCATAGTTTAGTTATAACATCAGTGTAACCTTTGCTCTGTTAGCATGAAACTGTAGATTAAAAATCTTAAACGGGCATTTAATTTGAAATTAATAAAACAGTTATGGTATGTGTTAAGAAAAGTTACTGAGGTTTGCTTAATATATTTAATTAGTGTAAAAGAGATAAATTTAGTTGCCATGTAATGAACTGAGAACTGCAGATACAGTAAATGTGTACTTACGTTCCTATTATTAATGCATTAAACTTGTAAGAATGTTTAGGAATTTAATTAGCATTTAATAAGATAGCTATAGCAAATTACAGTAGTTAGATGTTAAATGTAAATTAATATTTTTACTATTTAATTGATATTAACTAATTAATTACTGTTTATTACATGGCAACTAGATTTATCTTTTACAGAGTTATTAAATCTAAATTAGAAGTTCTATTTTAAGTGGCCTCTACTCAATTAAAAAAATACAGTATCTGGGATTATCAGGGTTTACCTTCATGGAGAATTTAGGTGAACTTGGGATATTAAATCTAAAACATAAATTATATAATATATAAGTAGATTAAGTATCTTCACACAGGGGGAATATTATTCATGTGCCTAATCCCAAGAAAATGAAATTATTCAACTGAGTAAAAATCTTTTGTGGAAGTATTCCCTGAATTAGGCAGCAGAAAAGAAAAAGTTTAAAAAAAAATGTTTTGAAAGATCAAAAAAAAGTTTTCTTATCATGTTTGGAACTAACTTTCTTTAGCTCAATGACACGTTAGAGAAGAGGATAGACATGAGGTTTACAAAGGCCCTCTACATAAGATAATTGCTTTAAAAAATCTCATCACAGACAACAAATTATGGGTTTTGGATGTGGAATACTTTGGAATTTCTAGTCTTTACTTAAAAGGGAATTACACTGCTTTGCATCCACATTTGCATCTTACACTGATAGCTATGTAGTACTGGCAATATGAAATAGTTTCTACACAAATAATGACAAGAGCTTGTAAGAATTTATTTCTGAGAGGAAAACAATTTACACAAGGGAAAAAGAATGTGTCCTAAGCCATCTATTCCACTGCTATGCCAAACAAGAGTTGCTGTGAGCTCCTGGGGCTATATTTCAATAAAAGGCTGAGGTACCTAAAGCATAAATGACAGGAGTTTGGATATCAACTTAAACTCAGCATGTGACCTCTTTTGTGACTTGAAAGTCCTACAAGTGCTTGCCCAGACATGGACATAAGCAGAATTTTGCTACATCAGAAGTACCACATACTCATTTGTCCAGCATGTAAGGTTGACCAGGATGCCTCAACTGGAGTTGTCAGAAGCATTAGGACTTTCAGGGAATTCATTTCAGTCTCTGAGCATTTTGTTCTACAGCTGTGAAATATGGAATATTTTTACACTTGTGGAATAATCTCCTGTTTATTTAAAAATTATTTGTAAAGCCTAATTTATCTACAAATTCTGCAAACCTTGTATATTTTATTATTGGGATTTTTTTTATTTATGTCCTTCTAGATAAGAAATAAAGATAGCAAAATCAGACTACAGAGGGTCTCTCGGGGGGTCTCTAAATCATAGAGATTGTAGAGAGTTGCAAAAAAATGTTACACTCTGATTTTTTTTTTTAATTACATTTATTGCTGTCTGGATCCTTTTAACCTTTAAGAATTTTATTGTAAAGCTACTCTGGCCTTTTATAGTTTCTTTCATTTTCCCTTGTTATTAGAATAATACTTTCCTGTAATTTAATCTTAGTACTTCTATATGTCAGTTTCTCCTCTACAGACATATTCAACTACTTCTCACTGCCATTATCTCAATATAAATAAAGACCTGATTTACTCAAATCGTCAGCAAAATCCAAATGGAACTGAGTAAGCCAAGGATTCTGACTGTTCTTTAGTTCTCCACTATTTTGAATTCTCCATTATTCTCTACTCATACTACTGGGTTTTTTGCAAGACATTTCATTGACCACTTAGTTTACATCTAAGTATCTGAACAAATACTATTTTCATAGTCTTTTCTATCAACACTTCCTTAATGATAAAGGCTCTGATTTCTGGATAACTCTTCTGCCTGAATCATGTTCAGGCACTGTCCTCTACAAATCTAACTCAGGAATGCCTTTGGTGATTCATGGCTGGATGTAATTGTCACCCACCAGATGGCTGCACAGCAGAAGTTTCCCATGAGTACAGCGCCTGGAGATTTCAAGCTCTATGATAGTTGGTCCAGGAATATTTCATACTTGCTCTCGTCAAGCCTTCAGAGTCTACAGCAGATGCTACTGCAGTTTCTTTATTTGAGTGCTACCATACCCCTTCCATTATCTCACTGTCCTAACTGGTTTAGCAAATATTTTAGCTCTATATTTCTAATGTAGAGTAAGTAGGGTTTAAATTATAGGTTGATACATCTGTCAGCATGTGAAATAACACCTTTAAACTGAAATTTCTACTCATCCATTTCATAGAGGATCACATTCTTTCAGATAAAAAAAAATCCAACAAAACCCAATCAAACTAAAAACCACAACAACGTGAGAACATATGAATTTATTAAATTTGCCAAAAAAAAAGTTTCAAACTGCATTATTTCTTCAGGTACTTTACAATTCATAATCTCCTAAATCCAACTGAATTTAATTGGATGGGGAAGAAAATAAACTGAACTTATTTCTGACAGTATTTGCACTCTTTGGACAATTTCATGCTTTACTTGTAATTATCATGCCTTTCTTGCACTTATTTTGCCATTCACCTTTGCAACAAAATGGCATCTTAGGTTGTTTCTGACATGATTTTCACAACTTATATATTTATGCTGTATATGTATGTGTGTATGAATACAAACATATATGGAGACATACATTATTAAAGTCCTGTATCTACTAAGTTCGTTGTTAAGGACAATTAGATGCCTCAATGGCCAATCAGGCACTGTGATTATAGAAAGCCAGATTTTCAACCTGGATGTGTGCAAGGAAGTTGTATTGATACACTTACGTACAGCTACTTTTTCTCCCCCCATCAGGATTGATTAACTTTTTACAACAGTCCAGACAAAGTCTCCTTCTCATAATATTCCTAATAAGATATGACTGTACAAAGCCCATGCACACCACATTTAATTTGGAGAGAATGTATGTGCCTGAGGTTACAAAGTGCAGCATCTAATCATTCTATTCTGTGCTGATTGCCCTGTTTGGAATAATATATATTTGAGGAAGTAGATGTATGTATTTCCTTGGTTTTGCTTAAATCAAGACTTAAAAACATTTAGGAGAGACTGTAAGACCTTAATAGTTTTAAAATACTGTTGAACATGTTAAAGCTGAAACCTGAAAACATTCAACATGAATTCTTTAAAAGCTTTTTGGACTGTATAACCATCAATCTGCAATGCAGGACCTAGAGACAGCAATCCCACCTGAATCATGCTACAGTTAATATGTACTTGCTAATATAATTTATCACGCATTCTAAATCCATATGACACAAATGTACAGTATTCAGTCTTAAAAAGTTCATCAAGAGTTGTAAGTAAAACTGAATGAATGCATTATAAGCTTTTTCCATGCGGTGTTTTCCCCTATCTGTCTCCTTAAAACATTTCACACTGAATGGTTTCCTGCGTGCTCTGCTGCAGATTTATTCTTCTCCTGATGCATGCGTGTAACTCCCCATTAATGTTAGTAGGAATGAGATTTACGTATGTGCACTGAGAGGAGAACAGACCCCATGGTATTTTATTCGCCTATACAGGATTATAGCCTCTGAGGATAGATTTGATTTTTTTGTTGTTAGCAAAAAAGCAGCTTGACAAGTAGCTTTTTGATTGATAATACACTGGGAGTCATAATTTATATAATCTTACACCTGCTAGTGAACATAAAGGTCACTTTAAAGGTGTGAGTTGTGTGTGCTCGGGCAGAGCATAAACCAGAGGGTCAGTTTTCAGTGCTTACTGTGTGACAGAGAAACAGACAAAAACTCCTACCAATGCTGATAGAATTGAAAATATCATGGCAAGCATTGTAATTAACAGCAAGTTTCCAGAACTTGACATTCCGAGCAAGTGTCATTCCCTAGGTTATTACAGAGGGAATTAGAGTGGCCTTTCACTGTCAAACTGATATATACCATTGGAGCATTGCCGAAGAAAAAGCACCATTCGTGATGTCTTTTCACGATTTAAACATCTGCTGAATTCCATCTCTTTCTATCATTCTCTGAAAATAGATACACATCTCAAAAGGTCTCTATCTGGGGCATTGAGTGAATTCAATATTTCAGCATTTTCTGCTTTTTTTAAAAAAAGATATTATTCTATGTCTAAAAACTCTCTTGTACACAACATCAGCAGGGCTTTCTTAAAGCTTAAATATTTTTTCTAGGAGAATGGCTTCCTGAAATGTATTCTGGTGATTAATCACTGGATATACGCATCTTTCTAAAGTATCCTGTTCATACGCTGGGATAAAATAAGAGAAAAAAGCTTTCATACTATAAAGTAGCAAGATATTTGTTCTCATTCTGGTTTTTTGCTTATCTCCGTTTTTTTTTTTCTAATAGCCTTGCAAATGTATAAGGAGCTAATTGAGTTTTGAGCAAGGCATAATTTGATGCCTTCTTGTTCTAACCTTCATCTCCAGCTGCAACAAGAGGGAACAGTACTTTGAGAACTGTACTTTCAGAATAGGGACATATTATTCCTTTGTGGTTTTCAGTCACATATTACTAGTATGTTTACTCACATATCCACATTTTGTGGTTCTAATTACATAATTTCTATGGTTTGCTATAATTATTAACAATATAATGGATAGGTTTAATTTCACTTCAGCTTCCATCTGGGAAATAATCCAAAGCCAAAACAAAAAGCCAATGAGATCTGCTTAATTGTCTTTGGGTGCTCTGATTAGTTTTCTCCAAGCTCTGAATATTACCCAATCTTCAATGTGTTTGGTGAATTTGACTTCAGTATTGATGTTTAGGATTTCCAGTCCATGATGAAAACCAATATTGAAGTCCTCTAGGTGACTGGATGGCTGTAGTCTCTATTGATTTGAATCATTTGTTTGGGTCAAGAACAGAGGTTTAGAATTTGGAAGTAATATCTTCAACATGGAGTGTTCATTGTCTCCTGTCATGAGAGGAGAATGTATGTCTCTTTCTAGGGTGGGGAAATGGTTCCAAGAAACGACTTCTGACATTAATGGAACAGGGGAAAAATTCACTTTCCATGAAAATAACTGCTTTTAGGCCTAGCTTTGTCTTCATAGATCACTATGGTTTACAAATGACCTACAATAAATTAAGTAGACACCTCCGTGATGGGGATGAAAGTCTTGGCAACACTGATTAGCTGTGGCAATTATTTTAGAGATTTATGCAGTTTTTGCCAGAACCTTCTATGTCTTTACCATTTTATCTGTGATACCACGTTATGACAAAAATAAAGAAAATCCCCCATAAATAAGAACTAAAAGGAATTTTGTAACATACAAATTATCGGTGCTTCTTAAACTAATGAGGGAATGAAAAACATTTTCCTCACAGATAGTCTATTTTAATAGCATTTTGTAACTTTTATTTCAGTATCTTCAAAAATAGCAGTGACTGACATTATAGAAAAATCATGCAGAACCACAAAGGAAGCTAATTTGAAACAATATGCCAATATCTTTTGTTCATGTGTACACACTTAAAATTTGAGTTGGTATTATTCCACTTAGTTTGCCCAAAGATATTTTTTCCTACATGGTTTAATTCAATTAACTTAAAATCTTGTTATCAACAACTCTACTGATTAACAAAAGCTTTTATGTGTCACAGGCAATATTCAACAAAACCTGCCATTGTTGCTAAAATCGCCATTCAATATTGTTCATAGGAATTTATATTTTACTCAAAATTGACAAAATAATTGTGAAATACTGTAACATTAATAATCATGAATGGTTTTCCATGCAAAATACCAGAGATTATTATTTTTATCTATCCAACTAAATCCTCATTAATCACTCAATAAAATGGCTAAATAGAGTACTATTTATATGTATTTGTCATTTGGGATGCATATCCTCTTATAATAGCATTTTTGTCTGCTATTGCATGTTCAGGGGAGGATACAATTGATTCAGGAAGGACCACAGGGATTTTTCATGGAAGTGCAAATGTAACACCATATTTTATGGTTGAGGATAGTTTATGAGAGAAAGCTTTCTGCGCCTTAGTGTAGAGCGTGAGAGCCAATTTTTAACACTAGCATTGCTGATTCTCAGGCTGATGATCCAAACCTTGGTTTATGTGCAGTTATTATTCATTATGTTAATTTAAAATAAAGAACAGCAACAACGAAACTACTTAGAGAATTGAATAATGACCTCATGTTTTCTAGAAAATAAAAAATGCTGCAGTCATTAACCAAGGTCAAAGTGACATAAATACATTGCAGATACAACAGCTCAGGGAAGAAAATAACATTTTGAGGAGATCATGCAGGAAGATATGGCAATTCTTTAACAATTGCAATTTAAAGATTTCTAGTCCTGTCTTATTTTTCCTTCCAGTTCATGAAATTTTTGCAAGGATAGCTACATTGTTCTTTTGTAATTATAGTGCAAGGCATCTCCCTTGACAATATTTTTTCAACTGTCCTAGGAAACACAACAGTGATCACATTATTTCAATGCAGGAGCAGATATCTGCCTAATGGTAAATAAAAATGAATTTCCTGCTTATGGAAGCTACAGATTTTTCTTTTAATTAAAAAAAAAAACCACAAGTAAATAGTTAATGTAAAATAAAGTTCACATATTGCAGAAGAATCATTGAGTTTGGAAGGGACATGTTGAGATAACTTAATGCAAGCCTCCTGCTCAAGTTTTCAGCTAGAGCAAGTTGCCAAGGGCTATATCCACTTGGGTTCTAAATATCTCCAGAGATGGAGACTCTATATCTCTGGGCAAACTATTTCAATATATGACCATTGTCACAGTAAAAAAGAAAATAATTCTTGTGTTCAGGTGGAATTTTATGTGGTTTGCTTTGTGCTGATTGCCTCTTGTCTTGTCATGGGCACTACCGAAAAGTTTGGCTGCTGCTTCTTCAGTTCCTCCCATCAGGTATTTACACATATTGATAAAATCCCCTTGAGCCTTCTTATCCCCAGGGTGAACAATTCCAGTTCTCTCAGCATGACAGGTGGTCCAGTCCCTTAATCAGCTTTGTGACCCTTTGCTAGACTCATTCCCAGATATCCAGCTCTCTCTCGTACTGGAGAGCCCAGCACTGGAGCCAGCAATTCAGTTGTGTCTCACCAGGGCTGAATAGAGGGGAAGGATCACTTCTCCTGACCTATAGGGAATGTGTTTCCTGATATAACCCAGGATTTTCTGTTGGTGCTCTTTACTACAGCACCACCAAACATTTATATAGTTCCTGGTCAGCTTGGAGCACACCAGGATTTCTAGATCCTTCTCTGCAGAGCTGCTTGTCAGCTGGTTAATCCCTAGTATGTGCTGGTGCAATGGATTATTCTTCCCCAGGTGCAAAGCTTTGCATTTCCTTTGTTTGAACTTCATGAGATTCCTATCTGCCTGATTGAGGAGGACATGTGTTAGGCATCCCATCATTCTCTGTTATGTGGTACTTTACTTCCAGTCACCAAGTTTTAGTTTTGCCCCAAGGGACAAATATGTACAGAAGTAATTCTCAAATACAGGAGGTATGGTTCTTGCTACCAACCATGAATAAAATTACAGACCTGGCAGAAATTGTTTAATCCTAGAGTTGTGCTTATATTTAAGAGTAAACAAAATGGTCAGTCTGAAGCAGAGGTTAAATATAGGAAGATCTGAGAAATGCTGATACTGTTTTTCTTGACTTTCAATCATGCACGTTTTGAAACTTTTGCAAGGGGAAAGGTGTTTTTTATCCCCAAACTGGTACAGTTTGTCTCTGCTTGGTAGTTATATAAATTTTAAGAAATTCATATAATCCAAAGAGATCAGGTGTCTCCACTATCTCAATTGCAATTTTTTTTTCTTTTCTCATTTATCTTACCGTACACCCCTTTACATATTGTTCCATATACCTAGAACATTGTCCTCACATCCATGTCTCCCTCCAGATACATTCTAGCACAAGAGAGAATTATTTCAATTTTAAATGTTTCTGTTTCAGTATTCAATTTTGCAGAGTTTTACATCTAAAAGGAGAAATGAATGTCTTGTAGAAAGTACTGATTTCTCTTGTTGCCTTGGCAACTATCATCAGCAATAAACAGAGAACAATATGTACTTGGATTTCAAATATTTTTTAAATCTTTTTATACTCTGGAATTATCTTTTTTTTTCCCAAATTAAATACTGAAGCAACACATAAGAACAGAAGTCATGCACTATTTTATGCACATCAAAATGCAGACCACATCACAGAATTGTTCTAAAAAAATAAGCATATCTACAAGTCGGGAATTAATTTAGATTGTAAAGAAAATATTTTTCTCTGAGGTCCACCCACATGCGTTAGCTTCTCTTTACATTAAATAGCTTTTATTTGTCAGAACAAATGAAAATACCTGAAAATATGAAGCATGTTATACCAGAACTCAACTCATCCCACCTCTATACACCACAGATAAAGTTCTTTAAAAGAAAATGTCATGTGAATCTAGTCATGGACATAATAGCATGGGACTCCCTAAGGAAAGCAAAAGCCCTTTTGCCTTTGCTGTATCTTCAAGCACACATTACACTAAACGCAAAAGGCAGTGACATCAACGGTCTATAAAATCATGACCTTCAAGTTGATGGATTTTAAGTAATAAAAGGTCTCAACAGCAGCTGACATATAAACATAAAAGGAAGTTTTAAGGACAACCCACTTTGGGGTATAATGAGTAAGAAATTTAATACTGTGTTTACAGATTCCACAGGCTTTGCTGTGCTAGTTTCACCTGAGAACATTTCTGAACCCAAGAGGAGATTGGGGACTGGACAGTGAGTGTGGGATTTAAGATTATGCAGGTATAAATTTGGGAAGATGTATGTTTTTGAAAAAGCTGAAGGTAATCTGTATCAGCTGGGTATCAACTGAAGGTAGTCTGTAGGGGATATATACACATACATATGTTTCTGAGAAAAAAAAATATGATCATTTATCAGAAATAAGATTTTGCAGCCAAATTTTCCCAGTAGTATCTTGTAAGCTTTTGAATTACTGTCTTGAAAATGTATTTCTATATTATGGATGCTGATCTGTTCAATGAAATAAAGCTAAAAAAGTAATTTGACTAAAGCAGGGAGGCAATATAGGGACAAGGCTTCCAAAATGACCCCCGATGAGCAGTCTATCCATTCAACACCCTAGTGAACTGGTAGAGTCCCAAAAATTGCCAAGAGGGGGCAGCAGCATGTTGAGTCATGGGAACTCTCCTCCTTCCAGTGGAAGTCCACAGAAGCCAAGGTACAAGCACCTATTCACTTTGCAGATCTCTGCTAAATTGGTGCTGAACATGAGATGATAGTGTGATGCTGTCAATATCTTAAAGAAAAAGCAATTGCTTCCTCTGTCTAAGAATAGCAGGACTTGTCTGATTTTCTAGAAATTCTGCAGGTGAAGCCCAATTAAAAATCATAGAAAGTTTGAAAAGCCTTCAGTAGTCATACACCTCACAAACAAAATGCCATAAATAGTTATCTACTAATTCCAAGTCATGACAGTATGTCATCTACTATCAAAAATTTAGAGTAATTATGGGATGAAGTTTTATTACCTGAATGCATGGACGATTCTCTCTGAATAGATGGGAATCAACAGTTCTACATGCATTTTAAGTAACTACATATACAATACATATGCAGATGTAAGGCAGATTTACATATGCAAAAATGCAATTTCTTGTCCACTGACAAATTTTGACTGTCTATGACTGCAACACCACTTTGAATCCTTTGCATACACAAGACTTCTAATTTTAAAGTTATTTGTGTGCAGGGAATAAATTCCTACAGTTCTGCTAACATGCTATGTTTTTCCAAAGCTTTCATCTATCTATATAGTTTCTTATGCAATCACCACTTTCACAGTATCTGAGGGGCCTAATGACTCCTTGTTCTGCCAGGTTTGCACTTAGAGCTTTTTATTGCCACTCTTTAGAAAGGTGTTTGAACTGTGGCAGGTAGGACAATCCAAAGACAGATCTCATTTCAAAGTATTCTGAAGGGAATAGCTAGTAAAGAAGAGCAGTGATTGATGCAATAGAAGACATAAGAGGATTTTCTTCTTTTTTTTTTTTTTGCCAGCTACAGAGAAGTCTAGACTCTGCTTTAAACTCGAAGTGTTAAAGGGGATTCTTAGATCTGATCATCTCAAAGTCTCTAATCTATGCAAAAAGTGGGCATTGATGTAAAAATAGTACATGTATGAACAACTCAGAAGCATAGCTGGAGTGCAATGTGTATTTGTGGGTCTAAATACTTTGAAAATGCTTGTTCTTGTCTGTGAGACTGGCAGAAGGTGAGAACAGTCAAAGATCTATTCTGTGAAATTTCAGCTCTTTCTTCCTTGCGTACTACTTTTTCCTTCCTATTAGAAAACTAAAATCAGAGAAATTGGTGAAAATCATAGAATCATTTCCTGGAAAAGAGTATAGGTGTATATCTATATAGATGCATATCTATAAATGTATATCATAGTGTGTTTATATTCCTGCAATATAGCTAATTTTAATTTTATATTATTTTAACTGTTCAGCTTTAGGAATATTAAAACAATGCTATTCATTGTCCTAGTCATAATTAGTTCTGTAAATAAATTCTGTCTCATCCAGACATGTGCCTTACTTTTATTTTCACACATATACTTGATTTAAATATTTCTGGGACCAGAAAATCAAAATTTTAACTGTAGGGGTGGGGATTTGACATTTTGATACAAGAAACCTTTAGTCTTCACCTTCCATTACTTTAAAGCATGGATTATTAGAAAAAAATAATGTTTCACTTTTCCCCTCAAGAACTGAAATCAAAGGGAATTTTCTTGGCTAGCACTTCTGAGATACAATCTCATCATTGCTGCATTGAAAGGCTAGACATTTCCTCCCAGGCCATCACAATCAGATTGGACAGAGAAGACCTAAAACATACAGTAAAAAGTGGGTTACACAATCACATTTATTCTTTTCAGAGATAACAAAATACAAAGTGAAGTCCTACTAAATTATTCCTCAAAGCTAGATACCATGATTGTCCACCAAGCTGATTCAGGTATTCTGAAAAAACTGCTTACTAAATCCCTAATCATATTAACTTTATTAGTCCTGTAAATTTTCAGGCAATTGAAGCATTCAATTGTAAGGTACGTCTTTACAGAAAATGATGCATCACAGTCCATAGCAGTGTTCCCGAAAAGCAGAAACCTTCAAAGCATGAATGTTCATTCACTCACGTAGATCCACAGAGATGTAAGGAATTGAAGTACATAATTACAGTATTCAGCAGTACACTGTAAAATGCTAGAGCACTTTTTTTTTTCCAGAACCAGCTCTTTCAGTGTGACAACAGCATGGCATAAAATACAAAAATGAAACACACTTGCTGCAATTGTGATTTCTTTGATACAATATCTCAATCCCAGGGATATTTCCCTGCAGGTATCATTGCACTGTGGATATACTCAGCATGAGCCAGGAAATTTAGCAAGACTCTATCATGTCACAGTGTAACAACAGCTAGAGACATGCAGAAAAAAATGTTTTAGTTTTCTTAGTTTGTTTGTGGGTGGGGTTTTTTTGTTTTTTTTCTTTTTCAAACCATGATCCTAACACGCAAAACCATATTCAGCTTTTTGTTTTTGCTTATATTCTAGATATGATCTTGTCTTAGTCTGTCTTATTCATATATTAATATGTTTTTATTTCTTTGTATCTGAAAAAAATTCATTTAATACCATAGTATATAGTTAACCAACTGGATAATTTTACTATGGCACGTAAAATCTGTATTTTCCCCTTTCCCTTCCCTTCCCTTCCCTTCCCTTCCCTTCCCTTCCCTTCCCTTCCCTTCCCTTCCCTGACAGTTTTACACAGGTCTGGTACTCTAGAGTGATGTGGAAAGGAATACTTATAAAAAGACACATCAGTAAAATTGAAAATCTGATGAGTCAGATCCATCACTGTACAATTAGTAAATCATGTATCTGTTGAGTTGAATCAGCACAGTCTTGTTGAAGTTTATGGTACTACTCCGATTTGAAGTAGTGCTATACTAATTTATACTATTTTAATTCAAACAAGATCTGATAGAGCCTTATTTCCAGTGATCACAGGAATGGCTGATATATTACAGCTATTTCCTTTGTAAGCATAAGGTCATTTGAGAGCTCAGATTCTATTACTGTCTTATATGTGTTGGGAAATACTGACTTTTTAACAGCAAATAATCACTTCATGAAATTTAAAAATGGCATTTGTTTTTGGCTAGTTATGCTCCTGTTGCCTAAGGCTAGATCTTGTTCTCATTTCAGTCAAATGGAAACTAGTCAGTTCCATTTTTCAAATTGTCTTGCATTAATACAGTGCTGCAATGTTTGAATTGGGGCTGAACAAAAGAATTATTATTTGAAGGGAAAATGCTATACTGATTTTTATTTAAAGAAATGCTAATTAAAATAGTTTCCCTGCAAGTATTTTAGAAAACTTTAATTTTGTGACAATTTAATTTGTCTTTTCTTGCCTAAAATTACCACGTGAGGTCACCCAGACAACACTTGTTTCGCTGCTCTGCCTTCCTTATCAAAAAATAAAATTTCAAGGAATAATGACTATTATATTTTTTTATATTGCATAGGCAAGAGGCCTCTCAAATACACCACCTGCTTACATTTCTCTCTCCCAAGGAAATTTTTGCAGGTATCAGCAAAATGCACTAAGACATTTACATTAGCATCCAGTAATCACTGTGGTTTGAGGGTATGTAGAGTGAAGATTTTAGGGACATGTTCACCTAACTTCAGCTGTCTATGATGTAGACATTACATATGAGCTACTTGTCTAAATTTTGCTAAGAGGCAGTGCTCAGAAACAGGCACTACTTAAAGTACAGTTCCTCTGACCTATATTTAATGGCTGTGTTAGGATTAGATGAATGATGTGAGGTGCTTATTCCTCTCTACTGACTATATGGGGAAGCTAAATGACAAGCTGAAATAAAGACATTTATGCTCCAGACATCTATATTTTCTGGAGAATAATCCTACCTTAGGTATTGATATGCTGTACTGCAGGCTGCAAAAAGGGGATCCACTTGTCATTGGGCAAGTCAGTTCATCTTTCAGTTTCAAGGGAAACATAACTGTGAAGGACTTCAGAGGTGAAGTGACTTGCCAATGACACCCGTACTATGATTAGACACAGAGACATAAACAGATAGGTCTTACTTTCTCATGTATTACTCCATAAACTAGATCACATCTCTTCTCTTCAGTGTGCATCCCTAGAGATTGCCAAAAATTAAGCCTATGGAACAGGTATATCACTGTTAAGCTAAATCATTTGGATGATGGAAGATGCTTTGGTCCATTTAAGTATAGTGCCGCAATAACTGATAAATGTTTATTAGTTTAGGAAAGAAGCATTCATATATTATTTAATTGGCCATACAGAATGTATTTTTAACTTTCAAGTATTGACTTAAATTGAATGATAATCTACAGCAGATCATCCCAGATTCAGATATATTAGTAGTGTCCAGACAGATGTAAAACAATTTTATATAACAAAAATTATTCTGCAGGCCAATTCTTCTTATTTATCTTCAAACTTCCACTAATGACTTTCGGTTATTTCCCTAAAAGCAAACTAAAAAGAAAAAAAAAAAAAAAAAGCCAAGGAATTAGATTAGGCCATATGTCAATAGCCTGTTACCAGAATGTTTATATAAGCAATTTTCAAGGGTGAAAGAAAATATGCCATTCACTTGGAAAAAATGCATTTGTTTCAAACTGTGAGGACATATATCTTATTATAGAACATATGTCATGGGAATTAGAACTCTGACACTTGGGAAAAAGCTACATATCATTTTCTAATGGTTACCAATGGTCTTTAATGTCAAGTTAGGTAATTTTCCACGTCTTGTTTCAAGAAAATTTGTTTGGGTGAACATAAATAAGAATCTACCTAAAATAAATTTTACTGATAATATTACATTTTATGACCATTCATTAAAAGCGGGGCCCACAATCCATAATAAATTTACAATCATATTTGCCCTCTTATATTTGCAGGTATAATTACTGCAGTGATTTATTTAGTTTAGATAGGTGTGGTTGCAAAAGGCATCTACACATCTAGGAATTCCTCACACAGATGGGAATACTAGTGATATTCATCTAATTACTTCACACAGGTTATTTCATGAAAGAAATATCCCCTTTACTCTACAAGAAAAAGAATCACATCACTAAAGGATTCCTGAGAAGAACAAAAAGCTGAATTCTCTTGCAACTTACCATGAAAATACAGCACAAATTATGTAAGCATTTAGAAACTTTCAGGTGTTGACTTATGAATAAAAAATGTAAGTTACGTCATATTGTCAGTGGAATTTAATTTTGTTTTGTGTGAGGTTTTTCTATAAATACTTCTGTATTGAAACAAGTTTTAGAGAAGGCTGTATCCACAGTTTTCCCTTGAAGACAACTAGATATTCATTTAAGTTCAACTGAGTATTTTCTAAGAATGGGTAAACTGAGGCATGAGGAAGTTAAATGGTTTCATGAAAATGACAGTAGCAACAAGTCAATGACCAATTAGAAATAAATGCTGTTGTATATCTCAGTTTCCCTCATTCACTACCAGAATCCTCTGCCAAAAAAAAAAAATAGATAGGTGAACTACACGAAATTGTTTCCAACCTCAGAAACCAATCGGGTTAGGGCTCTAGGTGAAAGTTCAGGTTTTATTTTATTTGAACCTATTCACCCATTCTTAACTGGAAAGTAGGTTGATAAAATGACTAATTTGAAATGTGCATAAACTGTAAAGTAGTAAGATTGAGGAATATGGAGATATGTATATATATAGTAGTTCCTGCCAAAAAAGTTTCACATATAGCTTAGGCTAATGGCCAATACATTTGTTACTGGAAGAAACTGCAAATGTTGCTGAATGCTGTTACAACATAGAGATGAATCAAAATATAACAGAAATACAGATAACAGAACATTTCATCTGATATTTCACAATAGCTATCTAGTCGGAGGAAACTGTGAAGCTTGATTGAACAAAAGATAAAGTTAATACTACCTAATCAGAAGAGACCATTATAGATCAGTGAAACTGCAAAACAGAATTATATGACAAGGGGCAAGCCACATTATCTAAATTAATATTTTTCCAGCATGAACAAGAAGGGCCACTGTAGGAAAACGAGAGCTAAATACTGTGGCCTGCATTTAGTCAACCTGAAGTAATTATTAATTTATGGTTGTCTGTGATTTTAATGAAAATGAAAGCTGAGAGGAAAGAATTGAGAAAGATAATGTGCCGTGAAATTGAGTTTCATTTATTTTGGGGCCACCTTTTTTCTTTTCTTTATTTTTTATATTCTTATTTTGTTTTCACTAAAGGAAAAGAAGCTGAGACAAAATGTCCACATTAAAATTTTACCAAGGTTATGTAACCACACACATTGCTTTAAAATTGAACTATCAAAAATGGCCAGAGACTGAACTCACTGGCTTGCTCTGTTTCTAGCTGGATTGACCAAAAATGACTTCTTCTCTACCTTTTTCAGAGTTATCACTTTTAAAAGACAGTATTTTGCAATAGCAATTTTGTCATCAGACAGCCAGGTTTGCCTAATAATATTTACATCTTTCATAAATACTCTATCATCAACAGTCACTTGTGGGATTTTGGAACGCAAAATTATGGACAAAATTATGGCCAGACTACAGTAGTTGCCTTTTAGTTTCAATTGTTTGTCTTGTTATCTTTCCACTAAAAAACTGATGTAAATAAATCAACAGGTGCTGTTTTGACTGGTAAAAAAAGCCTAAAAGGAAGGGAAATCACATTAGCATTTTTAAAACAGATTAAGTTTTGGTTAAAGGAAAGTTTGAGAGGCACAAGGAATAATAGCTTTAAAAGCACATGACCCACTTCATTGCGTTTGGGATTTTATAGTCACCAGCCTGTACAACACTCAGAGTCTTCAGTACAATTCAAAAGCAATACAGAAGTGTTTGGTCATTCTGGACTTGATATGACTTCCTTAACAAGTGAACATTTACTTTCTAGAGCTGTGTGAGAAAAGTTACAGGGTTTGTACTTTAGCCTCCTTGTTTCAAAAATTATTTTCAACATATTCTGAGAGCCAGAATTTTGTCTGCTATCAACTTTTAATGATACTTAATGATACTCAGACATAGATCCTAGTCTGGCAGATATAATACAGTACCTATGGGAGGTCTTTGTCCATCTGAAATGATAGCTGAAGTCCAGATTATCTCAGGCTACCTCAAAAGGAACTAAAGAGCTGTCTATGATCAGCCAATCCATGCCATGTTGACTGCGCTGATTGGATTTTCATTGACTTTAACAGAAGCCCCAGATCCTCTTGATTGCCTAAAAGCTTTATAGACTTCCGAAGAAAAAGCCTATAAGACAGAGAATCCTATATTTTTAGCTATTAATTTTGACCGTAAAGGCTACTTCTACATGAAGGAAAGCTGAATTCTACCATTAATAAGAAAACCCACACAAACAACAAAAATATCAAAAAACCTTTTCTTATACAACATTTTTTCAGGATTTCTCCATCCCAGAGAGGAAAAATCATGTACATTCTGATTTAGTGACCAGCAAAGTACATATAAGTTAAGTGCCCCATTCCAGCCAGGACAAGGTTAATTTTTTCAGTAGCCAGGAGGGGGCATGGCTAGGACCTGGAGGTTATTCCATACCACCTCACTCCACTGCCAGGGGCAGGGGCAAGGGAATCTCTTCCAGAGAGTAGGAGTTTTTCCCGCTTGACTACGCATGGCAGGGGGAGCGCTTGGGTAAAGCCTGTTCTGAGCATTTTGCACGCGAATCGCTCTCCTTTCTCTTGTACATTTCTGTTATTAATATTATTGCTGTTACTCTTTGTTTTTCTTATCCCATTGCTGTTTACAGTAAATGGTCCTTTTCCCAACTTGTTAGCTTCACATCTGGTGCCTCCATTTCTCCTCTCCATCCCATCACAGGGAGAAGGAGGGGGGAAAAAGTAAGCACCAGCATGATTTGGAGAGTCTCGTTGGGAGCACTGAACTGTGGAGTACCATTCCCAAACCACAACATCAAGAATGAGCTTTTGTGGAGGAGGGGAAAGAAGAGGGAGGAAGGCAGGCAGGAAGNTCTTATCCCATTGCTGTTTACAGTAAATGGTCCTTTTCCCAACTTGTTAGCTTCACATCTGGTGCCTCCATTTCTCCTCTCCATCCCATCACAGGGAGAAGGAGGGGGGAAAAAGTAAGCACCAGCATGATTTGGAGAGTCTCGTTGGGAGCACTGAACTGTGGAGTACCATTCCCAAACCACAACATCAAGAATGAGCTTTTGTGGAGGAGGGGAAAGAAGAGGGAGGAAGGCAGGCAGGAAGGCAGGCATGAAGGCAGACATAGGAAGGCAGGAAGGCAGGCAGGAAGGAAGGAAGGATGGGAGGATAAAAGGAAACACTGATTTATTATACAAGCTGAAAAGATAATAACAATTGCTTTGAGATACCTTCCTACATTCATGTCAAATCAGACCAAAATATAAAGATAGCTATCTAAGGCTACACATGCAGAAATATATGCTGGCTGATTCAGTAATGGGACACAGGACACAGGACAAGGAAATCTGATGTGATCAAAGCTGACATTGAATAGAAGAGACAATATATTTACTTACACCCTGATTATCATCAGTTATTACTGATTAATCAATTGACTCAAGATTGAGGTTGAAATAGTGGAGAGATATGGAGAGATTATCCTCCATAATGTAATATACAGTTCTGAATCAATCTATAAGTTTTGCATCAATAGTGACCAGGCTAAACAATTGATTTCTTAGTATAGTCTACAAAAATCTGATTATTTAATGTGTAACTTTTTCTTGTGAAAATGGAAATTAATTCAGGCAGAGAGACGATGTGTGAAGGTGACGTTTTCTTTTTCTGCTTGGTGTCCTATATGTAATTCCAGAGTTTACATATAGAAGAAGTAAGAAAGCAAATTAAGAAAAGATAGAAAAAGTGAGTGAAAAATAATTGTTGAAGACTCAAAATTTTGATTATATATTGTTATAATTTCACATGATATTCCTGAGCTTACCAAAATATTTCATAGTTACAGGTTAATTTAAAATAACTTGAAAAATACCAGAAATTATTTTTATCATCAACATATTCTATAATTATCTTCTTCTTTTCTTGATGGTTTTTAAGTTTGGGGTTTTTCCTTCTATGACTATGAGTAACTTTTAGGTGTTTACTTTAATGGGCCTGATTCCTAGACATGCAGATTTTTGATAGCAGTTAGATACTTCACGGAAGTAGATTGAATATTAAGTGTATTTTTTGTGGGCTTCTGTTGAAATAGAACTCAAACATGCTTACTTCAATTTTTATTTGAAACCCTTCTTTTACCATCAGGAGCAGAAAATACAATGTTTCTATGGTTGAGAATTGCCATCCTGAAAAACTAGGAACACTTATGCAATTGCATAGCTGGAAAGCAAAATTGGCAGAAACCGGGGTCCACAGCTGATCCATAGAATGAGAACCTGTGGCTTCTCTGTGATAGTCTGACACTCTCATTTTCAAGGGTAAGAAGACACCCAAGGACCTGTGCTATTGCTTGCCTTTGCTGCTGTTAGGATAAGCACAGCTTAATAAAGTGACAATATTTTCAGTATTTTTACTAAGAGCTAAAAAGTTTTCTGCAGTGTGTTCACCACTGAAATTGATAAACATGATATAAATACATGGGTTAGGTTACTGCATTGCCTGAAAACTTCTCATTTAGATATATTGCATTTGTTTAATTAACGGAGTCGCTAGCTTTCCAAGTGAAAAGAAAGAAAAAAGCTCATACACATTATTCTCCTTTACTTTCTCATTAGCTGCAGCACTTTCTGACAAATATTGACCCGTAATTCTTTCCCTCTGCCAGAGAATTAAATAAAATATGAACTGCACACAATATACACCATCTGTCCAATTCCACAAGCTAGTTAGTATGTTGACTCCCACTGACTTTACTTCAAGCCCAAACTGCCCACAAACAAGAAATATTCCTACATCAGAAAGTATGCAAACTTTGCTTGCTTTTATATTGTATAGTTCAAATATATTTCCTTTTTTCTAATAGTATTTTTATCCATGCCAAACTGGCTCACTCTCAGTCTGTTTACTCTAATCTGTTCAGAAATTCTCAGTTACTGATCTTTTGTTTCTTTCAGATACATATATTTTGTTTTATCAGCTTCCTAAGTTATGCAGAATCTTTTTCCAGTAAACTACATCACATTTCATTTAATATATATTCATTTCTCTTCTGGTCGAGATGTTGGGTTGAATTTTCCTTGGTGTGATAGAATGCTACCAGCAGATAATGCCTGTTTGTCTATTTATGTTACAGTGTAAGGTACTTCAAGTCATTAAAACACTTTTTTCTTTCAATTTTTTTTCTGAAGTTTTTCTTCACTTATAAGTATTTGTTCTTATTCATGGTTCTTTGCTTTCACTTGTCTTCATAGTTCAGTCTATAATTAATTCATCAATAACAGAATTCAGCTTACTCCAGTATCTGATATCAGTTACGTGCATTGTTTATTCTTTTAATTTCTGATCTTCCTTTAGTCAGCTGATCTGTTTGAAGTATTCTACAAAGGCACTGTATATCAATGTCATATTTACCCTTTTGACACTGGTTTATGCGATACATATTTTTATAAAATATATCAATTATTTCCTTCCCTTAACAGAAGGAAATAGAGCTCTTTTGCCATCTCTAATTTTCTTCAAAACCTTGTGGATCTGTCTTCTCTCCTTTGTAATACCTCTCTCTTCCTCCTTTCAAATCTATCTTTATCTGTGCATCTTTAGATTAAGATATCTAAATATAGACATCTCTATGCCAATATCCAGATGTCATCCATGTGTCTAAGGTACCTATGCAGTCAAGAGACAGTCAATAGAGTAAATGGAGCCTAAAGAGTTTCCCCTCAGGTGAACACTGGAAGCTGGTCAACTGAAATGCTTTCTAGGCTTCATTGGCTGACTTTCTAAGGTCTTCATTTGTTTATAACTGCATTTTTAGCATCTGGCTCACATGGAGAAATACAAATTCAGGTGTCAGCTTGAAACTGTATTGCAGGTTATGGTCTCGGTTCAGTTCACCCATCATCTTCTGCAGAGTAGTTCAATCCTGTGTCATGTCTCACAGCTGGATGGAATTAACTCAGAAGTCGTCAGTCCTATTAGTTAGCAATAGTTACTTATTTTTGATCAACTGAATTGGACCCTCTATGTCCTTACACAAAAGAAAATCCACACTTATTAAGCTCCTAAGCACTCGCCTTTATTCTCAAGGTGAATCATCTATATGACTCTTCCCATTATTTTCTTCTTTATTTTACCAAGATCAAATAGGAATTGGAGATGCACATTTATGTATCACGTGCCTTTCTCACCTGCTGTCTTTCCAGTTTTCTTTAGATGCTTGTGTGGAAAGAAAAGGATCTAAAAGCTCTATACTAATCAGGAAGATAGTACTCAGACTGGGATTTTGTAACTCCTTAAATCCAGTGTTTTGGTTCAAAAAGGCTCTGGGAAAATGCACAACAATATCAACTGCCTCTGAATTCAAGAACATCACTTACTCTGTTGAAAAATTTCATATTCAGAAAGCAACCCAGGTTTCCAGAACACCATGTTTCAAGCTTCTTAACACAAGAATGTATAGAGGAAAGAGAAATTTTTAAATTTATTTTAAATCTTGTGGTAAGAAAATTTTCCTTTTTAAGTTATATTCTGTACAGTTTTCAGTACTACATATATGCTTGAATCAGGTGATTTAGAAATAAAGCAGTAGCAACCAATTGCACTTTTGCTCTCTGTCTCTCTCCTTCTGTCTCTCTCTCCCTTCCCCCCACTCTTTTCTATTCTTTCTATCTCATTACCTCACAGTCTTTGTTAAATAAAGTCTGTTTTATTGACTTTGGCATATGGTCTTGTTTGCACCTTAATTCGGGCAGAGGCATCTCGGTTTAATCGTATCTTAACAATCTCAAACAGAATTTTAGTAGAGTCAGGAGATCTTCTATTTCTATTTTCTAAATTGGTTTAGTTCAGTGGATTGTCTTAGACTGAGAACACAGCAAACACAGTGACAGATCTGGTCTCCACCTCTAAGAACAATTTTTTAAATTTTTGTTATACTTTTTTAAAGAAGTATTAATAAGATCTGCAACTAATGAAAGATATGTGTTTAAAATGGAGATTTTTAAAACTTACATTTTTAATTCTCAATCTCTAAAGTAGAATTTGAAATCAAAGAGGTGCATAGAGAGTGAGTGCGTAATCTTGACACTTTTACAAGAAAATTACTCAAACAGGTACTATGTTAAATCCTAGAAGATACATGCACTCTTCTCAAAAATGCTACTTCTGTAGGGGACTGCCACCAGGTAGAAAGAGTTGGGGATGGGTTAAGGTTTCTGAAAGTAGTGACTGTGATATAATACTGTAAGATGAAGATGGTGAGTGTGGGAGTAAGGTGCTATGGAAATAGTGTGTAAAGAAAAGTGTGCAGCATGAAGGCAGAGAGCATGGGGTAATACTGCTTTATGAACATGCTTGAGGTGCACCACCTGGTACACAAGACTTCCAAGGTAATACTAGGTGGGAAACATAATGAGTATGCAGGGGTTTGTGTATCCCCACGTAATAAGGAAATTCCTTCCACATTCCATCAACAAAAGCTTCCCCACCCACACCTAACTTTTGCTACAATCTAAGAAAAATTCTTTAACTTTTTGCATGCCAATGATGCCATATTTACACACAATAGTTAGCTGTAGATGGACTATACTCTCTCAGAATCATTTGAGGAACTTTTCAAAAGTCTGCATTGTACATTAAAACACATTGTACATGTGTTTTAATTTGATCTGCTGTGTTCTCAGAGCACCTTTGTGAAAGCAAGTAATGAGCCATCAAATTAAATAAGGTTCCTTTGCAATGTTCTCCATGTTAGCAAGATTACAGTAATATGAGTTGATATCCTATGTTGAAATGTCTAAAATAATACTTTTAAATGGTAGGAAAAAAGATTGTGTTCTTCAACCCATGCAAAGAACATGACTGTCCTCCCCAGACTAAAAAGACTTCTTTTTTCTATATCTTGACTGATATTTAAGAAGAAATACAGATTGCAGACTCACTTGGTTAAACTGATTAGCTGATATACCATCCCTCATCCCCATCTTAAACTTCTTCTTTTTGAAATATTTATAGTATAATTGACAAGTTCTCCAGATCATTTTATTTTGTTAAGATTTCTATGTGTGAAATATGGCAGACATTCACAAATAGAAGCCAAAAAAGGAAGGAAACTTCTTTCAGTTAATATGTCCTATTTCCTAACTTGAATATTTTGTATAGAAAAACACTATTAAGTGTTTTGTTTAAGAACTCTATTTAGCAAATATTTTCACATCATAAAACTAAGATAACAGCACTTCTGAGAAAAAGCTGTTGCACATAGCAAAAAATTAAAATTGAGCTATTATAAAATAATTATTAATGGAAATGCAAATATTTATGTCCCTCATTAAACTTAACCAAGGATTGAAGAAGTGGTGTATTAAGAGATAGTAAAGGTTTATTAATATGTCTCTGTATGTGGCTCATTTCAAAAGACCCAAACAACCTTGGTCTACAAAATAGTTCATATGGCACCAAAGCACCCTATCTAGCATTCTAAAACGGAGTGGAATGCCTGAATTTCTCACAGCAGTTTCTCGATCTGTGTGGTTGTGCTATTCTAATACACACCTGAATTAACAGCAGAAGTTCTCTGATCGTAGAATCACAGAATGGTTTGGTTTGGAAGGGACCATCAAGACCACTTCGTTCCGTTCCCCACAGGCAGGGATGCCACCCACTAGATAAGGCTGCTCGAAGCCCCATCCAGCCTGACCTTGAACACTTCTAGGGATGTTCCCTGGTATACATGAACACATCCACCACTTCTCTGGGAAACCTGTTACAGAGCCTCACCACTCTCACAGTAAGGAATTTCTTCCTAATATCTAGTCTAAACCTGCCCTCTTTCAGGAAAAAGCCTTTACCACTTTTTATGTAATCCTTATCAGAAAGAACATGACAAAGATGACAAAGTTGTTTACTTAAATTCATGTCTTCGTTGTATATTAATTTATTGAATACAAATACAAATGAATATAAATTTGCCAGCAGCCTGCCATTAAAATATATATTTAAGCATTTTTCTCAGGAAACAAGGTTAATAACTTATTTTGGTACCATTACCACAACTTTTGAGGGAATTTAATGGTATAAAGGTTCTGTTGACTACATAAGTTATGGAAAATAATTTAATTCTGGGGTCTCTAGTGCCAAACATGTCCATAGATCAAGCTAATTCAGAGTTTATATAAATGTTGTAAGTTGCTTTCCACAAAACATTTCCTTTAACTCCTGACACGTCTTCTTTAGAAATTCTGTTACTAGCTAGTGCTATACTTCTGAAGAATCAATGATGTCACAAGCAGACAAAATCTTCTAAAAATGTGTGATAGAAAATACAGCACCAATTTTCAGAGGTTTTACCTTAGTTTCTAGAATTTAGCAATTATTTTCTACCTTTTAACATCTACATTTTTTCTGAGCAAATACATATTAAGAATTGTACAGGGTCTGGCTGGATGATTAAAAGTCATTCTCAATTAATGGATGAATAACGATAACTTGTAAACTCTGTGACTACTTGACACTGAGCCTGAATGTAACATCAGCCCTCAAAAATCATGTTACTTATTTTCAAACAATCCAAGAGAACAGGTCTAATTCTGTCCTCCTGTATGTCATATGAATGTCTCATCATTCTCAACACCATTATTCAAGGAACGTAAAGCTGCAGTTTCATTTTCTACTTCCTCTTTTGAATTCTTCAGTACTCTAATTAACATCTTGTATCTGTTTATGTCAAGATTTTTTCTCTATCTAGGTAATCTGCAAGTGAAGATAACATATGAGAAATACAATTAAATTCTCTAGCTATTTATCTACCACTGATCCAAAACCATTACCAATTCACTGGAAGCGTGATACTATAATCTCAGAGTTTTCCTTTCATTTATTTTTTTCAAAACCCTTCTGTAGTATTGTCATTACAAACCACCTATTGTCATGATCTTTTCATTGATCCCTTCAAACATCAAGTCTGTTTCTTATTTGCTATTTAAAACAAAATATATTACACTAATGTTCTGATAGTCTTTGCACAGATAGAAACAACTGCACTGGAATCAGAAATAAAGCATTAAAAACATTACGTTTTGTAATGCTGCACTCCTTCAGATGTTTTAGCCATCTTTTTTCATTCATTAGCACCAAGTATAGCCTTTCACACCCATTTAAAGTACTCTTTCCTTCCTCTTCTCAAAATAACTCATTAACAAAGCAAAATGACAATATATTTCCCTTGATCCCATTCAGAAAGTTAAAACTAAAATTAAGGCTTGAATTGCTTATATGAAAGATGAAATGGAGAGACTCTTCCTAAACTCTCTAAAAGCAGGCTTTTATCTTCTGTTCATCTCTGTCTTTACAGCAGAGAAATGCTTTCATTCTTACCATAGAAAAAGAGTAAAATATTGCCTATATTAGAGATTAGAGCTTTTTGTTTGTGTATTTGTGGAAGTGGGGGAACTTGGGATAGAGCTGCTTAGCTGTATATCAGTAAGTCAATGTCAGTACTTTCCTATCAATGAATTTTTCTCATGTAGGAAATTTCATTCAGGCCATTCAACACACAAAGACTTTCTAAGAGTAATGTGCTTTTATTTCTACTGAAAATAACTTGAACCAACTTCTTAAAACGAATATTAGAGGATGATGCACAATTACATGTGTACTAAATTGTCAAAATCTCAAAGGAATCCCAGAGGATAATCTGAAAGATGGTCCCATGATGGATTATTTCTGACAGTAGTTAGCAAAAATGCCACAAATCTCATTTATAATGGGAACATGCTATGTAATAGACAATTTATCCATGGCACTACAGTAGTAGGTGTCACAATATGTATCTTATATTGTAAAAGGCTTGAGCAGATTTTGCCACTACAGCACTTTAGCACCTCATCAATATTTTCAACATCAGATAATTGGGATTCATCCAAACACTGAATTGTACAACTGAAAAAAATCCAATACAGAGAATCTTACTTAAATGTATTTCTGGATTATACAGATGGAGTTACAGCACTTTTGTAGCACCCAGCATACAGTATCACTGAAGTGAAAGACTTAATATACATTTGGGTTCTGACGTTTTGTAACATACATTTGGGTTCTGACAGTTTTAAATCATTTAAAGAATGAAATACACTGGTCTA
Source organism: Eulacestoma nigropectus (assembly GCA_013397775.1). Classification (NCBI taxonomy): domain Eukaryota; kingdom Metazoa; phylum Chordata; class Aves; order Passeriformes; genus Eulacestoma; species Eulacestoma nigropectus. Next base: position 270,493 of record VZTE01003924.1, read on the forward strand.
TGATACACATCTGGTCTGGTTTCCACCTGACCCATCATCAGGAACAAATAATGTCTAAACATGTAGCTTTGCCACTAAGCTATGGTGCTACACTTAATGTGTCTGAGGATAGGAGACTCCTCGGTTAGTGAAACAATTGCATATGGACTGAACAAATCCATTTGGTACATTTCACTGCTGGAAGGGCAAGAATCTACTGTCATTAGAGATGCTTAGGATTTAGCTAAATGTATTCTGGCAGCTCTGCTAGCTGTCTGAATTTGAAGGAGATTGAAAAGTATACCATGAATACCCCAAAATGATGCTGAGATAACACTGATAGGAACCTAGATTAGTTTCTTGTTTTCTTTCTGCTAGCTAGGAGACGAGAATTTGTGTATTATATCTTATATGGAGATTCATGTCTTGTCAATAAATAGTATGAGCAAGATCGTCAGTTTATGTACTTAGTTGGCCAGCTATAAGCCTTCTGTAATTTCAAAGACTTGCAGCTGTATTCACACGGAACAGAGCCTAAGACTGTAACAGACATATCTAGATGGCAAGGGAGGCACAACAAACATGCAGTGGATCATATCTGTATGTTGGCTATAGGGACTTCCATCAGCACTGCTCTGTGTCCTTCAGGCTCATTCCCTTTCTAGACACAGATGATGATTTACCATGTTTCTAAACGATGTTGATGTTTAAACAAGAATGTATCAAGAATAATATTCCATGCCACAGGAATCATACTTTGGATTTTTCTAGGAATTGCTTATCAGAGAATATAAGAATTTGCATAATTTAACTGGAGTGTGAATATTCTAGTGTTATCATAGGAATATGCGACTAAGGGTGAAAAGATAGTTATACGTAGGTTTACTAATGGGCTTTTTTTTACTTTCTTCTGTAAATACCAGCTTACATATTCAAATACCTGACCCAAGTTCTTCAGAAATTAATTTCAATAATAGGCATGCTATTCTATTCTTCATGGCAGATGGAAAATTGTAGCCATACTTAAAGATTTTTTTCTGGAAACTAAGATTTCTGATCCATTTGTTATAACAGCCAATCCTTTCTTTATTCTTTTGCAAAAAAGATTCTTTAAATCTTTTAAGCAGTATCACTATGATAATATCCTGTAAAATATTAGTCATTAAAGAGTATCTTTCTTGAATAATCAAGGACATAGAGAGGATATGAGAAAAGCTTATGGCTGGATTTTTAAGAGCTTCTTGTTTTCTAAATTGCCAGGTCATACCTGACTATTTCCTACTAACATAGGATCTGCTGAGATCTCTCTTTGGATATTTAAGAGACATTTTTGTATGCATTCTTTCTTTTCTTTACAGTCACATATCACCTCATTCGTGATTAACAATAATCAGTCTATTCAGGCTTAAAAGTAATTTCTTTTGAAGTTCTGCATGCTGGTCTGAAGGAAAGTATTATGGTTTTCCTTTATGTATACGAACAACGATGAAGCAAGATACTCACTACAGATAAAAACAGTCCATTAATAATGTTAATACAGAGCACTTATATGAGGCCTGCTATCTACAAAGCAATTTACAAACAATATCCAATTAATCTTCTCTAGTTACTCAGTGTAATCCATTCATTACCTAATGGATCCCAAATCTTTAATGCAATAGCAAAGTTCCAAACAATATGTCTGAGGCTATCTTTTGCAGCTGAAATTCTCATTTTACTGACAGTTATGCTGTCTGAGCAGAAACATGTTGGGACAATTTCTTGCAGCTAGGCTGTGTAAAGCTTTATTCTCAGTGATTTCAATCCCTGGAGCAACAGGTGCATGATCTGACAACAGCTCTTATCATAACAGCTAAATTATTAATTATGAAAGGAAAGGGAAACTCCAAAGTGAAACTTAAAGGTACTTCAAGGAAAAAAAGTTTTAAATGTATAATGATACTATACTTTTAAAAATCCCTATAAAATGCTATCAAGGATAGGTTTTCCCTATGAGTTAGTACCAGAAGATTTTTTTTAAAAGTCAGTGGAATCCTGATTAAAAAAGCTATTGCCATGTTACCATGATTCCATGGTATTTTCCACATTATTATCTGACCTGAACAGTTTTATAATGAACTTGGTCTAAAGGAAGCCAAGGATAAATACCATCAAAAATGCTAATCTTGGTAAATTCTGAGGCCTTTACAGCATTATTCAGTTCTTCAGACCAGCAAGTTGTTTCCAGCATTATCTTCTTAACAGAAGTTTAGAATATGGAGTGATGTCTTCACTTCCTGACTTTAACCCTATGAGTTGGGAGCACTGTTATTCAATGTTTATTCTTGGAGAAAAGGAGATGATATGACTACCTAGCCAGGATTTATTTGCCTAAAGAGCGATACCTGAAGTCCATGGGGGTACCATCTATTCTGTCTCTCTCCAAGGCCAAAGGACATGTTGAACATTTGCTGCACCTTCCTACTGCAGCACATGGGACTCATATCTCCTCAGCATTTAGAGGGCATTTCTTGTTGTTTGGGGAAGTGAATGCCTTCTATCCTGTCCCTCTGGTATGTGCATCTGGTGAACCACTTGTGCATCCAAGAGACAAAGGAATGCCTGCTGGGGTGCACAACTGTGCACAGTCATGACACTCTAAGTTTCATACACATCTTCTAACACTTCAGAAAAAGTAGCTGATCCCCTTATTATGCAGTGATCACAGGTGCATTTGCATTATGTTAATTTTCATTTTAAAAAATATTTCTCTACTATTTGGAAAACAACTTTATTTCTTTGCTTGTGCAATCTTTTCTTTTTTATTATTATTTATTTATTACTGCTAATAATTTTTGTGATCTTACAAGTAATTATAATTCAATTCAATTTCCAAGTTGGGGGAACACATTTTATCTCATCATATAGTGTCCCCCCATACAGCAAGCTCATCTTTTATTCTATTACACAATGCTTTCCAATTATTTCAGCCCCCTTAACCCTCTTGTCAATGCATCCTCTCAGTGCTGCTAGAAAAAAAACCATCCAATACAAAGGCTTCTTCATTTTCTTGCAAAGTTATTCCTTTAACTGGAGCATTATAGAGGAAGAGGGTAATGTATTCCTTAGCTACATTCCTTAGTTTGTGCTCATTATCACGTGAAGTCAGCCTTGGCATCTCAGAATACTCGGCGTTCTTTGTACAGATCAACAAACCATTTAAAATTGAGCACCTAGCAGCTGAAAGGTCATGTCTCATTGTATGCAGTAGTTTAGGACTGAGAGTGTAGAAAAAACTCTCAAAAGCTGTGTTCCACTCTTCTATTAATCTGGATCCCTCAGCAAAAAATTGTAAGCTCTCATTCCTGGGTGTCATAAATAAATTGTCTGACTTCCAAAAGACATGGTCTTAAATGGAAAGCCAATTCACTCTATGTTTTAAGGAAAAAAAAAATTAAGAATTATTTGTATGTCATTAAGGATCTTGTTACTAAAAGAAGGGAATAAATATTTTGTGCTAATTTTCACTATTCATAGTAACAAAGTAAATACTTGAAAAAAAATAAACAAATCCTCTATAAATCTTATGGATTTTTCATTAATCTGCCCCCTATTTTGTTGGCAGATTACTCCATGTTTATCAAACTACGCTGGACAAATGAATCTTCTTGTGATCTATTCAATGGTTTTTTCCCTGTATCATTTTGATAAGAGTTTCTAATAAGCTTACTATCAGATGCTTTTATTTAGGAGATTTTAAAAACTAAAAAAAAGAAACAGTAAGAAATTTGTTTGAATTTGATATTTCACTATTGATGAGGACCAAATTTCATACTGATTTCATTTTTTATATGCATTTTAAAATAGATTCTCATTCAGAAGATGCAACATAATACCATGAATACAATAACATAATTAGGCCTGGTAGTAGGGATAAGGCTGCTGAACCCATTCCTTGAAACTTGATGGCTTACTCACACAGCAAATATTTTTGACTAGTTCATTCTGTAGCCTTAAGTGAGCAATTCCTCCACATAGAATTTAATTTATATACATCCTTTGAAGTTTGTAATAGAAATTATAGCTTCAAAAAAATTGAGAAGTGTTCTGTTAAACATTAAATTCAGTCTTAGCTCAGTATAATCTCCCATCTCTATTTTCAGTTAATGTTGCATTGTATCCCTACTCTCCTTATAATGTCTCTCACTTTCCTTTGAATGGTACAAGCACAGATTTTCCCAAGCTCAGTGTAAGAGCACTATAGAGCATCAGTATATGTATGTTCTAAGATTTATGGAAATGGCTATGAAAGGTTATTATTTAGTACAGAATGATAGCTATAGGATAGGTTTGCAAAGCCAGCTTTCACAGCTCTATGCCTAAGTCACATTCCTTATGAAACATTACATAGGTTTTCTAACAGGCACCAATAAAAGAGGGGTTCAATTCAGTTACCCACATGAAGACAACTCATAGTCTTCTGAAATATTCCAGGTATTTCAGATATGCGTGTAAGATGGAAGGTAAAATACAAGACTTACAGGAGATCTATGCCTTTTGGAGCAATGGCTGGAACCCAGGAGAAATAGGCTAAGATCCCAAAAGAAATTCAATTCTAGATGCCTGTGTTGGGTGTCTGAAATGGGCCTAGCGCTTCATGAAGCAATGGACATTAAAGATGGTTTCATATTTCAGTCTCAAATCATTTTCCATCTTCAGCATTTGCTTTCATGACATAGTACAGAGATATAGACTCCCCCCTCTACAAAACCAACTACAAGCTGGTTTTACTTAGAGATAAATAAGGTGCCTAAGCTGTCTAGCTGAAGACAGAATTTTTTTCTCTTCCCATACAGTGTAGTGATAATTACCATAGAGTTGGTGTATAACCTGATTTACAAGACCATGTTGTAGAAAAGAAATGTATTTGGTAGTTTTTAAGATTACTTAGCTGCTTACACTTTTGCACACACAAACTCTCTGCTTTGGCCAACAAAATCAGCTAGATCAGGCCAATATTATGTCTCCCTTTGTTCACTCTAAGATGCTGTTAGGCCTTTTAATCATTTTTTTGCTCTTGGTTCCTGCTTTGTCGTGTGCTGTGTTCCTCTACCATCATTTATACCCTGGAGGGCTTATTGATTTATGTACTCTTATAATTAGAATATAGTTTACAGTCCGCAGGTTAACCTTTACTCTATATAGTCTGTATGAACAAAATTAGAAGCTGGGTTGACTGTATACTATCCTGGTTATTATTTAACCTGATGACACTTTCAGTAAAAGCGTAATTTATAAATGTTTTCATCTATATATTCTATTAAATTATTTCTAAAGTTGAATGCCTAAAATATTTAAGCTTGTGGTTTTCATTGCTGTTTTTACAACCGTCTGAATCAAATGTCACACTGCATTTGAAACTAGAAAATACACATCTCCACAACGGGCTGGCATGTTTACCTCCTGAATTTCAGAGCTTCGTATTTATAACAACCTTATACGGTACCCTATGATACCCTATATGGTAATGCTATTTCACTTAGTGAAGTAAATTGTACTACTTTTTCTGCCCTTCCCTCCCCTTCCCTTCCCGGAACTTCCCTTTCCGGAACTTCCCTTCCCTTCCCTGAACTTCCTTGAACTTCCCTTCCCTTCCTCAGGTTATGCCGCATAGGACAGAAAATAATTTTGAAAGAAAACATGAGATACTGTGATTAAGCCAAAGCACGCAACCTTTGGCCTCACCTTGCATAGTGGAGAGGTGCCTTCACACCTTCACAAACACAAAACCAACTTGTGAGTTCCTCAAGTATTTTCCCAGAACTACAAAATATCTTTTTTTCATCATTTGTAAGACAATGGATATGATTATTCCCAAAATAGTATTTTGGGCAACCTTCACAAAATAGAATACCTTCTGTGATGTTGATGCCATATTTTGCAAAGCTCAACTACTGCATTTTGACCAGCTGTTACTTAAAATAAAGTTCCTGTCACCAGGGGCATTCTTCAACTAGTTTTACTTTCCAGTTCCCAGCAGTGTTCTCTCATTTTACAGCTTCTCAAATACGAATGTATTAGCCACTTTATTGTTGCTGGGAGTTTGACTTGCAGCTTAAGATACATTTCCAGCTGGAAGTTTAATAGATTTTCCGGTCTCTAAAAATATTTCTGACACTTACATGCAATGGATGAGAATGGCTTTAATGACACTTGTAGGAATTTCTGACTTGGGATTCCACAGAGGTCAGTCACTGAAATAAAGAGTTTTCAAAAGCTGTAAAAAACTCTGGCAGTTTCAGTCATTCAGGAGCTTTATCAAAATCATACTAATAGAGAATCCTCTCAAAGCATTTTATGCTGATTGCACTTATTATGCTCATTTAGTATTTATGCTAACTAAGGAAAACATAGAGGATTCCTTGTTCTATTTTGCATTAATTTAATATTTTAATGAGGCTTTTAATTTTATCAAGACAGCAGAAATATTTCAGAGTTCATCAAAATTATTGATATGCATCTTCAAAAAGGTAAATTTTTAAAAAATTGAATTGAAAATAAAAGGATACAGTGGCACCTTTGATATAAAGTGATGTCAAAAAAAACCCATCCTGGTTGAAAACATCCTTTAAAGTACCTCAGTATTTGGGGGTTTTCTTGTTTCTTTCTACTTTAATATTTTCTAGATTTTCTTTCCTTGTTGCTGTATGTATTGAGGCCAACAGTGTCTTCCCATTTAGGTCGAAGACAGAATCTCTTTTCCAATTTAGAAAGTGGATATGTGAGATCTCAGATCCATTTAACTGGAGCTTTTTCAGTAAAGACACATTCAAATTATGATATGAAATTAATTAAATCCTCTAAAATGCTTTAATATTGTAGTACTAAAGCATATCTTAATAAAATACATAGGGTAAGTGAATCAGGGAACCACTGTGTCCCTAGCTTTGTGTTTTGTGTGGCAACTGTGGTTCAGAGATGGATCTCACAATTGTGAAAGAAATTGTATACATTGAGAGAATAACACAGCATATGAGTTGAAGGTATAACATGATAAGATTAGTTGGCATTCACCAATGTGACAACCTATTTTTAATGGAACACCTAGTTTAGGAAACGCAATTTGTTTGGCTTTATGTACTTCTTGACAGAATATGGCTGTCTTACCCGAAAGATGTAATTGTTTTTGTTAGTCTCTCTTTCGTGCCTGATATAATATTCAATCAGAAGAGGAATGGGGCTAAAACACAGTAAGTCTTTTTACAGCAGAAGTGCACACTTAGAGACACCTTTTTTCAGTTCTTAACACTGAATAAATAAAATGTGTAGTGCACATAGCAATCATGAACACCTATATGCATTAACTCATAATTAACTCCAGCACTACAATGCTTCACATATATTGTATCTCTCTGTGTAGTATATAACTGTATATATGCATCAGTACAGAATATTTACATGCTGTGGTCATACACAGGAAAAACAACAAACTATGTGGTCTTATGGAATTATTCTGATGATAGGTGTTGAAAACCATATTCTTATTAGTAGTCACTGCTTCACAAACAAAAATGAACATGCAGAAGGCAAACTCAGTAATTTCATATAACAATACCATAACAAGCTATCACCTTTCATGTATCTGCTGCTGAAAATGGAATAGATTAGTGAAAGATGATCCAGGATGCTTTGAGAAGAAGCTGTTCTACAAAATACGGCCAAGAATCTTCTGGAATTCTGTTGCAGGGGAAAAAACCTTGTGTTGCCTAAGGTTGGGGGGATTTCAAAATTGTGTGCATGCACTGTATTCACAAAATAAAGAATGTAATGTTACATAAAATACCTGTTTATATGTGTATTGCAAATCTGAAATGTATGTTATTAATTCTCAGCTCCGTTGCCAATAGAAACTGTCCCTTACACCTATTTAAAACTGAAGTACACAATTATTAACAGAAATAGTCTATAGTCACAATGCAACTCAAAACTGATTTGTGTGCAAAAAGAGAGCTGTTTTTCCTCAAAAGTACATTCTTAAATAAGAGAGAGTTGGAAATAAAAGGCAAACTGCACCTTGAAGTGAAAGAACAGGAGCAGATGTCCTTTAGCTGTGTGTTTTATTGATTTATAAACACTCAGTCAGGCTACCTCATCTCTGCAGAGTAATTTAGATATGGGAAAATATCTGTGAAATATATTGATTGCATTATTGATTGAAAAGCCAATTGCTGTTGCACTCCTGTTTTACCATTTAAGTCCTGACACATTTTGACATATGAGCCAGCTGCGACTACTGCCTCGATACTGCAATGAGATAATGTGAAAGCTGTCATAACCACTTCTGTGTCAGCCACAAGGATTTACAGTGTACGAGTGCTGCAATTTAGCTTGTTCCTTAACCACCTGAATAATTAAGGTTTGTTAAAGCTTTTGCTGTTGCACATTTGGTTTATATATGTGCTATTTTTATGTTTCCTTTCACATTGGATTGATACATCATGAACAAAAGAAATGTAGAAACCAGGCTCTTATTATTCAAAGCTTATACACGTGGGGATGATTGTTTCTGCTCAAATATTTCTCTCCATTCCGTGAGGAATTTGGATTTTAGAACATTTCGCAGGGGAATTCTCACTTGTTTCCAGATCAGTTTACCCTCAGCAGCAATAAATCAAGAGAGGACAGGAAAAAATCCTCTACAGCCTATTAACAACTCTGTCATTTATTTTGAAATCTGAAACTGTGGAAAATACAATGAAAGCAAAAACATACAGCAAATTAATTGGCATTTTTCGTATTTAAAAAGTACTTTTATATTTACTTATCCATCTGAGGTTGAAATTTAAATAGATAGACATACCAAAAAGATTTTTTGAGCCCAGATACAAAATACAAACCTCCTCATAGAAAGCATCCTTGAAGAACAAAAGAAAATTTTCCTTTACTAGCTCTATATTTTATCATGGCAAGTGAAGTACACAGTTTTATCACCATCTTTCCTACCCTTATTTGTGAAATAAGAAGGCATTTTCATAGTAGCTTTAACTCATTTGTTTTACTATAATCAATATAGACTTTTATTTTTCCTAAGGAGACTGATTATATAGTTAGAATCATAGAATCAAAATATCTTGAGTTGAAAGGGGACCATTAAGATCATCAAAGTCCAACTCCAGTTCATTTATGCCATCTCTTGTTAATTTTCAGTTGTTTATTTCATGATCTTTTGACCAGATCCAGACCTTCAGGTATAATCCATGTGGGACTTCTCCTGTGCCCTGACAGAATGGCATTGATCTAAATGTATTCTGCACATGTTCTAGGTTGTACCTGTCTACATCTGACAACAGACTGGACTCTTGCTTGCATATTTTTTATCATGAAACTTGTATTTCTCCCCAGGGTACCAGATGAACTCCAAGCATTCTCTGGACCTCCTGTTTGGAGGGAATCTTTGTGAAAGAGTGGAATGTTAATGGTTAATGACTCAAAACAATTGGCCATTTGAAAAGCAGCCTTTGCTGACAGTGTGTAAGGCACAGCCCAGGTGCAGAGACCCTGTGCACACAACATTTTGTTTAGTGACAAGCTGGGTTTTGAGCCAGATAAGAGACAAGGCCAACAACAAGCAGATCCTCCAAGGTGAGATAATGCTTTTTTATCATGCCAGTGTCCTCTTTTAGCAATGACTCAGGATTAAAACTCCTCCCCTCCCCAGGGAAGTACCAGGACATTCACACATAGGCCCAAGGGTTTTCATCCCTTTTGATGGAACATTACTGGCTCAATTATGTTGGGGTGAGAGGCAGCTGTCATGTCTTAGAATGGGTCATAAACCATCAAAGACCTCCCCAAGTGACCTCAGACTCATTTCTGAGGCCTCTCATCAAGAGGACAGCACATGAACCACAGTGTTGCAACAGACAGTGTAAAACTTCCTGCCAAGGAGCAGTATGTAGGCATTCCCAACTGAACCTGAGTTTATATTAACCCATTGAAATTTGTGTTTCCCAGGCTTCTCCCACCCTTTCACAGATCAAGATGAACCAACAGATCCACAGATCACTTGGACCAACCATCACAGAAATTGCAACAATCAAGTTCCATGACTGGTGATAAATTTCTACTCTTATCCTTTCTTTTTCTTTCTTTTTGTTCCTTATACATTTTCTTAATTGTTATAAGTCTTATTTTTATGCTTTTATATTGCCATATTTCTACAGATAATAACCAAAACAGCTACACACCTGATTTCCATTGCAAACTATTTTTTTTCAAATAAATCCTACATTTTTATATATATATATATATACACACATATATAAAAACACTGGTCATTCAGTGTCTTTTCACTCTAACTTGCCCCAAGTGTTCTATTAACAAGAACCTCAGTTACCCTCACCTGCAGGGCCAGGTCATAAACCTCCTTCCCTCCTCTTTCTTGGATGAAGTGTATTTCTTGGTATATGAAAATGAAGTATAACCAATACTTCAATGCAAACTTTATCTTCTCTAAATGAAACGTGAAACGCACGCTACATTTGCTTATTTCAATTGAATAATCAGATGAAAATTATTTACATTACCAGAATTGTATTGATTAGTTAGCAGGTAGAAATAACACATGACACTGCAAAGCAAATTTCTCCTGCTTTCATTTGGAATTAGTGTTGATCATCGCGTTATGTGATGACTGCCTATATATTTCATACTGCAGAACACAAACATGAAAAAATTATTTTTAAAAATTATGTGAGTTTAAACAATATTCAGAAGTAGTGTTTGGGTTTTTTCTTGGATGAAATAGTGATAATTATCAGGTGGAAACAGAATATGTGTGCTAGCAATGCTTAAATTTTTAGTCATTGCAATTTGACTTTATAATTTAAAATGTAATTCCAGCTTAGAATTATATTCGGCAAAAATAGGAAAACCACAAAATGTATTGGGCTTCTCTTGCTTTGTTTTTAAATGCTATGTAAGCAGTAACTCCATATAAAGGAAGAGGTATGAATGTTCTCTACTAAATTCGCTGTTGCCCCTTTCTGCTCTTTTCCCTGAAATTTTATTGCTGGGCATGATGCCATATGGTCTGGAATATCTCTTTGGTCAGTTGTGGTCTGCTGTCTTGGCTGTGTCTTCTCCCAACTTTTTGCAACCCCAGTGTCCTCACTTTGGGTGAATGTTAAGGAGAGGGAATGCCTTGATTATGTGCAAGTTTTGTTAGGCAATTGCCAAAACATTTGTGTAACCAACAGTTTTAGCCACAAATGCAAAGCACAGCACCATCCTGGCTGCTATGGAGAAAGTCTATCCCTGCCGGACACTGTACATCCCGTAATATTCTTTTCCATGTGCCAGCTGAAAAGACATACAGGGATTTCTCTTCTAGTGCAATAATGGAAAGGGAAGAAAGGTACAACATCTAGAAGATGAATTTCTGAGATCACAGTAGTTTAGTTGTCAAGTATAACAAAGGAAGCCTTGGAGGGAGTTTTACTGGAATCAATTGTAACATGATGAAGCCATGGGTGCTGTAGGACTGCTTGGAGCCAAATGGATACTAGGATCCCAAATACTGCCAGGTTAGGGAAAGGGACAAGTCATTGTAAATCACATTAGCTAGTATGGAACAGAAAAGACAATATTGTGCTTCATTGCAGCTTTCTGCTCGAAAGACCATTCTGAGTGTCCTGGTGCTTCAAGCAGCATTAGGTCTTCCTTCCCGCTGTTAATGCGGGAATTTCTTCATGAAAGGCACCTCCAGAAAGCAAATCAGATCTTATGTGGACTAAGCCTTCTTTCTGGAGGTTACTTTACCAGTTTCTATTTGTCCTTTAACAATATAAACAGTCTAGTCTAGCTCTTTTCCTGTATTAGGTTCCTAATTTAGGTGGGCACACGTCCACAACTGCTAGATCCTTAGTGAGAATTGGATGTAGAACACGGAGAATAAGAAAACTCTCTTAACAAGCTGAATTCATGTATGAACAAGGAATCAATTGTACTTCAGAGGTGTATTTCTGAGGCACACAACCTCCTGGGATGACACAGCCAACATGCTATTTCTTGCTGGAGGTTGTGCCTAGAGGCACAATCAAGTCCTGAAGGACTGAATATAATCTAAATTACAACAATCATATTGTGGCCTGATTCCCAAGACCTTTACACCAGCTTTACAGCTTTCAATGGATTAGATTAGGAAAAAAAAAATCAATCTTCTAGATAAAAATATTTTATTTGGGTAACAGTGAAGATATGTTACTTTTTGCCACTACAGAATTATTGGTTGAGTGATCTAGATCTATGACAATTCTTTAATTATTTTTTTTTAAGCCTGGAGTATTGTAAAACATGCCTATTCTTTCATGCAAGAAAAACTTCATTCTATATCCAGGTCACCTAAGCTGATAAACACAGGATGTCTAGGAATGTACACCTTCATAATCCTGTCGCAAATAATATAGGTTACTAAAATAATTGAGAATATTGTATGCCAAAATAATACAGGCAGATATTATCAATTTTTTTAGAGATCTTAAAGAATGGAAGTGTAGGATGAAATACCACTTCCTACATGCCTTTTGGAGTTTGTACACAGACTAACATAGCTGTACATGTTCGGGAACCACCCTGAAGGCATACTATGGCATTTTATTTCTGATAAAGAATAAGCTTCTCTTGCAGGCAGCTATAAAAAGGTGAGCATTTTTACTTTTCACAGCTTAAATTGCACATGTATCTCTTGCTATGGGCCTTTTTCTTCCAAACACAAGGTACTTCCTTTGCTTTAGGAGAACAATATAGAGTGAAAGAACACCGTGATATCCTTCACCAAAGAATAACCATGCTGTTTGGAAAACTAGTAATAGCTGGAGGAGATGGAAGACCACAGACAGGAAAACAATTTATTGCAAAAGTTGCAGTCTTTCAATTGCTTCCTCTCATGTTGAAATTAGAAAACATCCATTCTTTATAAATGTCTATCAAAAGTTATTACAATAGAATCTCAACTATAAGGACTGAAATAGTCTGCAGGAAAGTGATGAAGGCCCAACATCCTCAGCTGTTTAAAATCAGATTGATCATCAATCTGATTGATTGATCAACCAATCACATTAATCAGAATACTCAGTACATGAAAATCCCACTTTCTATTTGGTCTGTATAGTCTAAATACTGTCTCCTATAAACGAAGCAGTGTCAAATTTCTTCAAAGCTAATATTAAATGAAAACTAATTTCTTCTCATTATTAAGGTTGATAAAAGGTAATAAACTACTAGATGTAGCACTGTTTTTGGGGAAGAGATTATTTTATTTTATTTTGCATTCTGCAAATAATTATTTCACACAATCATTTTGTAAATTTTAGTATAATTGCTACTTGTTTATTCTCATTATTATCCTGGTTTTCTGATCATACTTAATTCTGGACTGAAGTCATTGGAGATATTTTAATTTACCTGCACTGAACCTTGAAGCTGGAGTCACAATGAGCTTTTAAGAACATGAACTTTTTAAAAAATTCTGAACATTAGATCCCTTTTTTGGGAGTGTTACTACCTGACAAAAAAATAAGTATATCAGAGACGACACAGTATAAAGCCATGTTTTCTACAGCGGGAATGCTTCTGTTCAGAAATTCTGAAGTCAGCAGAGTAGCAAAAGAAGAGTACTTTTTTTTGAATTTTTGTCTGAGTTTAAATGTGCAGTAACTTTGACTCTCTTGGTAGTCCCTTAGTCTCCTTCCTTGGATATCATATTTTATTCCCCCAAATGGGCACAAAGTGCCAAATTTGCACTTCACCATTCGTACAAAATATGCTAAACGTTAAGAAATCACTTGATCACCATTTTCACGTGAAGACAAGAGTAACGAATGAAGAGAGCTTACTTTAAAAGAAATCTCCAGCAGGAGAAACTGGAGCTGCTTACACTGTAAGATTTAAGATTTAAAAGTAAATGTTTTAAAAAGCGAACCACTGGAAGTTTCAAACAGTTTACAGGGTATTCTCCATCACAGGTGTTCTTTAAAACAGAAGTGTGTGTTTCGGGAAGGGAGAGGGTGTGTGAGTGTGTGTGTCTTCTTTCGTTTTTCAAAAAGACAAAGGCTCAACAACAGCCTTATGAGATTGAGCCAATAATCACCTGTGGAAATTCATTATCTGAACTAGGCAGAAGGCTAGTCTAGTGGCCAGGAGAAGTTGAAGTTCTTTGACAAAGCAATTATTTACATCCAAAAGTTGTCACTAACTTTCTACTCTATCACACTTCAGTAAATTACAGAAATATCCAACAACTTTCCTGAAAGCCAGAAGACACATATTTTATGAATAATGATTTAGATCACATATATTTAGCTCACAACAAAGGATCATCTTTACCTAAAAGTGCATGATGTGTAAGAATGCTTACACTAACACTCGTATCTTGATTGTATAAATGATGTAATATCTTCTATTATCCATTAAATGCTGAAAATCATTATCGTTTCTTTTGCAAAGCACAGTGCAACTCTGCTTTACACTATTTAAATGATAAGTATGCTCAGTCATGTTGGGAAAAAGCTCAAATCATAACATTAAGTAAGGCAATGTAATATATTTTAAAAACCAAATTATTGTTTTAAATATAAGGCATTCATTTAAATTGCTATATTATTGTTTTTCACCCAAATAGCATATTACCAATGGTTTAGCTGTCACCCTATATTTGCTGCTAGACAAATCAGTAATTGACAACAACACATTTCCAAGGCAAGGAATCTTACTCAGCAGTAGTGTTGCTTCACCACAAATTGCCTGAGAATGGCAAGATGCTTTGGGTGACACCCCCAAAAAGCACACCCAAGGGCCTCGGAGGTAATCAGACTCTTCAGTAATATGATGCTCCTCATGGACTAGGGGAGCTAAAATTAAAGGCTAAATAACCAGGGTCATAGCAAACTATTTAAATGAAGAAAATATGGAGACACCATTTTAATAAACATTGCAGAGTATGCACTCCTTTTTTTTTTCCCCAGCAGTAACATTTTCATGAAAAGTATATGTATGCTCCAGAGTTTGTAAGGAAGGCTTGAAAATGTCATTGATGAAAGTATTGCATTTAAGTTATGTATTGTTCTATGTTTACAGTGGAAACATACTTCTATATTACAGGAATCACATAGATATAATAAAAGGTAAAACATTACATATGTGCTTTTCTCATACTTTGAAAAGAAATCATTTCAAAATGGATCGTGTCAGTGATCCAATGGAAATCACCAATGCAATATCAAGTTTTAACTTGTACATCATGTAATGCTGTAATTATACGTATACCAAACATGGCTTGGTTATGAAAATGTAGAGCATGATAATTTAATAGATGGATTTTTCTGTACCTGAGTAAATTTATTGTCACTTGTAATCCAACCTTGTAAAGAAAATTCTTCCAAATGCTTTCTGTTACTTCTGAGCATTGGTATTGTTAACTTCTGCAATTGGTAAGTCATGAAAGACTTGTTCCCATCTAATTTGCTCAATAACATTCAAAGATTGATTTATCAGGATTCACAGATATACCTAATAGGAACAAAAAAATCTGACCTGATGGCATTTCATCCCCCCGAAAAAATTCCTACAGAGTTGATAAAAATATGTATTATTGAAATACATTTAGAGCTCACTTACATTTGTCTTTATAGAATTATGTGAAGGTAAATACCCGCCCAGATGAATTTAATTACATTTGTGTTACATAATATCCTTCACTGTATGCTGAAACTGAGCAAATGGTTTCTAGGTTACAATGAAAGCATTGGGAACAATACTGCAAAAATTGCAAGGAACAGTCTTTCTGAAGTATTTCCGAGTTTTATTCTCCTGTGACAGTCAGGGTAAGAAAATGGTCTTCATTGGCTTGCCTTGCTTTTACAGAATCTAATATTTTAATCATGGATCAATGAAAATTTTAAAAGGTTCTATCTTTACCAAAAAATAATTAGAAGCAGCACAAATATAGCCAAAACACAGAAATAACCTGAACTATTTATGGAATAGGTGTTGCACTCAAAAGTAAAAATACCAAAGCCCTTTATATTTGAAAACCTTAATTTGAGAGAAGGATTAGGATTTTGTTTCACCAAGTTCCTAATAAGGAACTAAAACCAGAATAACCAAAATCTCTTGGTCTTATGACTCTTACCTACATTTTATGTCTGAAACAATCCCTTTTAGCAGTACTTTCCTAGCACTCCCTTTTTCTTCTCTTTTTTTTTTATTCTCAATTGAGTTCACTTTCTTGCTCATCCCTGTCATGGAAATTATTTCAAATCAAAATGCTATCTTCTTATTTGTTTCTGGTCCTTCCTATGTCATTGTACTTTCTTTTTCAGAAGTTTTTCATGTGTCTGCAAGGTGATGTATCCTTCAAATTTCCACTAAAGTTGTGAGAAATGAATGTTAATGTACACAATGGCTGTAATAAACACTCAAGTCTCCTTGATGATGTACCTACACTTTAGAAGAAGATTTCTTTTCCCTTTTTCAAATATCTTCATTCTCCTCCATCAAAATATATTTTTTCTCTT
>VZTE01003924.1:289524-300621 GCA_013397775.1 Eulacestoma nigropectus
CCAGACAAGGGCTAGAAGAATGAAGAATATCAGGGGGATGGAGAACCAATCCTATGAGGAAAGGCTAAGAGAGTTGGTGTTGTTCAGCCTGGAGACAACAAGGCTTCTTCTATCAGATTTTCAATACCTAAAGGTGGCCTAGAAGAAGGCTGGAGAGGGGCCTTATACAAGGACACATAGAGATAAGACAAAGGGCAATGGCTTTAAACTGAAAGAGGGTAGCTTTATAATATACATTAGGAAGAAATTCTTTACCACAATGGTAGAGACAGACTAGAACTGGTTGCCCAGAGAAGTTGTGTATGCCCCATCCATGGAAATGTTCAAGATCAGGTTAGATGACACTTTGAGTGACCTCATCTTGTTCCTGTTCATGGCAGAGGGAACTAAGATCCCTTCCAACGCAAAGCATTCTATGATTTTATGGTTCCATGATTCCTTTACTCCTTCTGTAGTAAACAGAGAAAGTGAAAATGCTTCCATTCTAAACTGTTGATTGAAGGAACCCATTTCTTCCATCAGAAATAGCTGGCCAATTGAGGTAGCTGGTCAGTTAGCATGCACCATCTGTAATTTCTAGGAAAAAAAGGAAAGACAAAATGTGCCATATTCAAGATAGTATTCAAATAAAAACAAAAAATAGACCAAAGAAGTAAAAATCTCTATTTTTATTTTGAGTGACAAGAGGAATCATTAACTAAACTTTTAAAAAACAAGTTAAAACTTAATTAACATGCTTAAATACAGGACTCTAGTGTGAGGTGAAGTAGCCTTGGTATTTTCCTTTATACCAGGTATTTTCTTTACCTCCAGCTGCCACTGCAGAAGTACACAGATCTCCTGTGGTTTCCCTGTTGTATATGCCAGCCTTCTGCTGAGATCTCAGAAACCTTTGGACATCCAGAATGACATTAGGACTCTCAGTTCAGCCAAGTGTTTTTACAAAATCTGTGGACTCCACTATACCTAAAAGACCCAGCTATGAGGAAAAGCATGTAAGGCATAGGCATTACATTACCATAGCAAGAGAGTCTAATTTTCAGACTTGCGAAGAGAGGCATGAACACTTGGTTTGCTTTTACATTAGCTTTAGGCTTAGTTACAACAACAAAAAAATTCAGTTGCATCATAACAAGCAACAATTTCTGTATTTTCTTACCTGAGAAATTAGTAATTACAGTTGTGTTGTCTGCAGCAAAGCAGTAAGAGGTAGAAACGTTTTATTTCCTGACTCTCCTAATAACATCTCTGAAATTTTGACCTTCTCTAGTAGTAAGAAGAAAATAACTTACTATTCTTCATGCATAAGTGCTGGGTTATGCCCCCCCCACAACTGGGGTTGCTCCGACCAGCCTCGCGGCGCCTGGCGAGCTATCTGAGGCGGGTTGTACCCTCAGACCCCGCTCAGTCCTCTTATCCCCGCCGGCCGGCCCGGTCACACTAAGGGAGAGGGTGCAGCAGGACGCCAATCTCTGGCGCTCTGAGGAGGGTCTCCCTACTCAGGTTTCCTCCGGCGCAGGATGGAACACTCGGAGACAGAGGAGTAAAGGGTGCGGGAGGGGGTCTCCCAAGATCTCTTTATTCGGGGTTCAACAGTAGGTCCGGGCAGGGGTAAGCTGGTTGAGATCACTGGGGAAGGAGCCCCTGAGCACAGCTGTGCATGGGGGTTTTAACTGGGGGGAAATCTGGGAGAGGTTCAGGGGTAACAGCCAATTGGGGTAGTTCAGGGGAGGGACTTGACAGAACGGGGACAAATCACAGGGTCCAGAGGGAGGGTACAAAACATAACAACCAATAGGTAACTGAATAACATAGAACATTCTAGAAACAGGGGTTGACCTAGAGGGGTGCCACCGCCTCTACTCTGCCCCCTGGGCGGGTCACACAGCTGTTTCAGAGTCCTCCTCCCAGGAGGAGTCATCCGAGAGGGTGGGGCTGGAGGCAGGGAGGGCCCGCATGTTTTGGGACCGCCCCTCTACACATAAGAATGATCAAGTACTTTGATATGTATTTGCATAGCCTTGAATTGAAGGATATTATGCTTAGCATTACATCCAAGATCATCTAGGTGCTGCTGGTGTTAGCAGCTCGGTGTTTCCCCGTGGGGTCCATTAGGGCCAGGAGTAAGGCAGCCAGGTGGCACCACAACAGCCCCAGCCCCAGGCATCAGGTACCTCCATGGGGATGCGAATGGGTCAAGGCTGAGCTGAAATGTGGGTCCTGCATAGGGCCAACTCAGAGGGGCTCATGGCCTGGGAGGGCAGGGCTGTGGGGATCTGGAGACCAGCCCTGCCCTGGCATTTTTGGGGCAGACAGCCCTGGAGAGCTGATCTAGGGTCCCGTGACATGAGCAGCAGGTGGGGAGCTCTGGAGGGGCTGGGCAGGGACAGCCAGGGCTGGTAGTGCCCCCAGGGCTCTAATGATTATTCTGATGATTGCTGGAATCAGTACCTAGTTTTCCTACCTCCTGATGTTGTGGGGAAATTACCTAGTTTTAGTACAATGATTTAACTTTCTATTTGAAAATTCTTAATTCTGTTGTAGCTGTGTGAAATCTGAGCCAGTGATGTACACAGAAAACAGTCTCTTCAGGACTATTTTTTCTTAGTTAAATATTTTCTTGTTTACTTTTACTTTGACATGTTATTAGTGTTACTATTATTGTCATTTCAACTTTGTTATTGCTGCCAGCTTAATTACTTTCAAAAGCCCTACAAGCTCCAGTGTGCTAAGGACTGTCCACTGAAAGTGCTTTTACTGCCTCTGTGTATTTGCAGTAAAAACAGAGCCACAGCATGGATACAGAAGGAGAAGCACTCAGAAACACAAGCCAACATTTCCTAAGTGTCTCAGTCTTTCACTAGACTGAAAAAAAGCCTGAAATTTCAAGCTCTTGACAGGAATTACAGAAAAGAAAAATGTCCAGCAGAAATTTTTTAGAGAACCATAAAGAGAGTTTACAAGTATTTATAGCAATTTCCTTCCATGTGTGAGAGATGGATGGGACAAAATACAGAAGCATTTGTAAAAAAATTTCAAAAGGGATCAAAAGACGATGGGTTGCTCAGGGGAGGGGCTAGACTTTCTGTTTTAACTGTGCTGACATAGGTTCACACCTGAAGACACTCAAGTTCAGACAGAAGGCATTGGGTTTGTCTAATTGAATTTGGTCATCAACAGGTACAGTCACTCTACAGGATAGATGCTCTCTACATGTAAGAGGATCAATTAATATCTTCTTAACACAGAAAAACTGGTAGATTTAGTTTATCTCACTTGTCAAATAGGCCCACATATGGGTGAGATGAGTTATGCCCTTGAAGAGTCTGTATTTTCCCCACTGACTAATTTAGTTGTTTATGTCACATGTTGCAGATATCAAAAATTTGGTCAGAGGAATCCTACACAAAAAAAGCCTGGAGTGAAACAGAGAAATTTTAATTATATTTAGTACTGCCAGGTATGTTTCTAGGTGATTTCTCAGGATCATGGAGCTGGGGAACAAAAAGGGGAGAAAGCCACCCTCAGAGCCCTAAAAGAAATTGTAGGTGGAATGAAGGGTTCCTCAAAGATGCAGCTACAGTATTAATTGGGGCAGGCATTTCTGTAAGTCTGAGAGGACTCTACAATACCTGTTAGTACCTGCAACTCACTCAGCAGTATTAATTTGAGGCAAAAGCCTCATGACTATTCCTTGAATATTCCTAGTTAGATCTTTTGAACAATTCACTCAGTAAGAAAGAAAAAAATGAACAAACAAACACAAACAACCCACAAAACACCAGACTTCAACAGCTGAAGGAAGAAGAACCAGGACGAATTTAAGCTTTGATCTTCCAAAAACTAATTGCATGAAAGAGGAGAAAACTAAAAGCATGAAAGGAGGAAATGTGACTATTCCCACTGAAGTCAGTAGTAGGAATTATGCATACAAGTTAAAAAAAGACCATAAATGTCAATCACCAGGTTATGTACATCTTCATCGATTTGGGCACATCCCTTGAGGTTTTGTCCTTAAAAATTCATAGGTCTGGGGCCCTGGATCACAAAATTTATCTAGTAATCATAACTTTTTTAATCATGTTTATACAATTTGCAACATTGGAACACCTGGTACATGAAATTTAACAATAATTAAAAATATAAACATTGTTTATTCTTTTAAGTTCTTTTGGGGAGAGATGCTTCGTATTTCTTTGAAAAAATGTAAACTGACATTATTTTGGAGCAAATGTTCTTCACTGCTCAAAAGAGCTATGCTCATCGTTCTTTAGAGCATATCTGCCACTATCAAAGAAAGTTTCAGTTTCAGCTTTAAAAATTCTGTCTGTTCCAAAGTCCTATTAACTCATGAAGTATTCGACTTCTTGCCTCATAACCTATGGATTCAATTTATGTCACCACTTAGCCCATCTAGCAGGATTTGTTTTCTTTTTTGGGTCATGCAAAGTGTGCCAGCCCAATACTTAGTTTAACAGGTCCTTGTGCTGTCTAATGGACTAAGAGAATGATCATCAGTGTTAGGTGCACAGGAGAGTGAGCTGCTTGATACACACTGTTAGTCTGATACACTCTCTGATGACAGTTTATGGTTCACCAGCTTGGTTAAACAGCACATCAGCAGCAGTGATGGGTGATCAATCTCATCCCCTATAGAATTGCTCCCAAAAGTGTCATTATTGAGAAATAAAGCCAGGAAATGCAATCAGAAGGAATCAGCAGATCTTTTGCTAAAGTTCAGAACTAAAAGGAAATGAGATGGAATTTTTTAATTGCTTTTATTTGTTTCATTTATGTATGCCAATTATGGAAAAGTAGCATTATATAATTACATACTGTAGTCCTACTTTGAAGCATGATACAGGTACTTTATATAAAGTTACTAGACATTTCCAAATGCTTTCAAGAACAGCTTCAGGTTTTTTTCATCCTCAGTGAATTATGGACTTCACTTTTTGCTTACAGGCCCAGGATCCGATTGTGCAATTGTTTAGTGTGTTGAAAAGTGCATTACCCTACACAACTGACATGACTTGGTCTAGCTAGAAAAACAATGTAAACCAGGGTGACAAAACCTGGGCTAGAGTAAGTCCAGATATAAATACAGACTGGGAGAGGAGTGACTGGAGAGCAGCCCTGCAGAAAGGGATCTAGGGGTGCTGCTTGAGGGCAAGACCAGTAGGAGCCAGCAATGTGCCCTGGAAGCCAAAAGGGCAAAATGCATCCTGGGGTGCAGCAAACACAGAATAACCAGCAGGTCAAAAGAGAGGATTGTCCTGCTGTATTCAGTGTTTGTGCAGACTCACCTGAAGTCCTCTGTGCAGTTCTGGGCCTCACAATTTAAGAAGGACAGGAAAGTATTCAAGTGCATCCAGAGGAGGGCAACAAAAGTGGTGCAAGGGCTGGAAGGAATGTCCTGTGAGGAATGGCTGAGGACTTTGGGCTTGTCTACTTTGGAGAAAAGGAGGCTGAGGAACAATTACATTGCTCTCTTCAGCTTTCTGAGGAGAGGAAGTGGAGAGAGAGGTGCTGAGCTCTTCTACCTGGGAACTAGTGATAGGACACATGGAAATATTCCAAAGCTGCACCAGCCAAGGATCAGACTAGGTAAGAGGAAACATCTCTTTACAGACAGACTAGTCAAAAAATCAACACACTTCTTAGAGATATGTTTTATGCTCCAACTTGCCAGACCTAAAAGATATTTGGATAATGACCGTAATGATATGTTTTCAATTTTTATTGTCTCTGAAGTGGTCAGGCAGTTGGATTAGATGATCATAGATTCCTTCCAGATGAAGTATGCCTTGCCTTACCTTGCCTTGCCTTGCCTTGCCTACCTTCCCTTCCCGGCACTAACCCTAACCGGCATTAGCACTCCCCTCCCCTCCCCTCCCTTTTCCTCTTTCCCCTTTTCCCTTTCCCCTTTCCCCTCCCCTCTCTGTTCTCTTCTAAATTTCAGTTCAGATTATCAAAATGCAACATTTTTTTTCTTCCCACATCATGCACCCCAAATTATATAATCTGATAAATATTTCTTCATCTGCACATTAATTAAACTGGAATATTGGAAGAGTCAGAAAAAAATTAGTTCTCTCCACTCCTTTCAAGTGGAACAAAAAACCCCAAAGCAAACAGGTTTTGACAGATAACAATTATTATCAAGAATGAATATATTCTGCCCAAACACTTTATCCTGGCAGTGTCAGAACTACTATTAGCAGTCATTAAAGCTAAAACTTCTAATGGTATTTGAATACATAATTCCTCAATATTAAATCTTGCTTACCTATTCTGATCATGTTCAGAAAGATGTTTAAATCTTTGTCTCCTTAAAATTACAGGAAATTATCCTACAAAGCTTTTTGTTTGTCTGTTTTTAGTTTTGGTTTTGGTGGGATTTTTTTCCTTTTTTAAATTCTCTTTTATTTCTTTCAAATACAGCTACACTTTAAACATCCAGACAGTCAAAAGTCATTCAATTTTGCCATATTACATGGAGGTCTATATTGTCACTCAGTGTTCGACATTACATAGTATAAAATACATTGTCCCTTTTGAGCACTGCTTAAATTAGAAGGTCTTCCCATACTCCTAGTGAGCACCAGTAATCAAGCCCTTTTAAGCTTTCCAATGCTTTAAAAAGATATTTACAGTCCACGTAGAGGCATGTCATGGGGGCCTTGGTGGAGCATCCATGCAGAAAGAAGCTCAGAGAAATGACAGGATATTAGCATATGGCAACAGAACACTGCACATGCCAGAGAGGAACTTTTCTAGCTTTAAAAATGGACTGGTGGTATTTTGTGCTTTGAACACAATGTGGATGAAACATACTTGCACGATCTCCCGTCCTATCAGACACTCATAGATTGAAAAGTAGGCACTCTCGCAAGACAGTTTGTGATTTTACTGAAACTTCCATGGCCTGCAGAAAGGAAGAATTGTAATTTGGAGGCATTGCCTAGCAATGAACCTCTCCAAATACTACAGTTATTTATATATGTATATGTTATATATATATGTAGTTATATATGCATTTTCTAACAGAGTAATTAATACCCAGTCATTTAAAAGAATAATAAGAAATGGAGATAGCAAGCTTTAAGAAAGGTCAGATTTTTTCAACTTGCAAAAAAAAAAAGTCTTACAATAAAATCAAATGTTCAGGATAGAAAACTACTCAGAATATATGTAATTTTACAAGCATATACTTCCTTGATAATTTGGAAACTTGGGGCAATTTTGAGTATGAGGATTTCTACTTTGAAATACCACATCCAACAGTTTAGCTTTTGCAAAGACCATTTTATGAGCCATGTTTTTTCTGTGATATTATTTTGTGCTCTACCTGACTCAGAGATGAAAAGCAGCTACCAATGAAACACATGCTTTGTGACAAAGAATGAGAAAATATTTTCTCTCCTAACAACTCTAGATTCCTGGCATTAAAAAAAAACTTCTCCAAAATATCTACTATGGAAAAATGGTCAATACACATCTTATCACATGCCAACACTTCACAGAAACTTCTGTAGAACAAAGTTACTATATATGCCATTGCCTAGTAATTGCAATTAAATGGCGATATTTTAATGGCATTCAGTGATGCAGAGAGCTGTAAAATTCAGCAATGTCATGCACAATGATTGATTCAAACAAGGTTTCTTGGGTTTTAGCTGCAGAGTTTTTTACCTCTCTTATTTTGAATCATAAATAATTATTGGTAAATATTTCAGCAAGTGACTATGTATATAGATAGATACATTTCTTCACTTAGTTCCAGATTGTCACCATTACTGTTATTATTGTTGCAACATTTCAAGTCATCAAACTTTAGCTCTTTAGGTCAAATGGATCAACGTTAGTTTTTATGTTGTCCAAATTTAAAAGATAAGGTAAGAACTGAAACAAAATTATAATGAAGAAAATGGAATTGCCTACATTCACAAAATGTGCCAATATTAGAAAAATTAAAACTGATTTTTGAGGCTATTAGACTACTTCATAAGAGTACAGTAGAAATTAAATAATATTATGTTCTCCAGTCAAGGGAAAGGGATGAAGATTTTGGTTTTGATTTTGGTATGGTTTTGGTTTTGTTTTTACAATTATGTAGATACACCTAAACTTTTCAATAAGAAGACAATGCTGCAGCTTTGTCAGAATAGCTCTATCCTTCTTGTAACAATGTATTTAAATTACACATGGACACTGGAATTATGTTTCCACACACACCTTGAGAAATTTTTCATTTAATTCTTAGATATAGTTAGCAATTTCTGTTCATCAGCTGCCCACTTTGGAGTTATATAGAAATCCTCTACAGAAAATAATTTTGATTCATTTTTGTTGTTAATCTGTCCATCATGTCTTTTAAACAACTAAAATTAAAATCCCTAATATCCTATCCTATAAGGAGATGATGATTTGTTTGCCTTTTATGGTGACAATTTAAGGCACTCAGTTTTAATGAAAATATTCTCTCATCAATGTTGTTCACAGGAAGGAATGGAGAAAAAGTGTAACAATTTTTTTTGACAAGTTTTTTGTTTCCCTGAAGATAACACCTTCTAATTTAAAAGGAACAGTGTTGTTTCTGGACCTAGTCCTCTTCAGAAAAGTGAGAAGATTATGAAGATCACAGCTCAGATCTAAAACCACTTTAGAGCAACTTCAGTAAGAAATTAGAGAGTAGAACTTAATATTAAGATCACAAATATACAAGTGATTTTTAAATTTTCATGAACTGGTGAAAAATATCTTCCCACTCAGCCACAGATGCAACAGAGAGCATTGCAAAATTAGCACCAATCTTCACTGGACCATTCAGTGTCACCAAGTATTCATCAGATATGAATTACACTCTGAACAAATTGCCTGAAGGAACAGATACAGGGATTTTCATGTTCTAAACGTGCTTTCCTATTAGTATCAAAATAGTCCATTGGAGGATATCTCAACCCCTGAAGACATGCAATGAACAGAAATGCTACAATACTCAACCATTATTCCAAAGTACAGTCTTTAAAAATGAAAGATAATATACAGTAGGCTTGACTCCCTATTCCCTTAGATTCCATTATAATCACCCTTATGATGAGCCACACCTCATTATAATAACAGCCAAATTGCTTGGGTCTCAAGGGCAGACTAACAGTCAGGGTGGATTGTACTTATACTCAAAATAACCAAGAATAATCAAGATGAGCCTCTCAATTTGACAACGTATGACCACTTTTGCATAATTAATGCTGTTCTGACAGGAAAAATGCTACAGATTAAGAAAAAAGAATTAATCTGGCTAATAGTGATTGAATGCATAACAGTGAGTAATGTGTCACCTTACTTACTGCAGTTCCGATAACATCTGTGTAAAAAAGTTCATCTCTTTAGGTGCCCAAATGGAACTTAAAATCCTGAATATTGCCTGTATAAATCTGCACATTTGTGCACTGAAAGGATATCATACCATAGCATTTTTGTTTCTTTTAATTGAGGTCAATGACAAGTATTGCTTATTAATTAAAGGATCAAATCTTGAAGGATCTTTGTTGACAGTGAACTTGGCGCAGAGTTGTCAGTTTATACCTAGAGAAGATTTGCTCCGTGGCATTTTATATCTTCACAGTAATAGTAATTACATTCAAGATGTTCGCAAAGAAACTCAAAACCACGTGAAACCCAAAACCATGTGAAACCCAAAACCATGTGAAACCCTCGTGGTATTGTGTTTCATTAGAAATGCCAAATATAAATGAGGTTCATCAAGAGGTTTGTTAAGGTTCATGAATTTAAGACTGGCTTTGAACTAATATTGTGGGTAACTGAATAGTTTTGTATTGAAGCCATGCAAAATTTCCTTAGTTCATATGAAAAACCAGAGGAAAGATTTAAGGTTCATCTCAGTTCTCCCTCACACTATGATGGCCTGTTGTTAAGGCACCTGAGTCATTTCACCTGGAGAAAAATTCCACTGTAGGTAGCTCTGAGAGGTCAGGAAATAAATGCCTAATTACTAAAATGAATAAAATGTAATAAAATAAAACGGAAACAAAAAATCTGGAAGTTGATACATTAAAGATATGTAATATTAAATTGCCACCATATTTTTATTAGGCAACACCTTAAAATTAATTTTTAAAGTGGTTGAGAAAACTTATACTGACCATGATTTCCTTAATTTTTTTTCTTGCTCTAACCTCATACCTTTATGCAAGGCACAATCTTAATGGAAAAATAGTGTCTGTAGACAACAATTTGTAGAGCATTTTCTAGGGGGTCTCCTTCTATTAATTTCCAGTGAAAAGTGAAGAGTTGCAATTTGTGCCTGTAGAAGTATTCACTTGTACATTTAAACATGTACATACTTATCTGTAAATCAGAATGGAAAGTGAAATCAGGCAAGTAAGGAAAACTCCACTGCAAACCAAAAGTTAAACACAATCTTGAATTGAAAAAAAGACATTTACATGGCAACCCTACAAAGCATGACAAGGAGTTAAACCAATACAAGAACAAATATGCTCTTTATTCTAACTAACTGTACTTTTATAAGATGTTTGGCATATATGAGCATTGTTATTTATAAATAGTTTAAAAACACCTACCATATTGATTCAGAGCAGTGATAGATTGACATGGTTTGAGTATAGTGTAATTACTGTATCCATGAAATGATTTAAAATGTACCAAAGCAAATTAATCTTGGACATGGGATATATGAGTCTTGTAAGTAGCCACCTTAATGCCAAAATATGTTTAGTGATCTGTGTCATGGCTGGCTTACTTGCTTTCTTGTAAGAAGATGTATAATTTGTACAACATGACCATGTTCCATGGCAAATCCATTCAGCCTCAAAACATATTGAAACATATTTTTTTGTTGTCTATTTGTTTGTTTTTTTAAGATAATGTTTGAGCTCCTAGTGGTTTGAATAGTTTTGAAATGTCAAGGGTTGGTTTTATGAAGAAGCAAGATAATGAAAACACCTAAAAATAGAAAATCATGACTTTCCAAAGGCAGTTTCTACCAGACAAGTAACTAATTTTTTTTTTTTTTTTTTTTTTTGTTAAAAACAAAAAAAACTTTAGATA
>VZTE01003924.1:306944-404444 GCA_013397775.1 Eulacestoma nigropectus
TTTTTTTTTTTTTTTTTTTTTTTGAGGTAGTTTTTTTGGTTGATTGGTTTTGTTTTGGGCTTTTTATGTGTGTTTGTTTGTTTTTTGTTTGGGGGTTTTTGACTGTGTTTTGCTAAAATCAGAGAAAGACTATGGTAGTCTTGGACTATGGAAGTCTGTGACACATCCTAGGACATCCTGTTGTGTACATTCACAGTGATTGTCTCGCATAAGTAATGAGCCCTTTCCGTATCCTGGAAAACTCTAGTCTATTGACTATATGAAGGACAGCACTTTTGCATGTGCTCAGTAAAATCAGTGTATTGGGGAAGCACAAATTGTGAGCAGTCTTAGACACATCGACCTTCTGTCTCTTTTTGGGTGTTGGATCTATTGCACATCTGCAGAAGAACCACAGAGGATGGAGGGTTAGCCGATAAAGCCCTGGCTCAGAGAAAATGGCACATAGGATCGGCTGTGGCCAAAGTGCTTCACGCAGTCCTTGCTAGCACCCATTCTGCCTTTGAGAAGGAGGCTGACAGAAATATTCTGTCAGCCAAGTAAATACTTGTGTTGAACTCTCTGTGGTCTGCAGACTAATTAGTTGTTGCCCTATCTGCCCTGGTTACTGCACTGCTAAAGCCTAATCAAATATGAAAAACCGTGTAAGAATTTTTTAATGTGTATTTTGGAAATTATACCAGCTAGGAAAATAAAAAAAGTACTAAAAAAAATCATTGAGTTGAAAGAGCAAAAAGGAGAAGAACTGATGGAACTTGAACACTTTGATTTTTATATCCTTTCCTGTTAAACTTAATTCTTTACATGCAGTGATAGAAGAATGGAACAAAAATCAAAGAAGCAGGGAACTCTTTGTACCTCGAATGGGACAATATTTAAGAAAAATGTAACTTTTAACACTGAAAACTGTTCATGATGCAGAGAAACAAACTGTAGTTTCCCAAGATGTCCCCTGGTACTAACATTCTCGTTTGCCAGAAGCTCATTTGCCATGGCCAAATGCTTGCTGATTCAAATAAAAGCACCTCACCAACAATTTGCACAATGATTTAAATTGAAGTTGGCTAGCTTAGATAAAAAAATAAATTATCTAAATTGGAAAAGAAATAAACCTTGCTCAAAATACAGTTTGCTCTTTCTACCCCAAATTAAATACAAAGGAATGATATAGTGGCACTCTCTTTAATGACCACTACTTAGATGAATATGCAGAAATTGTTAAAAGGGTGAAGAATTTTTAAACTTGAAAAAAACATACAATTACAGACTATTAGAAAAATGCATTGTACACCTCATTTACTCAGGCAAATTTTATAGAAGGGTCCAGGGTTAGTAGAAGTCCTAAGGTAAGTGCCTGCTGTTGTTCTCAGAACAAAATACACTCTTCATACAGTCCCAAATATAATCTTTCTGAATGCTGATAGCAGCTTAGTAAATTAAAAGAAAAAAAACAAGTTAATGTTCTCATAATCTGTCTTCACTCAAGTAACACCTGGAAATAAATAAAAAAGAACTATACCCTTATGAATCAATAAATAGATAACTGATTTAAGCATAATTTATTTGTTAAAAGAAGATTTACTACAGCAAGGCAGAATATCCCTGATGTCATTTGTTTGCAACTGCATAAGATGTCTCCTCAGTACCCCCATGCCCAATTCAAAAGCCTCACTCAAGCCAAAACCCTACCTACCAGCTTTGATTTATCAGCTCCACTTCAAACCTGAACCTCAGCAGGGTTTATGAGACCTTTTGGAGAGGGTGCATTGCAGAGGACAGCAGTTCCAATCATGGAGCCTGTTTCCATTGCTGATTGCTGTGATGCGAGGAGGGAAGGACCACAGTATGACATGATGCAATCTGTTGAGCTTCTAGGACGGCATGACCTCACCATGGCATTCCCAGCAATGAAGTTTCTACTGGTTGCCAGTCCAAGGCTTGTGCAGAGCACCAGCTGCTAAGGGCACGTTGCAAGTGGCAAAATCCAGATGATATCCTTTCACATGACTAAGTTCCACCAGGGAAAGAAAATGCTTTAGGAGCCTGAGTGCACACCAGAAGTTCAAATGCAAGGCAAATTCGTCCTACAGAGGCCCATTTTTGCACCTAAACTGCTCATGTAGATGCACTTTTAATGCATCTTTAAAAGACAGGAGCTACAAGACACCAGGTCTGTCCACTTCTCAAGGCAAGTGGTATGAACACTTTCCCAAGAAAATATGGGGGGGCCATTCAGGTTGCTTCTTATTCTCAGTGAGTTCACATTCCCTCTCCTCTCCATCAGTAGAGAGCTAATACTAAAGAGTTGCAGCTCGATGTGAGTGGGGGAGAAATAACAGGAGGAAAAATACAACAAGAGAAAGAATGTGTTTTTCTGTGTAGTAGTAGGGCATATGGGTGGTTGGAGTCTTGGGCTGTGGAACTGTGGAAATGGTTGGGATTGGCAGCTGTGTATTTCCTTCTTTTCAATTATTCTTCTAGGTTATGTAATGAGATTTCTGATGTAGTGAAATGCACAATGCATCACTTTGTTCAACTAAGATTCTGGCTCCAAGAGGAGGTAACGCCCTTGCTAGGCATTTCACAAAGGAGAACTGGTACATCATCATCAGTGCCGAAGGAGCATTCAGGAGAGTCATGGAAACACTTAGTAAGCATTGCATACTTCAAAAATGCACTTTATTATGATTTTGAATTAGGCAGGCGGATGGTGTTAGAGTTTTTCACATTCTGAATCCTGAAATCATTGAGCTAATTTTATACTACAATCATTACCTTTTTTCCTCCAAGTTTGTCTATAGCTTAGTTTAACTTTTTGCTGTGATTTTGTTTTAAACCCACAATTCATCACTTGGGTCTTATCTTCTATAAGATATATATGCCATATATACACCTGCAGCTTTGTAGAAGTTTCTGTTGGAGGCATATAGGATAAGATTTTACCTGGAAAACCTGAGAATTAGAGCTGCTTTATTATTAATAATTATTATTATATTATCATTATTTACTGCTTCTGTAAGTTCTGTGTAAGTGTCCTGTGAACCTGTTCAGCTTCCAGCACTGAAATGGCTTCAAAGGGTAATACTAGCATCTGTTTCCCAGAGGTGTGCTTGTTATTGATCAGCTCACAAAGAAGGTAATACTTTATCTCTGTCCTTTTCAATTATTAAATTGAGTTCAGATTGTTCAAGAGATCCATGTAGAAACTTATTTCTGGCTTCCAATATATCATCCCATCACTGAACAGCCAGATTCTGCAGCATCAGTTTGGTCACAGTGAACAGAAGCCAAATGGTTATTAGTTGCTTCTGAATTGAATTGAAAACGATGTCCGCTTGCCCAGGACCCTGCCAAATGAGTTTGTTTGCTGCATCTTGCCACATCTTTCTAAAGAGTACCTTTAGAATCCAGTTTCTCCCTATTGTATCACTATTTACGTCCATCTTTACACCTGAAATCTCCTATTTTCTGCCATCCCTACGTTCTATTCAAAATTCAGTTGCAGCCTCATTCCTTTAGCCTGCTTTCCTTACCAAGACTTTCCTTTTCGTCTCTCTACTTTGCATTTCACCCCATAATTAGCACTTCCAAAACAAAAACACTACAATATCCTTCAGAACTGAGTCCTAGTTAAATATGCTTGTACCATGATACAGCTTCACAGACACTGAAGCCCAAAGTCACTCCTTTTGTCTCTCCAGTTTTAAAATGCCAAGTTTAACTTTTCCATAGCTCAGGCTCCTGATCTGCTTGACAACACTTACTTGACAGAGAAGCCAACAATCCACATCGACTGCTTCAAAGTCCTCTGTGTCTCAGAATGGTAAAAATCTATAGAATTACAAAATAGTTGGTTGCCTTGCAGGACCAGTTTCAAGAAAGCAATTTGAAAAAAATAAAGGAAGTATATTTAAAAGGAGGATCTGTTCCAGCTTATCATTTCCAATTTCCTCAAAGACTGGCCAGCATAGCCAAGAAAACGACATCAACTTACTTTCTTTAACCCAAACAGCTGTTCTCTATATTATTAGACATATTATTTATTCACTTTGCCTTATATTTATTTATTGCTAGAGAATTCATCTGAGAACTCGTTGACAAAGTTCCTACAGCTTATAATTCTTATTATTTAAATTAATTATAACTGTATTAAAAGAGGTGCCATTTTTATCCTCTCTATACTCACTTTCTATATCTTCTTTCACATCTTGCTGTTAGTGCAGCTCATTCTTCTGGCCTCCTGATATGGAAGATCAAAAAGCTGTGAGTGCTTAAATATATCGCAGCAATTTCTATTCTAGATCTGACGACTGCTATTTATAGGATAAAATTTTGCTCCTTGTTAAGCTGGATGCAGAAAGTGTTATGCCTAGAAGGGTATCATGCAAATAAGCCTTGTAGTTCTGGAATCACAAAAAACTGAGTTTGGAAGGGAACTCTGAAGGTCAAGTAGTCTAATATTTTTTAAACTGCAGACAGTTAGATCAGATTTCTCAGGGCCGTGCTCATCTAAGGTTTAAAAATCTCCAAAGATGGAGATCCTGGAACTTCTCTGTGAAAACTGTTCCAGTGCTTCACCTCTCTCATTGTGACTTCTTCACCTTTACATCCAGCTGGAGTTTACTTTATTTTTTTGTAGCAGGGACCTGTTTTCTTGTTCTTTTGCTGTATACAGCAAGATGAACCTAGTTCTGCTTTTATTAATCAAATTTAGAGCATCAATTAACCAATTCACTGGACTATGCCAATCATTGCTTCTCTAACCTGGATGAAGAAATCATTTTTCTCCATAGATCATGTGCAAATTTTCCCAAGTTGCTTAGTATTGCATAGTACTTGACTTTTAGGTGAACATTTACAAAGCTTCCAAGTGCTCTGGCTGTCTAGATTTTATTTCTAACTTGATTCCTTTTAAGCGTTTGAATTCCAGAAATTCCTTGTTTCCTCTCTTTGAAAATGAAGCTTTTTAAGCAGGAGGCTGTAGCTTGAAATGGTGTGATACTGCTGCTCGTGGAACCATCTTCATTGATCAGGGTGAGCTCCTGCTCAGCAAAGGCTCACTAATACATTCCTCAGTATCCTATGGATGAGTTAGCAGCTACTGAAGAAAGAAGTTTCACAGAACTCTTGAGCTAGAATATTTTATTTTATGAAAGGCATTGAAAATGTCTGTAGTTTGGCCAGCAAAACTGGAAGTATCTGTAATCAGCAGTCACGCTTGAAAATCTTGGCCTCAGTCTTTGTTTATTGCAGTCTTGTGTCAAATAACATGTAAGCACACAACAAATGAAGCAATTTTCAAGAATTTATAGAACCTTCAACAAATAAGAGATTTACCTTTCAGATCAAAACCCAACCTTAAATCTTTCATTGCAAAAATACAAAAAAAAAATTTAAAAAATTCTTGTTTGAGTCTGTCAGTTCTTACAGGAATTTCCTAAAACTTTAGATGTCTAGCTGCTGACTCTGAATTTCTTCACGATCTGACCATAACCTACTTCTAAGTTATAGGCAAGATATATTTAGGGTAACCTTTTCTTGATTTAGATCTGAGCTTTGACATATTTTTCTTTTATTTAAGTCACAAGGAGTATCACCATCTGACTATCTATCAGCCCATCCAGCCTCAGACCTGTAAATGCCAGATACCTTGCACAGATGAAGCAACTATTTTTTAATGGAGGTAGGGTGGAACTTTTGAGAGTACAGTTCCTTTCTGTTGAAAGATACTATTTCCTGGGATGCTTAAAAACACAGAGGTAGGTCACTAGTCTGTTACTGTAGAGATAATTTGGGTTTCAGCATAAGCCGGACTGAGATTAATGAGTTTACTTTTTACTCTGCTTTAGCTGTGCCAGAGTTTATAGCAGGGGAGCTGGCTACAGTGTAGCTGGGATCCTTACTAATTCAGACACGCAGGACATTTTAATGCAGGCAGAAGGAGACTGTGATTGCCCTATATACAGATAACCAAAATCCTAATCAGCCAGCCAGCAACAACAACCTGTCAGCCTCATGCTTGCAGTTCCCAGGCCATCCAGGGATAGTGGAATGGGCTTATCCAAGAAAGCTGATCTATTCTGCTGTCCCAAAATGGTCTGCCCCCTAATGAAAGCAGAAGTGTTCACGTAGGTATGAATTAGAAAGCAAGGGAAGAGAAAGGATGGGAAGAGAAGGCAAGCCAAGGCCAGGCAAGGCAGGACAATAAGAATACTCAAAATCAGTCATACCTCTCTGACTTTTGGATTTTCTGTAAGCAAAACCAGCTTAGTTCCAGATTTGTTCTTAAATAACCGTCTTGACCTTAAAAAAAACCAGCCTTTTTTTTTTCTTACAATGCCACCTAAAGATATGCTAAGCCAGAACTATTTCTCTCTCCAAATGCCTGTTTAAATGTTTAAATACTCGAGGTTTGTTAAAAAAATGTTTTTCTAAACACATTTCATCAAGTGAAGGAGATTTGAGACAAAACCAACAGGATTACCCCTGCATTTTTGAAGTTAGAGGAATAATATTGTTTTTTTCCATCAGTGTGTCCTCTTTACATTATTCAGCACAAAGCTTTGTGAAATAAGAAACATGGGAATATCACAATATAAAGGAAAAAGGTACAAATAACAGCTTCATAAACTGAGAAATGTACATAAATAAATCATGTAGATGGGGGCAGTTTGCTTAGCTGGCAAGAAAAAAAAATGGAAAATATGCTTGTTAAACAATAACCACAGAGTGTGCTTTTACGATGTTTTTCACCACAGTAATTCATATTAGAGATAGAAGCAGTTGCATGTTAAATAAAATCATTCAGCATTGTTCTCCTCACATTACAAAGAGCTGACTTATGTTGTTTTTAGATGCCTCCCATTAGAAAGTAAATATTCCTCTGATGTTTTACATTTCAGAAAATTTAATAAAGATGAACTGTAAATAAAGTCACAGGGAGATTTCAGACAGTTTTATTAGCAGATTGTTGAAAAGAAAAGAAAATTAAATACAATAACAGTAAACGTGGTTCTCACATTGAAACCAGGCTCAAATAACTAGGCTACCATAGAAAAATTTCCAATTCTTGCATTATGATGTAAAAACAGATTTTTGTACAGATTTTGTACAACAAAATTCGTAATAACCTTTTTTCATTTTTAGAAAACTTTAAATATATAGATAAAAATAGACAATTTTCATAGGTCCTACATGAAGATGAGTATGTTCTGTTCCAAGGGCTTGCATAGAGCGCAAATGTGGTTATAATATAGAACAACTAGACATTAATATCTTTAAGATTACAAAAGCATATAAACAATAACATGAGCACAACTTTTCTTCATAATCTATGCAAAAAAAAAAATCCAAATCAAAAACCAAAACCAAAATACCAACCCAAAACCTGTAAAACTAAAGAGGGGCAAAAAGTTTCAACTTACGGTAACATCTCATGTTCTGTAATATTTACACTGTTTTTAGCAAGATTCTTTCTAAACATCCAGCTCATAAATTGGTTCCCCTTTAATCTTTAACACTTCTGTTTATGTACCAAGCCAAACACTGAGGCATTCCCAAAGGTCTTGAAAGAATATACTGTAAAACTACTAAACCTACTTACAGGTGACTCTATGCAAGGAGCAGAGCAATGGTAAATGCTAGTACATATTTCAGTTGTAGGCTTTTAATTCTCTTTCAGATATGAATGATTCAAAAGCTTGCCACAAGTCCATCTAACTTTACAGCTGTTAACCCTTTAAAGACTGCATATGAAAAAACTGGAGTACAGAATCCCATATGTGTTTAAGCAACTATGAAAATCATGAATGAATCATGGTTAGAAAATAACATCACTACAAAGTATTAGACAACAATATTTAATGAAAAATATTGCTCAATATTTCTTTAAAAAAATTACTGTGATGTGAACTTGTATATACATCTTTCTATTGTTAAAAAAGGATTGTGGTGGAGTAAATATGAACTGCACAAAATAAATGTGTACCAGTATTGCAAGGAAGACCTACAAACTATAGAAGCTCAGTGCTAGAGTTTACAAAACATTAGATTTTTTTTGGACAAAATAATATTAATATCCAATCAGAACTACTTTAAAAGAAATATTTGCTTTAAGTTAGGCATCTTAGACATTTAAGGTTTTGATATGTTTCCATGTAATAAATAATATTTTATATGCATAAAACATTAGATGAAGAAAGCATAATCACAAAACTTACAGTAATAGCACTGATTCACAAAATCAGTCTTTAAAGGGGTAACCCAAAAGTACGCAAAGCAAAGAACATAATTTTTAGTAATGTAATAAGCAGTGTTTTGCAGCTTACTTCCAGTTATCAGCACAAAGGTGAAAACACATATTGTAGCTTTCATAAAGACAGTGAAAGTAACACATAACCATCCATCCCTAAGACAAGGTGGGAGGGACAATAGACTTCAACTGTATCACTCAGTTCTACGTGGAATTGGACTGATACATCAAGTGTTTGTTAGGTTTTCTGTTTTTAGCAACATTGACGTAATATGACATTAACATATAAAAATATTTCTGGCATTTTGACTTGCTGCTCAGCCACAGTCCATTCTTAGAAGTTAGTGCACTAGTCAGGGCACTAACTAGGGCTCAATATACAAATAAAAGTGGCTGATACAGAATTCTGACTTGTTACCAGATGCTTAAGATCTCATTCAGTAATACTGTGACTCCAGGACAAATATTTACATGCCTGCATGCGTTAAAACTAGAAAGGTGTCTTTCTGACCAACAGGGTGACAAAACAATATTATCTAAAAGTTTCATTTCCTAAACTCTAGATTTCTACTGCATACATAATACCTTCCTTGTGTGATTTGTGTTATATACTGTACATGTGACCAACATTTTGATAAGAAGCAAAGTCTTTTATTTCATAAACCCCTGCCAGTTTACAATGAGAAATTATTATTATTTTTATTTTTTTTTAAATTTTATTTTAGGAAAAGAGACTTTGTGAACAGTAAAACAGTTTGTTTACATTCAGCATTTCTTTTCACTTACACAAAATTCCATTTCACTTAATGTAGTCTAACATATATGTGTTGGTCTCTTGGAAAGTGTGTGGAAAAAATGTCTTTAGAAGAAAACCTTCAATCATTGTTTGAAAACTGAATGTATCAATTTTTTCTTCTTTTACCTTTTTTTTCTCCTTTTTTTTAAATAAGAATCCTCTTATGCCCTCTACAAGTTCAATTCTGAGCTGTCTTGCTGGTTTCGGTATGGTATAACAGTCTGTAAGTGTACTTGGACACCACTGGAAGGATCATTGGATGTGCTCAAATACAGAATCATCAGAGGAGGAGAGTCTGCATTCCTTGAAAAAGGGAATACTCAGCCTTGTTCTGACCGCCTGTAATTTTGGATACAATAGTCCGGTGCAGAGATGCAGATTTTCACTGTGAGAACAGTGCTACTGTACATGTACACACATTCTCTAGATCTCCAGGTTGAGCCACAGGAGATAACTAAAGGAGGACAGTCTTGCAGAATTCTTTACATTTTTGAAGAACATTGATAAATGAAGTTGAGGAAGTTGGTTTGAAAACATTTTGTTTCCACAGAACTCCTTATGAGCCAATGTCTTACTGCAACGTTCTTTACCGTAGCACACGTATTTTCAGCAGGAAAAATTCAATACATGACAGTAGTTTTCAAATAAAGTCTTCCATCTAAAATACGAAAGAGAAACATTTGCTTTATATATTTATATCTGCAGTGAATCAAAAAGAGGAAAAACCCCACAAGACTTAAAACCTCAGCGGAAGCAGTCATGCAACAAATCTGTAAAATGTCCCCTATGGTACTTTTTGTCTAAAATAAAAGAAAATCATAAAACCTGAATGTCACCTTTGCAATTTCATCTGACAGTGGTCAAATTAACTCTGTTGAAAATTACACACACTTTGCAAGTTGTGAAAATTCTAACAACTTCTGAAGCTTTAATGTATGCTGGACTCATATCAGTGCTAGGGCACTAGGAATGTAGGTGGAGCCTCTGTGCATGTGTTTTTACTGATATGCAAACGTAACTGAATAGTGCTGAACAGCAATTATTTCCTTCATGGTTGCAGAGCAAAAAAATCTTCTTGCATGCAATCGTTAGTACTCCCATCACTAAAGGCATAGCTCATTCTTTCTGATCTAGCTGTGTTGTTAAATATACCATGTAATGTAACCATTGTGCACATTTGTAGCTATTTATATAGAACCCAGTATAGGATATTTAATCGGTATCAGTGAAGTATAGCCTCCTTCCCCCCATAAATGAGATTAACTGAACAATTACTATGTTAAAGATGTAAGCACGTTTCTCACAACATTTTTTCCACTCAGGTGAGGAGCATATATTTAAGTGAGATATGTGAGGGAACATGAGAAACAATAAGCTCATCTAGCCAGTAACTGTTGATCTAGAAAAACTTGAAGAGAACATACTGCCACAAAATATTTTCACCTAATTTGTAAGTACAAAGAAATTTTTTCTTCACTTGGGACATGAACATCTTATATAGACCTATTTTCATAGCAATATAAACATTATTTTTTAAAAAACAGAAAACAGACAGAAAAACTTCTTAGCTTTCTAACCTGTAGGGTGGAAAGCGTTGTCCCCATGTGAATAAAGCACATTATGAAGCAATTAATCCTCCCCAGTGTATAATTACTAAGCACTACTTATATTTTAGAATATAAGCATTTGCAAGTACAAGCTGTATCTCAGCTCTGAAAGTTTGCATGAACTTCTTACTTAAATCTAAGTTAATTCAGCAAATATTTCTAAGACTTCAGGAGTTTTTATTTCTGTTTTGGTTTTTTTAGTCAAACATTTTTATTCTAAATCAATCTATAAAATTTTTATGAGATATACAGTAAAAATTAGAAAAACAGTGAAGAAACTGTGTGAGATAAACCTGTGCAAATGAATGCTGAAATTTTTTAAATGCTTGGTTATCATTGAAACATGTGGCATCACGTCCATGAGCTTACTGTAATTGTTGAGAGAAAGAAAAGTTTAACTTGAAAGCAGACAAAAGTACACCATACACAGCTGTAAAACCTTCTGCACACCCTTTTCCAGTTCTATCATAACTTCTGGGGAAAGTAGGAGACTGCAGAATCACTCTGCTGCAGTGATTCTTTTCTAGTGTCCCTTTGTTTTTCCTTTTCCACCACTAGGCTTCTTTTGCGAGCTTCTGGGGTATATGCCCTTTTCCTACCTTCTCTCTATCTTTACATTTTTCTACCCCCTTTCCCTACTTTTTTATGTTCCTGGCTTTTTTTTTTTTTTTTCCCCCTGGCAGAGTAGATGATAACTTTCCCACTACATAAAAGTGCTTCCACTCAGAACCATTTCCGTTCTCTTTGCTCTTTATGGTCTTTTTTTTGCACTGAAGAGAAATAAAAAGGAATTGAGTAAAGCCTTAACTTAAAGACTTTTTTATTATTATTTGATGCATGAAGACCAGCAAAAATGCTTATGGGAATTCAGGAGAGAAAGAAAGAGCCTCTGAAATGGAGCTCGGTAAAACTGAAGGCCTGGAACACCATCTCCAAGGAAAACCTGCATCAAGTACAGGATAGCTTGCGCTACTCCTGGCTACATTTCCTTACAGTTCTCTCAAACATATTGAATAAACACAATAAACATTTGCAGCACTAAAGCTGTCTGGATACCTCTGTAGGAGTATTACTCTGCATATATACCAACACTTTGGCTGTCCTGAATGTACACTTGCTAATGAGTGCTATGCATAATTCCCATGCCTTAACATTCTGATAACCTGCAGTCAGTAACTTATTTTATTTTACTATATTAGGTCTCCATTTACCTTTTAAAATAAAGTATGTATTAAAACATATTCTCAATTAAAAATACAGCTGTAGGAAGCAGAATCCTTGTAGCAGCCAACAAAAGATGAATAGCAGTACAGTTTCAAAAGTCAGCTCTATTTTACACTGCTTAAGGATCCAACCTGGCAGTGAAATCAATAGGAGGTTTTTCACTTTTAAAAGAAGACACTATCAGATCCTGTGTTCTGTATCCACAGACAATGAATAAGAATGGAAAAGGGCAGCTGTACAAAGTACCTTCCTTACAAAGTAAGAGGATACTTGTTTATATATATAAGTTCTCTTCAACATCTTCATTAATGGCTTGGCCACAGGACTCAAAGGAATACTAAGTACGTTTGCCAATGACACTAAATTGGGAGGAGCTGTTGACTCCCTGGAGGGCAGGGAGGCCCTGCAGAGACACCTCGACAAATGAGAGAGGTGGGCAATCACCAGCCATATGAAGTTTAACAACGGCAAGTGCTGGATTCAGCACCTGGGATGGAGAAATCCTGGTGGCGTGAACAGACTAGAGAATGACAGGCTGGGGAGCAGCGCCAAGGAAAGGGAGCTGGGGGTCCTGGTCGACGGCAAGTTGAACATGAGCCAGCAATGCCCTGGCAGCCAGAAGGGCCACCCATGTCCTGGGGGGCATCAGGCACAGCATCGCCAGCCAGATAAGGGAGGGGATTGTCTGGAGGGGAAGCCGTATGAGGAGCAGCTGCAGTCATTTGGTCTGTTCAGCCTGGAGGAGACTGTGGGGACACCTCATTGCAATCTTCAATTTCCTCACACGGGAAAGTGGATGGGCAGGAGCTGATCTCTTCACTCTCATGACCAGTGACAGGATTTGAGTAAACAGCATAAAGCCAAGTCAGGGGAGGCTTAGGTTGGATATCAGAAAAAGTTTCTTCACCCAGAGGGTGGTTGGGAACTGGAACAGGCTCCCCAGGGAAGCGGTCACAGCACTGTGGCTGAGAAGTTCATGTAGCCACTCATGAATAACGAGCAACAGGTGAATAGCACTGCACTTTAGAAATTCTAAGAGTTCAACTGTGCTAAGA
Source organism: Eulacestoma nigropectus (assembly GCA_013397775.1). Classification (NCBI taxonomy): domain Eukaryota; kingdom Metazoa; phylum Chordata; class Aves; order Passeriformes; genus Eulacestoma; species Eulacestoma nigropectus. The sequence continues at coordinate 319,878 of VZTE01003924.1, forward strand.
AAAACTCAACAGATCTGCAGAGGAACAATAACCTCACATCATAAAGTGGTGACCAAATACAATCTCTGTATTTGACGGCTGTCGCTTTCCATTGGTGACTCCTACTACCTTGTTCCTATCCATTTCTCTCTCTATTCTAAATGTTCTGAAGTTCTTCCCAAATGACAGGAACTACTCAGTGTTGTTTTCAAAGCCACCAGAATCACTTCGCCTCTAGGTGTAGCCAGAGCTCCTATCTGAATACAAGTGGAGTATTACCACTGATAGGCCTTTAATGATTTCAAGGTTAGAATCACAGACAAAACCTACAAATCATGAGAGTGATCAGCAAATCGAGCCAGCTTATCCTTTGTAAGCCAATGTGAAAATGCCACTACTTGTAAATCCTAAATCCTGAGCATGCCTGTGCCTTCCACCTCCTGATCAGCTTTAATTTAACAGCTACACAGGCCTGTTGCGTTACTTTCTTCTGTTAATAAATGCAAAATTTTTCTATTAGCATAAAAACAATTTTATGTAAAACAAATATGGAATATTTCAGCCACATAAACATATGCATACAAACATATACTATACAAACACACACACACAGCTTTCACTAAGGATGTTTACAACACTGGGGTATATTTTTAGCCTACTGAAAACTGTTGATCGGTGGTGAAGTTTCCCAAATTTACATACTGTTATATACAATATAAGTACATAAAACTTACTCTTAGGAAGTCAAGCAAAAACACAAACTGGGAAAATACTGCTAAATTTCTAAACAGAACTGTGTGTGATTAGCAGATTGTCATCTGTTTTAATTGCTCTTTTGCAAATGGCAGTTTTCAGCAAGATCACACAAGCTCATGCTAGTAACTCAAACTGAAAATGCCACTACTCCTAAACATCATTTGTTTTTGTCTGTGGACTGATATGACAGAAATTCTACCCAGAGTGAGGGAGTATTTTTTTAGATTAACTCTTTTTAATTAAGATTCATTTGGAGGATTTTGAATGAACATGCCCAAACAGTTAAAAGGTCATAAATGTTATAAAAAACAAACAAATGGAACTGACATAAAAGTTTGCAATGCTGAAACAAATCATATGCCTTGAAATGCATTCCCACAGAGATGTCATCTGGAGAATGATTCACATTAGTGTTCTGTGGGCAGCTTGCAGTAAGTATTTCTATGGGCCCAGCATTTTCAGAGGTAAAAAAAAAAAACCCACTCAAATATTATTACTATTAATATGCAACCTTGTAAACCGATAAAAATGTAGAATGAAATGTTAAGTTTTGTCTTCAGTTGCAAACTAAATAAGTCATCCATTAGATGGTAATGTGTGTATTTCTGCCTATCAGTGTAAGTCAGTGGGGTTGTTTGCCATCCAAAAAATCGTATTTTAGTTTGTATTCTCAGAGTTGCTTTAAAAATAAATGTAATAGCAGTGATCATCATGACTATAATACTGCAGTCTTTGGTTTATGAAAATCTGCAAATCAACGTCCAAGGTATTCTGTCACATCTGAATTCAGTCACTTGCTACTTTATAAAAGCCTTCTGAGGTAAATTCTTCTTAGGAATAGGATAGTGTTTGCTGTAGTTAGGAGCTGAAAACAACCAACCAAACCTCCAAACAGACAGAAAGATACAGTAGCCTGACACAGAGAGCTGATAAGAAAGGAAACCCCAGGGTCCAAGTTAAGAAGGAAAAAAAAAATGGACAAAATACTTTGAAGGAAGTAAAATCCTTTTCCTTCCTTGAGAAGGAAAATCACAGAATCATAGAATGGTCTGAGTTGGAAAGGACCTTAAAGATCACCAAGGAACACTCTCCTTCTGTGGGTAGAGATTCCTTTCACTAGACCACGTTGCTCAAAAAACAAATGATAAGCTATGAAATCTCAGTGTGAGCTTTGGAAAGTTAGGATGTCAAAGTTTGAATAATTTTTTATCAATTTCTTTTTTTTACTGTAATTTGTGAGCTGTAGAATAGTAAATCCCAGCCCATGATCCAAGAACTCTTCCATCAAAGTAGCCACAGTTTTATTCACTAGAATTCCTAACTTCAGTTAACGTATTTTTGTCAAATATGCATAGGCCAGTGATGGAAGCCAATTTTCACTCAAAATGGGTCTTAAGGGTATTTGAATAGTGTATATATTAATCTCTTTGTACTTTCAAAGAACAAAGGTTGATGTCTCTTGTTGATAAGAATTGCACAGTTGAACACAAGAACTTTATTCCCAGCTATGACTGAAATTTTCTGTGATTTTGCTTTTTGTTTTTTTCCTGTTTTTCTGTTCTCTTTCAAACTTTCTGTTTCTTTCCCTTTTCATTTTAGGTAAGAGGGATTTCATGTACTTATGGTTTCTCAGCCTCTTTTCTTGTCCTTAGGAAGATAATAGCAGCGTTAGCTGAAACCTCTAAGGACTATATTAGCACAAATAACAAAAAAACCCAACAGCAACTAAAAAAATACACATGCATACGCATTTAATGGAAATGAAAGGTTCTTCACTCATAAAAATCCATTTGAACCCCATCTCTATGGCTGGTGACTGAGCTGATCTGAGCTTAGACTCCACTTCTAAAATCACATGTTGCAACACCAAATCCCCAGGACTAGCCCATGTGCTCCTAAAGACAGCAGATGCTTCATACTGAAATTAAGTATACTGTTGCCAGACCCTCCAACCGTTAAAAACTGCTAACTTCAGTTTAAAAGAAATAAAACATTTGTGACCTTAAATGGGGCTACTTATATCTAAATAAAAGCAAAGCTGCTCACTTGTGCTAAGTAACATAATAAATTGCGTTTCCTGATAGGAAGTAGCTTTATTGAAAATGGTAGCTATTTTCTCAGAAGTTATTTCCAGGCACCTGTAATCTTAATGAGGTTTGTCTCTTTCAAAGAACAGTTGTACGTGCATGCCCGAATGCACGCAACCTCTTCAGCCCGGAGCTGATAAAAGCATCTGCATGCTACAGCTCAAGCACATTTAAATTATATAACTGGTTGGTCTACTTGTTTTAATAAGATGGGGCAAATGTGAATCATGGTGTACTTCTAACCTTTCATTCAGGTTGATATTTTAATCATTTGGAGGAAGAGAAACAAAATAAAAGAAAGGGATGGCAAACAAATGGTAATGATTGATATGATATTTGGTAAGGTAGCAATGGGAAGTCAAAATAAAAGCAAGCATATTGTGGCAGATGGAAGGGATCTTAGTCAAGTTGTAACCCTTCTTCAATAAACTTAAAGGAAACAACTAATTAAGGAGGAAATATATTTTTGTATACTCTTCATGTATTTCATTCCAAACTGAGACACAAGAGGATTTATTTTCCACCGAAGATGGAAGATAAAAATGGGAGTCTATCTTTTTAATCATGGGAAAATCATTTATGATGAGCTTGAGTCTTTTTCAATTTGCAGAGTGCGAGACAAAAAACCCAGCATTTGTAAAATTCATTCATGGAATCAGCTGAACATAACTTCTCATAATATTCCTAATAAAGTGCAAAACAGTATGTTGTGAGAGGAAACAATTCCTCCCAGTGTCTAGGGTTAATTAGAACATTGAAGTTTTACAACTCAACACGAAAAGGAGGGACAGAGGGATCTATACTACGCACACATTGTTACTGGCAGCATAAGATGATCATATTTTGGGGAACATGGATGGATCCATTGCCATCTTCCCTAGCAGAGTGAGAGCAGAGTACAGGAGATGAAGGAAAGCTGGCGCAAATATTGAGGATTTGAAATTCAAGCCATTTTTTCTTTAAAAAAGTGCTCATCCAGTTTTTATGCAAAGATGGGTGATTTCACACTGCATGTTCATTAAACGCATGCAAATATGAAGTATGTAAACATATTTGGCCAAACACTATCCCAGTTTGCCCTTTGTGTAACACCAATAAATTAGTTTCAAATTTGCATATTGTTATTAATCATACACCTTTCATTTCACTACTTAACATTCATGTACAAATATATTTGTGTTAATACTCCGTGCAAATATTCGGGAAACTGAGATGTCCATGTGTTTCTTTTTAAAATAGCGATTTATACATAGGAGATTTTAATTCTAATTTAAGACATAAAACTAAGCCATGGATGTGTAAAAAAGAGCATCTAAACACCTTTTCACAGTTATTTTCAAATATTGAACTATCTTCTCTCAGTAATTTTACCATGTGTTTTAATCATTAGTATATATTTCCATTACTCCCATGTTACCGTGGGAGTAAGCTAAAGGTCAGCAATCGGGTCTTTAGTAAACTAACAAAGCAGGGGAGTACCTGAATATGTCACCTTCTATTATTTAAAGATCATATAGAAAGCATAAAACTGGCTATTTTGAGGACTGAAAAAACTGAACTAGTAAGGTGAGAAATTGTTTGAAATAAATAGACTTTTTAAAAAAAATCACACTGTCTTTTTTTGTTGCTTCACGAACTTAGCAACCCTCTTTCTATTTGTATAAACAGAAGAAGCCATATCCAAAAAAAGACAACAGAACTGATTACTTACGAGCACTGAACCTGAGTCACTAAGGCATTGTACTGTGTCACTTCATGTTGGTAAAAAAAATAAAATAATAATGATAAACAACAACAACAGAGACACAGAACAAAACCCTTTCAACTGAAGAATCATGTGGAAAAGTTATTAAAGGATGAAGTCACAGCTAAATACAATCAGCTTGTGAGCTTCCACATCTCATTGTGTTCAGTGCTGTTTGTATCACAGTGCGGATAATTTTGGTGCTGAACAATCTGTCCTGCATAAAATAGATTTAAGTTCTACAAAAAAGTGTGTTTTATTTGCTACTGTATTTCCAGAAACATAAACAACTTCTTTTTAGTATCAGTAAGCAACCTTGGATCTGATAGCATAAAACTGAAAAAGAGTTGAATATTGAAACATGGTTTCTGCCTGGCACCTTCTTTCCCTTTGTTTGTTTGGTTTTGGGGGTTTTTTTTGTTAAGTCTATATGGAAACAGAATTCACTATTCATCTCTTTAGTCTCGTTAGTCTTCTTTCGCTTCTCTCCACTTTGCCTCCTTTTTTAGTGCTTTGCCCACATGATCACTTTTTTACACTAAACATCATCATCAAAGTAATCTTACATACATGATATCAATCATACAGTTAAGCTTCAAACAGGCTTAAAAATAATTACTTTCCTTTTCTGGAGAGAAAAAGTGGTCATAAAATGAAATTGGAACAAAATACAGTAGCTCAGCATTTGTTGGAGCTTTCAGCAGTTTTTGCTTCTGACCTGAATTACAGAAAATATCTATGCAAAAGTACATAGAAGTTGGTATTTCTTTAAAACTACCCTCCATATACACACAGAACAGAAACACGCACACGAATCCTTTCCATCACTTAACTATAAGGTGACACAATAGGCAGGATACATGTGTATACAACCATAGATCCCATAATAAAATGTGAATTAATAAAGATCTTTTATACAGTTCTGAAAAAGTAACATGGGTCATCATTTTTTTGCTAGGAATAGTAACCATAGTTAGTACTCTCCATCAACACAGTGTGATGTTAATTTCTTTCAGCAGATACAAATAATTTATGAAGACAAGTTTTTCTAAGTTATTATCTTTTCTAGAGCTTTACCCCTACTACTTTTCAAAACACAAGAAAAGCTAATACCTACTCCTATGCAGAGCACCTCTTCTGATTCACAGAATCAGAAACCTACCTCACTCTTCTCTCCCAGCCACATCTCTTCTAAACAAGTAATTCATATTTCATGTTAACCAAGTAACTAAAAAGCAGACTAGTATTTTGTTGTTTTCAGATTAAACACCACAATTAAGACAAGAGTATGTAACTGAGATGCCAAGTGAACTGCTGCAAAGTTTACTGGAAAATAGAGGCCACTTAAAGAAAGCTGTATTAGTCTGCATATATAATTCTGGAACATGTGGAATCCTTTTTTAATATCAGTATCACATTAGCCCCCCACTTTAATACACAACCACCCTTGTTCTCATCTATGTGCTAAAACAGAGTAACTGCCTAATGCAAAACATGAAGAAATAGTCACATGCAGAACAGGAAGGAATGAGGCTGTAAAATAGATAGATTGCACAGCAGTAAGCTTATGGAAAATCTGTTAAGGATGCATGGGATGTCAAAATATATGTAACATAACCTTGCTGCTTTTAGGTATTTTGTATGAAAGCAAGTTTATGGAAGACAATGGCACCAAGCAGTGCCATTCAACTCCAGAACAAGAGTCAAGGCAACAGAAACCAAATCAGAAGTCATGTCCTAGAAAATGAGCTATGAACTGAAGTTATACATAATCCTTCCAGCACACAGAAACAGACACAGACTTAATGAAGTTCACAGGGCTTAGCATGAGCGGCACAACTACAAAACTGAAAGTAAAATCAGCTCATGTTAAATCTGAGGAAGACTTCAAGCTGAAACATATTTATGGGGTCTAACCCAGTAGTTAGCTATGAAGCAGCACTTAAACAAAAGGCTTTTGTTCTTATCCAGAATGAAAACTACCAGCATTTGAGGTTATGAGGGAACTCTGCTTCTGTGACAAGTGCTAATGCTAGCCCAAGTAGGTTGCTTTTCAATTCAGAGTTCATACTATTTCCCCTAACTAATTGTAAACTTCCATCTTGACTACATCTTCATAGATGCATCCAAGTACTGCAGTGACAAGCCAATCTTCCCCATTCCCTCTCAGTGGTAACATAATTTCAGATAGGTACTTCAAAATGATTATTCTACCCTCCCAGGAAAAACTCAATTAGCCTTAGGGCCAGGTGGTTTGAATTTGGCACCACTCTGTATCTTTGCCAGTAGAGATTCCTCAGAAAAAACAGCATGTCATGACAGACTTTGTCCTGGATGCACCCCACTACACAAATCCCAGACCATATGGAAGCAGCATGCTTTCCCAGAGAGAACTTAACACCATGGTACATCATCAAAAAGTAAGCAAGAGAAAAGAGAATGGCTAAATTAAACCACAGAGCAGTCTTAACGAGTGACTTTGGGATCAAGTGACCACCTTGGAGTCAGAAGCAATGAGCTGTGCAAAATATCTGAAGTGTAAAATTTTCTTGCTTCAAAGTATGATTTTCTTAAGACAGAGGAAATGAAAAATGTTGCTTCCTGGTTGCTTTTACTCTTTCCCTCCCCTCATCTCCCTCTCTCTCCCCATCTCCCCCTGCTTTCCACTTACACTGTTTCTTGTCAATAGCAACACACTAATGTCATTGTACAAGTCACTTGCAGGACATTCCCTAGAACAGTGTTTAAGATGCTGTTTACCCATGCTCAAGGTGAACTTAGACTGGAATAATTTCAGAACAGGCTACTAGTACAGTAGCCTGTACTAGTACTCTATTTCTCTACAAGGAATAGAGTTCACAATATGCAAATAAAATTAATTGATTTGCTTATCACAGAAGAGCAACTGATCATTCCTTGTATATACATTAAATAATAGTAGGAGACACAAACCAACTCTATTGCAGGAACCAGCTCTGGAATAGTCTCCCAGGATGATGGATGTATTTAAATGGTCTTTATGAATATATTTGTGATATGAGAGCCTGAAAAGGCAGGTTTTAAAGCCCATCTAGTACTATCCCTAATGCTATGCTACTTTAGTAGAAAAAGAGGCAAGAACTGAGCATATCCTGAATATATTTATTGAATATCTAGCCTGGTAAAATACATTTGGCTATAAAGTTAATTTTAGCTGGAAAATCTAAGGAGTCAACAGTTTTGAAAGGATATGAAAAAACCTACAAGGAAACCTTACAAAATGAGGATTCTTCTGTGCACTGAATGTTTAAGATCAAGCTCTGGAACTATTGGCCATTTGGACCTGGAATAGAACTGATATTTGTATGTTTTAATAGTGTTTTAGCCTTTCAATATTTTAGCATTGGGAACCAGATTGCACCGGATGGCATTGTTACTGCAGCGAAAGTGACTGTGATTATCATAACAAATTTGATAGCAAGGTTGAAAATGGAACTCCTCCTCTAGTCAGTGTACTACTTTTATGATGCTTCCAGTATTTCCAGTGAAGCCAAGGAGTCTGATCCAACCAGAGTATTTTATGTCCAATGTGCAAAGATACTGTTCTCTCTCCAGCGGCTAAGAGTGTATATCTTTGAGTCACAGTATAAAGCTAAAAACGAAAGCAAATTATTGCTGCTTTTTATTTTATGTTTGTATTCAATACAGCTTGATTACTTGAAAGGAGTTGTAGCCAGCATATTGCAGCATGAAACAATATCATGAAAAATACATGTCTTTTAATGCAATGGTTGCACCAACAGTTTGTCACAGGCAAAATCTGCAGAATCAACACAGAGACTAAATAAACAAGTCAAAACTTAAATTATCTAATACAGCATTGTATATTTTCAACAATCCATATTCTAATTTCATGCACATAAAGCAGCACTGTAAATTTTTTGGTCCTGCCTTCATAACACTTTGCTTCCAAGGCCAGCTGTAGCAGGTTGTGATCCATCCTTTCTAACATCCATGACAAAACACACTATTATGCTATTGCTGCTTTTCCTAAGCTATTAGAGGCTGCATCACTTTAAAAAAATAAGGCTGACAAGAATATAATAGAAAAAATGTTTTTACCATTACTGGTACACACTTTGTGTTTCTCAACTAGGAAAAACAAAATGACATCACATTATCATTATATATGCTGCTGTCTTCCAGGATGTCCTTCAGGTGTTACGGAACCCTACAATGAGCAAAAGCAAAATATTTCTTTTTAAAGCTAGCAGTCTGTTCTATAGAATATATTTTCCTCTTTACAAGCCAGCTGGCAGTTCACTGTAAGAATACTTATTATAGATATATGCTGACAGCAAATTTTAGCTTAGATAGAACATGATGCTGGCTAAGTAGTCCTTCCAAACGTGTTAATTTTAGTTTCACTTCCTTTATACTTCCTTTTCTTAGCTGATTTTTTAAAAATTTCATAGGAACTCGAGATACTAATAGAAATGGGTCAAATTTCACATCAAATTCATGGGAAAGCCAAATGCTTGAATTACACAAAGGCTAAATTGTTTTATTTTTTCTTAATCATATCAATATAAAAATAACCACTGCGAGAAAGCACTATTTTTAGAATTAAAGTAGATTTAACATAGTAATTGCTTGCTTTTCTGGTTTACAATATGAAATTTATATGAGTATTACAAACATATTAAAAATTAATCTTAAAGTATTATAAATATTTCCTGTTTCTCAAGGACACAAAAATGCATCTTTTTTTAATATTACTGCCAAAGAGAGAAAGGACAAAACCTGAAATCTTCGGCCACTTTTAAAGTAAACCATCAGACCACCAGCTAGCTGAAGTTAATACAGCTTTGTTGATGGTAAGGTTATCTTTTTATCTTTTTTCTTTTTCTTCAACTGACAAAATAAAGCAATTAAGTTGGAGTGATATTTTAGGAAGCTGATTGCCTTCTTCATTCTTAACACTGCACAAAGGGCTGCCTGCCTGATAAAATCTCACTGTACAGTTTTATTTACATTTTAAGTCTAACTGCTTTTTTGCCTCTTCAATATTTTAAGTAAATGTTGAACTCTCATTCTCCTTAACAGGATTTCTGACCCCTCAGTTAGTTTTGTATTATAAAAGAGAGACTGTCCCATACTAAGCCAAAATGCTGTCACTCAGTAATATACCACTCCTGATCTAATGCAGAATAATTAACGTAAGTCAGTCTATCAAGTTTTTTTCATATGATGATTCAGGTAAGCTACCTTTACACAAAATTTAGGCTATCAAGTTTGCTAAATCCCATAAAATATTTTTCCAGCTATTACCCTGTACAAGATTCGAAACTAACTATAATTAGTCGATAATAGTTGTAAATTGCTGTATCTTGCATCGCGTCTCTTTGCCACTTTTTAATGCTTAGGACTCTGATCCATCACCAAAGAAAATATAAAAGCAGAAGTTAATAACATAACTGAACTTCTACTGTGCCTTTCATCCAAGATCTAGAATACTTAACAAATATTAATTAAGTTTCACAACACCCTCGTGTGACACCAAAGCATTGGTGCTGCCATCAAGAAATCAGTATAAATTATTTCTTTCTCTATGCATAAAAACTTGGTTTTGGCTTAAGGCATTGGTTAAAAATGCACTAAAGCATGCAAAATGAGCTATTCCTTTGCCATTCAGAGAAAAATATCAGACGTAAACCATATAAACAACCCCAACAAATGGTACTATTTTAATTGTGAATTCGATATTATCCACTCAATTTTTTGCTGAAAAATCTAAAATGGGCAAAACTGTGACTCTTTAGCACATACTTCTTGTGACTGTGTCAAATGCTACATCAATTCTTTGCAATGAGACAATCTCAGAGTATAATTACAACTCTTGCCATAAAATGGATTTATTGTATGGGGGAAAAATCCATACATGACAAACAACAACAACCACAAAGAAATTACTATCTCATCTCCAGAAACTGAATGCAGCTTTTCTGCAATATGACTGCGATTACTAAATTTGTTTGTAGTAGTCTATACTGGGGTACTCTAATTATTATTTATAACGAGATGGAGTCTACTGTAGACATTTCTTTCCACTCCCTCCAGTGAGGGTCAAGGGTGACAAGCACAGACGCAGATGTCTACATTGAAGACTTCTATGCTTCATCAAGTTAATTCCAGCCCACGTCCTGTTTGCAAGGATAACTGCATTTTAAAGGCAAAGCATTCACTAGTTGTCCATTACAAATCAGTAATGATACAGTAATGAAGTTACAGTAATATAATGCAACTGAATGAGTAATATGATACTATTTTCCCTTCTAGGGTTCTGTGATACTTCATCTACCTCTCTTTTTTGGTACTTCATCTATCTCTTTTTCTATCTCTCAGTTTATGGCTGCTTTAGTTCTTATTTCAGAGTTTTCAGAATGCTTCTCTGACTCTTGTTTCATGTCTTGTGCCTTATGTAGTAGCATCCAAATGAAACATGCTGCAAAGCTTCAGTATTAATGCAGAATTCAAGTTCTCTTTTCAACATTTGAGAGTCATGCTTTATGCAACTTTCAAAACTGTACAGAATTATATGAAACAGAAAAGGAATTGTCAAGCTTGGATATTTTTCCAGAACTGATGCAAAATTACCCATTTCTAACATCAGTAGTTACAAGAAGTGACTGAAATGCAGCTGCTCATAGTGTGGTTACTGTCACAAGTGATGCTAGAATTCCAAGGCAAGCAAAAAGGAAAATACACAACACATGAGATTCATCACATTAACTTCAGACACCTGCACTGTACATAGCTACATTTGAGCTGGTTTAGCAGACTCCCTTTATAATCAGTGAAGAAATTGGAAGTTGTGATTCGTTTTCTTCAAAGGGAGAGATGTGTCTATTACTCTTCATTGAAATAAGAGTCCAGCCAAATAGCTCAGATAAAGACATCTACCCCACAAATGTGTGAAGTGGAACATATTCCTCCCACTGATATTGTTTAGGTGTTTTATAGATAATTACATTGCCTCAGCAGCCACATCTTCATAACACAGAGCAATATCTATACTGCCATTATGGTATCAGCAAAGTCCCACTATATCTTATCAGTTGAAAAAATTCTAAGATAATGTAGTAAAGAATATATGACCCTGTATACAATCGCGATAGCTTAAACATCCTGTTTATTAAATTCTAAAGCACTCTTAAAGAGCACCTACTTTTCAGTCTCTGCAGGGCTGGCTTTCTCAGGTATTGCATGTCTAAAATGAATGCAAACACATTCACGTGTTTATAAACTCCTTGTTCAAAGATTTAAGCAAATGCAGGCATATTGAAAATGAGTAAAAATCCCATTGCGCTGTTTCACTGTGCAAATATAATTTCTTGTATTCTAAATCCCCAATCATTTCCTTATTTCAAGTATATTTTCACTCTTCCAATAATATTGTACTCATCCTTGAAGTAAGCGAAACTCCTTTTCACCCATCTTACTATGCACAGTGTTAACATTCTGCATAGACACTATTTTAACCATGTTTCCTCTTCTTTGTCCACAGACATTATTTCCAGCAATATTAAGTAGCTGATAGAATACTTTGGGATTTTAGGTGGTACTCATTTTCAGTAATAACCTTCACCTTTGTCCCAAAACACCCAATCACTGTCCTTTTATACCTGGTTTATTTTACAGAAATAGCTCTTAATTTCTTCTAATCTCCTTGCAGTTCTATATTCAAATTTTGCACAAAACTTCAATACTGATAATTTCTTTTTTTTCACTGCATATTCTTATTCTGCATGTCTGGCTATTTTGGATACTGTCTCAAAGTTGCTGATCACCACAGCCAGGACAGTCCTTTGTAACTTACATTCATCAGTCTTACTCTGGGTTCAATCATTAAATGCCAGGCAGTAACTCACCAACTCTCTTTTTTTCCCTCAACTGCTTGTCTTGTAGAGTATACACTAACCCCATATAATGTACAAACTCCTGCAGTATTTTGAATTCCAAACTATGATGCTAGTTTCTTTTTCTATGCATAATATCTGTTCTATAAAAGCTGTTAGGTACCACAAGTTGGCAATAATAAAAAATACCAAAATATTTACCTTGTCATCCCTATTTGTAAAATATAAAAACCAAAAAATTATCATCAATGAAGAGAAAATTGAAATAACTTAAAAGCCCTTGAAAACTTTTGGTAGAGTGAATAGGGTTTCTCCAATTTTAAATGTTGCTGTAGTCAAAATGACACAGAATGTGCAATAATATGTTTGTTTTTCAGATACTGTAGGTCTGAAGAGATTTTTTTTTTTTGTGTACTTCAATTATAAAAACATTTAAAACATACAAACTTGTGCAATTTTTATTTTAATGAAGATGAGAAGTTCATTAACGAAGATAAATATTTCATTAGATGTTAAATAAAACAAAGAGATTTTTTGGCTTCTCTCAGCACAAAATTCCTTTGAAAGATTAATTAATACATGCAAATTATGCAAATTAGACCCATGCAAATATTTTATGAAGACAATTAAGGGAACCATTAATTACTGGTTTTTTTGCTTCAGTGAGATTCATTCATTTAATTTTAATTTCACTTTAACTGTTTTGATGTATAATCTTGCAGCTAAGAACTTTATCTTTCCTAGTGGGTCACTTAAACTTATAAATTTCATCAAGTGAGCAGCAACAGAAATCTGCAAAGATATTCTCTGGGCTATGTTTAGTATCAAGAGAAATTTTTGACACAATGCACTCCTAGAAACTGCAAAACTGGAAGAGAATGTGAGCTCATTCTTGGACAAGGTTCAACTGCTGGAAAAGCAATTAATTTGCTTTGGCTGTGCTAATATAGGGGAATTAGAAAGTGTGACACAAGACAAATAGAAATAATTAGTTCTCCAAAATGATGTTCTCATTAATATGGTTTGAACAGTAGAAATAAAAAACATTATTGTGGCATGTCTGCATTCTGTCCCTAGCCACAGGAGGTAGGAAAATGCAAGATACAGCATTTTTTTCACCTTTGTAGTTTGTATGGTGGTGGCATTTATTTTCATTTTTTATTGTAGGTTTTAAGAAAGGCAAATTGTGGACCTGATCCTGTTATCTAAAACCTACTGTACTCACATAAAGCATGAGGAATCTCTACACTTCTTTCTGTGAAAAGATGAAGCTATAAACATAACTGACTAGGCTTTTCACAACAATACACTCAAGTTCCTAAATTGAAACTTTTATTTCAATATCTTTCATTTAAATCATATTTTATTACATGCAATACCCAAGGTATAATGTGTTTTTTTCTGCAGCTTAAGCTCCTTTAGTAAAAAGATTGCTCTAGCAAAAGAGTTACGATATCCTCTCCAAATCCGATAACATAATTTTCTTTTTCCATAACATGAATATACATACATTCATTTCACAAAGTACACAGAGGTGGATTTTCAGTTGCTCTCCTTAACACTTACACCAATACAAAGCAGGTTTTCTACAAGCAGTGAAAATCACTAGCTGGCACTCTTTACAAAAACAGGCTGCTAGAAGGCTGTTAAGAACATCTGCTCACTTACACTCTATATTTCTTAGCTCGTTGCAGGATTAAATGTATGGAAGACTATGTGGCCCCTTTAAAATATTAAACTTTTTCCTCCCTTGCAGGTTTACCAAGTTCCAACTGAAGGCACCTCCCTTTGAAAGTTTTGCTGCCTACACACCTTTTATCTGGAATCAGATACTAAAGTGCAATGACTTGGTATCATTTATTTATTTCAGTTAGGTGGCAAATCTGTAGCATCTGACAGAAAAAGAGGTTTGTCTCTTTAAATACAAGGACAGAAAATGTGGCCACGTGTTAACATTTTTTGAAAGCTGATTACCACAATTAACAAAATCCTTTAGTGCAACTACCACAGAGGTTTAGCAAAATTACCCAATAAAATTTCTAGAACTCACAGTGCAAAAATTCATTATAAAAATCCTAAGTCTTTAGGGACATTACTGATAAAAAGTTAAAATCTATGAAACCTTCCTATAGCTACCTATTGCTTAACAACATGGCTATAATACGTCCATGTTCCTAACTTGCTAAGAATATGTCAAATACATGGATGAATGATCACAATTCTTGCAAAATTCTGGGAAATGCCTTCTTCCTTGACCATCAGTTCTGTTGCTAGTCAGCTGATTTTTTTAAACTTTTATTAAACATGTCTGTGTTAGTGATTTCTATATAAACAAATAATAGAACTAGCACCTCACACCATATCTGGTAGATTATAGACTAGTATTTCCTAAAAAGCTTTTGGCATTCAAATATTGTTCTCCATTTGTTGGGATTTTCTTACTCCCTCCACATTGCTAACTTCTTTCTCAGTTTGACATTTTTTGCGTCTTCCTCAACTTTCTGTTCTAATTTCTGGGGGCTGCGATCTTCCTTGCATTGTCTCTCTCCCCGTACTTTGTATCTGAGTAGCCTAATCCATAAACTGAAATTCAGTCACCATATCCATTTTGACAATTGACACAACCCTTTGTACTCCAGGTCTATTCCCTTCTGTCTGACATAAAACCTCAGTCTGCTTTTCTGATCCTCTGTGTGAATGTGTCACTGCTTTGACAATCTTAGTTTGAGAAAACACAGCTGTTAATCATTCACCCCTTCAGATTCCTCCTCATCTTCCCCACTACTACTACTCTTAGTCACTATGAACTACTCTTTTAATCTTGTCTGTCAGTAAAGTTCAAAATCAAGGTATCCTGTTTGTTTGTAACTTCTGACTCTTCATTGCAACACAGTGTCTAAATTTATTCTCATAAGAAGTCTCTGCCCCTCATTCTCCTATCCCTCTTTCTAGCTATAAATTCACATGATGTTTCTCCTCATATCTCACCTACTAAAGTTTCTGTCTCAGCTGTATAAACAAATTTGTATGGCAAAAATATTTTCCTAGTCTGCTTCTTTGAATTGTCACTCTCTTCTAATTCCTTCACTGGCTCTTCCCTTTTAAATAGAAACACAGTACTTGAAAGGTTTTGCTTTGCCCTTCACCTTGTGCAGTACTCTTTATCAAAATGCTTCAGACCAGAGTGTTACTTCCAAATAAGCATCCTCATAGTGCTGTCCACAGTTAAGAAGTCCCTCACACAACGCTTACAAGATGAACTCACTACAACCCTTCAGGTCTGCAGCCTGCATTTGCAGGTGAGTGTGACAGAAAGATCTGAGATCGGGAATGGTGCCTGAATCCATAACGTGATCAGAATACAGGTTCATGGACATATATAACTTCCCATATAAATCAAAGGCATTTGCCAGCACAGTCACTAACATCTCATAGTCATAATCCCCCCTCAATATTTGTGTAAAGTTTTAAGGGAAATGACATCATTTGGTTACATTCCTTCAATAACTTTCATTTACCTGGTCATGAATGGGACAGTAATTTCAATACTATTGTAGGGGACATAGGTAGGCATGGTCACATCAAAGGATTTAATGAATACTATTGCCCCATTGCTGGCATACCATCAGTTTATCTCTTAGAAGAAACACACTAAAATATTTCTCCACATAAAACATTGCTGTTGCCATAACGTACTTGTGGACAGATTTGCATTTGATGGCTCGGGTGTAATTAAATGTTACATCTTCTTTCTGTTTTTGACTGAAACATTTAAAGGACAGGGCAGTAATGCATACACACTTTCAGCTCTTGAAGCACAGAAAGCTCATACTGGTTTCTCTTCACTTCTATGAATAAAAGCATAGCAGGTATTGAGCCTGTGTGTACTCAAGAAAGCTGAAGAAAATAAGTTCAGTGTAACATTCGGTTAGGAAGCTGGTAGAACCTACACTAATTAAATAATCCATTCTCCACTACTGTAGCTTCAAACCTTTGAAATGTCTTTATGCAAGGTGTTTTAACCAAACTGGTTATATTTATGTAGAAGTATCAGAATCTAGAATTTATGTCAGGTCTTTTTTACAAAAGATGAATACACAGGGTCAACTTGGTATATGAGTAGCATCCATATAAAATCAAGTAATAATCAAATAATGCTAGGCAGCATATGTTGTTGTATTTTCAAAGCTTTGTCTAACAAAGAAGAGACTTGAAAAGACTTAGACCAGCTGCACTTTGTCATTACTCTGATATTCACAGAGGTTAGCCATCAGTCTGAGCAAGTGCAGAACAAGCATAGATGATGTGCTCCATGTATTCTGTTAGCAGGGAGTTTTGGGACATAAATCCTGTCACTGATATTCAAGTTGGTAAATTCCATCAAGTTTTCCATATGTCTGTACAATGAGAAAGCATGAAAGAACATATAATAGGGAGAGTAAAACATGAAGGGCAGAATAAAACCTTTAGCTCTTGCAAGATTTAGGTTCAGTCTCTGATATACCCCAGATTTCTGATATATCCATGATCAAGTTCCTTAGCCCCTCTATGATATAAAGATAATTGCTTTGTTCTGCATCACAGGAGTATTTCCTGATGTGAAGACTAAATCCATTAGAGACTGCAAAGTTGTTCAGATATTACAATGATAAAATTTCTAGTGGATTTCCAGTTACTCCTGGCATAGCTCAAAACATTTTATCTGAGACAACCACAAGGCTGAAAATTGGAATCAGTAACACAAATAAAAAAATGAGTATCTATTTACTAAAACTCATATTAATGCAGAAACTTTATAATAGTTTAAGTTTCCTCTGAAAATAAAGAACTAAAATTTCAGAAACTAATTTTGGGCTAGCTAATTTTTGTATATTTACAAAATTAGTGTTTTCTCATGAATAATCTGTCCTTAAAAAATTTCCCAGAACTATTATGCACAAACATGCTTTCCTTCAGCTTGATGCCTAATTTTGATTTGTTTCAATATACTTATTTACACTAGCAATTGAAAAGAATTACACACTCTTAATAAATAACTTCTGTTGAATGTCTGCTAAAGACCAGCTTTACTTCTTTAGCTGTTTTTTTGATATGATTACTCTTGCAAGCTTCACGGCAAAAATGAATTATTTCTTTCAAATCAGAAAGAAAAAGGAGATAGCTATGAAAAGATTTTATTACTGAATGTACAGAGAGAAGTCAAAGATGTTCCAAAGAATAGAGAAAGTACTAGAACATGCTAAGGCACATCAGCAAAGTTCAGGGCTGCCATATCCAGGACCATTTATTTATTTGGCCAAAGAGCTGCTTTTGAGTCACACATGGTAAATATTATCAGATCCTTTTGAAAGTCAGTCAATTTGGGCTTCTTTAAAAATAATTTAAAAACACAACTTTTTCTCCCTATTTCACTTTTTCCTATTTTAGTCAAATGCTATGTTAAATACAAGCTAGTCCGCAAATAACAGGAGAGCAAGAAATTATCTCATGAATCTTTGTGTGTAAAAATGATAGGCCTTCCCTTTAGAATTAAAACAGCAATAAATATATTTTTATTCAATATATATAATAAACGATGAATTTCCATTTAATATAACCCAAGTATAGAATGTCGTATGTTCAAAGGCATTCTAAATGAGCAAAAGGGGTTGATTCAACATCTGGTATGATTTGAGTCAGCCTTCCACATCCTGTAAGGCTTCCAAAAAGGCCTGGAACTTCTGGAGACATGATGCAGATGCAGATGTCTCAGATGCACTGCAGCATCTCGAATAGCACAAGTCATCTACTTGTAGACAACCAAATAACTTTTTAAATAGTGTGAGAACTAAGGTTAAGATAAGAATATCTTAACTTCTCTCTGAAAACCTCATTTCAGAGTTTCAGGCATGCAGGGAAAAGACAGGAAATTGATTATGACCTTCCCTGGTAGATTAGCTCACATGGCTTGCTTAGAAATTTTTTCTTCTTTGATGCAGATGGTGGCTGATAGCCAAAAAGGGCCACTGAACAGGATGGCCACTGTTCATATTTAATGGTTTAAGTCTCATTGAACTTGAAATTCAAGATTTGAAATCTAATCTGGATTCGATGCTTCTTTCTACTTTCTCAAGCTGTAGCACCTTTCAGGAAGGACATATGTATCTCCTTGTCTAATAGATTTCCTCTCATGTGTGCTAAATGGATAAAGTAACTTACTGGCTACTAGTCTACATTACTAGTTCTCCAAAGCACAGTACTTTTAGAAGAATTGAAAAATATTACTGTTATTTTGGTGTAAGAGTTGTCTCCCTCATGCTTCACACAAGTCGCAAGGGAAGTGCATCTATTAGAAAAATCTCAAATAATTAAACATTTTGACATCTGTTGATGTGAGATCTTAAGAATTTAACGGAAGAATGCAACACTAATATTGAAAGATTAAATTCCTTTATATGGGTATAATACACAAACATCAGAAATTTTTAAATCTTTATAGAGTTTAAAAAACTAATGCCAAGAAACAATCCTCTTTATGACACATCTTAACATGCTGTGATGCCACTTTCCAGCACTTGTCTAAGATGTAGTAAATGTGGCTGAGGGAAAAAAAAATAAGAAAGAGAAAAAAGAGACAGCTCTCTACACACTGTAGAGGCAAATACTGACAAACAGCTTACAGCCAGCAGATCTAGCTCCTCAACCAGCCTCAGAATGCTCAGGATTCCAGTTCAGCTGTGAATGAAATAGAAATCCACTTCCTTTATTCCTGTTTCATGGTAGGCTATAGAAACACCATTTCACTGAAACGATGTTGTTTTAATCAATTTTTCATCATGGTTTATAAAAAAAATCAAGCCTTTTAGTTCTTTCTCTAAAAGGGAAAATGTTATTTATTTTTCAGCTTATGAGACTATGCTAGAAATGTATGTTCTACCTGCCTGTTCAGGTTTCAGTTATCTTCTGAGGGAGAAGACGAAGGGAACAGAGTACTTACGGGAAACAAAAATACCTAGGATGGTGGCTTGCAGTACCCATCCTTCCCAGGTAGCAAGACAACTGGGGTTGCCTCAGAAGTCTATTAGGTAAGAATTCATCCATCCTATCCTTCCCTCTTTGAATAAGATGAACATGTAGGATGAATGAAAATGAAAGTCAAAACAATTCTATATAAAGTCTTAATAGCCTCTTTGGAGCACAGTGTGGGGTTTTTTTAATATTCTTATTGTCCTGAATTTTCCCTCTTGACTCTGTTCATGCTTAGTCATTAATTTTACATATAGTTCCTTTAAAAGTGAACTAAAGTACCATGTTGGAAGAAAATCTGATTGATTAACCATTCATCTCAGTAGAAAAGTCAGGAACATACTTGATTTCCATCAGCTTCATATATATACAGCTATAAAATGAGACGTAAAGTGCCATAGATAGCCATTTCAAATAAAATGTGAAAAAATTTATGTAAGAGTATGTGTTGAATGAGGGAGTTGAATAAGAGTACTTTGCGACATATATGTAACCGTACATTCTCTCTGTGCCCTGCCTTTGCTTTTTGGGTGATAGATAACAGGATTATGTACCTTGAAGTTTAAAGGTGTAGCTAGCAATGACCTATGAACACTACAAAAACAATTGTCTATTTATAGGTTACTGCCTGCAATCAATACCACCTTCTGTTTAAGTTAATCAATGTTGTCTTTAATTGATTAGCTTGGGTTGAAAACCTGCCAAACTGCTGACTCCTGGGCAGGGGGATAGGGAACATACTTATTGCTGTTTGGTTTCCATGCATTATAAGATAATTTCAGTATTTATCCATGGTCAATGAAATATGAAGCAAAATAAATCTTTAACATCTGTTTCTTCATTGAGTATTCCTGTATCAACAGTAAAAGAGATGAACTAGCAAGATATGTTTTAAATGTCTACTATAGAATCTAGGTTTAAAAGCTATCAGATAGTCTGTCAAGCCAAAAAAATCAGTAAAACAAGTGTCTTTAAAACTTGTGAGCTGGTAAAGCTAGTAAGGCTTAAGAGAAATAAAATAAAATATTTAGATTAGTGGGCATAGAGAGAGCCAAGCTCTTTCTAAAATGTATAAAAATTAGGAGAGCCTATTTTCAGAGATATATCTTCTGCAACAGTAATGAAATTCAAGGTGGTGCACACAGATTAATGTTGTTATTTATTATTATGTATATAATTTCATTGAAGTGAATAGCACTGTTCACATGAATAATAAGTGCATGACCCTGACATTAATATAAGGTGTTACACAGTGAAGTCAAAAAGCAACTGAAGTTTAAGGCACTAATCGGAAGGAAAATGAAGCATTATGTGTTACTGCAAATAAAAACAGCATTGAACCAGCAAATATTTTATGAAGACTGAACAAAACTGAAATAGAACCAGGTGGACTAACCAAAGGGAGTTAGTAAGGCAGCGCCACTAAATGCCACTGAGGGTTAGACATGAAAATTCTAACAGTGTCTCACCCTTAAGACTACCACTAGGTCTGAAAATAAATTTTCTTTTGAGCATAAGAAAGACAAAAGAGAAGAGCAATGCAGAAAACCCTTCAGCTTCTATAACTGAGCAGTGCATGTGCATATGTTTTCACCAATGCATCAATTTGTTTGACAAACTCTGGCATGCAGAGAAGGATCAATAACAAAACAGCAGATATCACTCCCCAGTGGGTCACTACAATGGCTTTGCTCCATTCTGTTGTCTTTCCCACGTTTCTGGTACCTCAGATCACTACTCTTACCTAGAGAGGTGCTAGAATAACCTAAAGGAGAGCAGTCACATTACAGATATAGCCCTCTCTTATGCCTGCAGTTAACCAAAACTGTAGAGACTGAAACCAGTTGTCTTACTGACCTTTAGACATCTTAAAAATGGAAAACTTAAGGAAGAAACCTGATAATCAGCCAGGTAAAAAGCAAAATGCAAAAGATATCTGTCAGATGGCTGAAAGTCACATTTTCACAAAACATGTTATTTCACATTGGCAGGCCTTCACAGTGCTTGTTGACTCCTAAGCTGAAGAATTTTTATTGACAAATTAAATGGAAATTATTAGGTTCTCTGCTTTTTTTTTTTTTTTTATTTTTAAATATGGCTCAGTGGAATAACAGGCTAAGTGGCCTAAAAATCAGAGAAATGTTTATCTCCAAACAAGTCAAGCCACTGTCTTGTCATTGCTGCTTCACAGATTCTTTTTATATTTCTATGGGTCTAGAATAGTCAGCTGTTTGTTTCCATAAACAGCCTAGCTAAGTAGCAGATGTTTCCTTGGGCAGTTATTCAACATATCTAGAAAAAAAAATCCCTTTGCCTTCCAGGCTTCTGACAGCTTTGTTTCCAGCTCCTGACTTCTTTTCCCTGCTGAAATGTTCAACCTTTCTAGCAGGCCTGCACAACAGGTGGGCCGTGGGTCTCTTGCAGTTTGAAAAACCATTTGTTTGGCCCTTCAGCTGCTGAGAAGCATCATGTACTGTTTGATTTGCCCAGCTGCCAAGAGGCAGCAACAAGATGTCCAGCAGAAAATGCATATCTCCTGGCTTGTCACTGATAGCTAAGAATGCATGCGTCTCCTAGTCAGCCACCTGGTCAACCAGCAGCCACATGGCTCCAGATCTTACACACACACATTGCCTCGCAGGTCAAGGAAGTGACATATTAAGAAATATTTGGGATATTCAGAAGTAGTACTTGGCAGGGGAGGAGGTGAAACAGAGGTGGAAGGAAAATGAGAAAGCAACAACACAGAGGAAGCTGAAACAGTGTTGAAATGGGTCGACAGAGAAGGAATGTCACATGGGAAAATGAAAATGTATTTTCATTCCGCAAATTACCTGATCCATTCTTTGAGAATTCTGGCTCTATACTAAACCCAAGCACCTTTCTGCTAGAAGTCCCATGCAATAATAAATGAGTAACAACAAATCCATAGTACTTACTAAGTGGTGATAAAACCAGAATAACTGATGAGCAAGTGTCAATTGAATAAAAATGTAGAATTTACAAGTTGATATACATAGAGAGAGGTGTAGCAGTTTCAAGACTTTTAATGAGGAAAAAAAAAGGCAAGAAAAATCTTGGTAAAATACATAAAGAATCAGGTGCTTTTCTTCGGTTTAATCAATCAATACTTTAGAGAACATATGGCCATTTTTTTACATGGCATTATACAGATGGATGACCTCGTCTTTAGGCAGCTATGGATGCAAATGGAATTGCTTTAGGTTAAGGGGAACATGGAAAGGAACAGACAGAAGTGCAAAGATAGGAGACAGAAGCTCTAGGAGAAAGACGCAATTATTGAAAGGACTTTACACATAAAAGAAATGTACTTAACAGTGGTCATCACAGTCAATATCATGAGGAAAATAAATGAAGAAAATACTAAAGAGAAGACATCTTAGTTAAAGATGCTGCAAAGAACACTGATGTCCCTAGAAAAGAAATAGATGTTCTGTCATTTGAGGATATTGAAAACTATTTTTAAAAAATCATTAGTTAATTTGAGAGTAGTCGTGCACTGGAAAATGTATCCTATCTATGATTAGCAGCCAACAGTAATCTTCTCTAAGTCTACAAACATGAACTCATAAAAATACTCCAGATTTACAGAAATTAGGACAAGAAGTCTGATGTGATTGGAATTGGAAATAAGGACAGAAAACGTGACTCGGGGAGTGACTGAGACTGGCTAGATACATAGATAGAAACAGAGAAACCAGGACACTGGAAGACACTGTGAAATAAAATAATACAAATGATTGCCTGACAATAACTGAGAGTGAAGTTGAGGGACTGAATTATTTGTATTAATAGACAAGAACAGAACCCAGTGGCTGAGAATAGAAGGAAAGAGGGGAGACAGAACACAGGGCAAGAAAGTCAAGCGAAGTCATCTGAGGTTTCTTAGAGGGAGAAATTTTGGTGAGTAACTGGACATGTGGCACACAGATAGTGTTATGAGTCAGTATCTGGAGACATCCAGATCTTGATGAACAGGGATATTAGGCATAAGGAGTCAAAACTTTAGAGGCTGGAATTATGACTGGATATAAGAAGAAACTTGCATTGAAAGGTGTGAGAGAAAAAGGGTCAAGAAAAGTTTATAAAATTTTAAAGTTGATACTAAGACTGATAGAAAACCCAGAAATGAGAGAGAACCAAGAAAAAGAAAGCTTGATGGAGACACTGTTAGAGGTGATACAAGTTGCAAGAAAAATGAAAGGAAGATTCTGTGCCCAAGAGCACTAAATGTATCCCAAGATTGTCTTTATCTCAGCAAGTATCCATAAAACTCCCATAGCAAAATGGTCATTCCTTAGGCCACACTGCTCATATTAAGGTATTACAGTTTATCAGTTACTTGGTTAGCTTTATCACTGTGACTCTTAAGATTCAATTCCATGTGGTTTTCAGATGTTGTCTCAGAGTGAAACTTGACTTTGTCGTTTGCTTGTTAAAAACACAACCCTAGAGGATAGCTATCTAAGACATTAGATAGCTGTTAGAAAATGCCAAAATTAAGATTTAATATATGGAAGAAATTTAGATAATCATTCACAACTATTCTGTAATGCAGGATGTCTAATGATGGAAGTATTATATATAAACCAAGCATTATATAAAGCATTAGAACACACACTGACCACTGAAGATGAAGAAAATATTGGATAGATATCCATTTATTCACCTATATTTTTGTCCCCTGCACTGAATGAGACAAGGTATTGTGAAAAATACAGTATCTAATCGTATAATTAAAGATTGTATCATGACACATACACAAAGACAGTTGAACAAAGGTGCAGAAGACAACCTTAATTCTACCATTTCCTAATTTTGGAATGCTTGACTTCACAGCCTTGATAATGGCCTTTTTCAATAAAGTTTTTGATCTCATAAAAAATATCATCACATATTTCCACACACTTTTGTTCAAGATATATACATCAGAAATAGAACTGTGTGCAGTAGCTTCACAGAACCACCAAAAGTTCCTTTTCATTGTGGAAGTCCTTCAGATACCCATCTTTCAAACACAAATATAACAAGAAAGAATCAAGGACTATGAGTTGCTGAGATTATTACGTGGATTTTGCTTGTTGAAAAATAGATTAAACAAGTTTCAAACCAATGCAGAAACAATTTAGGTTATGTTTCCATTCAAATGACTGAAGCTGTATATAAGTAATTTTTATTAATGTGGAGGGCAACTGCAGGGCAGCTTTCCCTTAATATCTGGGCAGCAAAATGCACACACTAGGTTCTTGCAATGGGCAATTTAAATCATAATTTCTTTCTTGGTCTCGTTCAGTACCCTTCATAGGCTTTACAAGGAACTTCATACAGGACCATGCAGTCAGTGTGTTGAACTGCTGCTATTTTCTTTCTCTATTCCTTGATCTGTTCAACATCTCTATTTCCTGCCTTGTCCTTTCTGGGAGGGGAGAAAGATGGCCCTGGAAGGTTTTGTGTGCATGGTACCTGAGTGGGACTTTTTCTTATATCAGGAAAGTATAATCTGAAACCACTTAGCATTACACTTAACTGAATTGTTAATATGAGTCTAGAGAAGAGGTGGAGAACTAAAGAAAGGCAAGACATCTGTGGGAAAGGGCTTTCATTTTGCTAAGGGACAAGGAGAGCAGATAACTGACATATCTGGAGAAAGGCTGATAATGTGCTAGAAGAAAAATAATATTTGCAGCAGAATAAGGAACTGAGGTGTGAAAATTTGACCAATGGACAAGGAAAACAAATTTTCTACTAGAGAAGAATACATAGCTGAGGAAAAACTTGATTGAGAGTGAGCAGGATGGAAGAACTTTGAGGATGTGGAAAATGCAAAGGGCCTCTTGTAAAAAAACCAGACATTTCAGGTAAAAAACAGACAGACCTGAGAATTCAGGGAACAGAGCAGGGTAAGAAGACATAGGAGAAAATGATGGAGCTGATTTCAGGAGGAGCTGGAATGATGGCATGTAGAAGTTGGAAATTATATGGAAGAAAGCAGAAAAGGTACAAGCTGAGGCAATTGCTAGTAAATTTGAAATAAATGGAAAAGACAAAAAAAATAGCAGCATGAAAGAGGGAAAATTTGATTCATCTTCCTGTTCTTACCAGGATAGCTTTGGGACAAAAGCACAAAACCATTTGTGAGCTATTTGGGAAAAGGAACACATGACAGGAACATGACAAAGAAAGAACGGTCGATGAAGATGGTGCAGAACTAGAACACTTTTAGAGAGTTTTAGATAATGTGTAAAGATATTTGTGTTTAAATGAAATTAAGATGAAGGTACAGGACTTGGGAGGGAAACTGCTGGGAGAGAGAAAATTGGGAATGTGGGATACACAGAGGAAAAGAAAACATAATAATGTAAGCAGGCAAATACATGGTAAGTAACCAGAAGGAGAAGAAATCAGTGGAAATAAGAAAGTAAAAGCGGCAGTAAATGTCATTGTTCTAGTGCTTAGTAAGAGGTCTGGTAACAAAACAGTATATCAAAGTCAAACATTATCTTTGTATGGTACCTTTTTGTGTGGGATGAGGGGGTCTTGGGAAACCGGATTGGGAGCTAGGCATAGGCATCTAGTGAACCTACAATATGTATGGAGAAGAGGATAATCTGCTTTATTATTATTTAAAACAGAAGCAAAGAAAACATTTAAAACCAGCGTCTACACCAGTTCCTAATAGCTTAGTATCTGTTTGTATCTCTTAAAAAAATACATAAGTACATCTGAGACCCATATTTGAATTATTTATTATGATTATTTGTTAACATTTTATGGATATTGCAGCAAACTGTTATCTACTCAGTATTTAAAAAACTCAAAGCCAACCCTAAAATACTCTGCATTGCTTCTTTTTATAGTCTTGTATTCAAATTCCTTTTTATTATCACTCCCATTTTACAAAAGACTTTACATGCACTAAAAGTGAATCTAAATGAGTGCTACACGATGAAAAAATAGAACAGAACATAGCCCCTTATTGACAAATGCAATTATCTTCTACGCTTAAATTAGTCCTATTCCTAACTCTTCAAAGAGATACTTAAAAATAGCAACATTAGATATAACTTCAAGCTGACAAGTATCCATTTATTTATAATAAATACTAAACAAAATCTTTAGTTTTAATTATGATTTTCTTGCATAATATTTTCTTAAATGCTGAAATTACACTTTGTATTTCAATTATATCACTTCCCTACAGAGCACTGCAGCTTTCCTACCTTTGTTTGCTTAGTTATAGAACTGCATAGCATGCTCAACACAGTAAACTGAAAAATGATTGTGGATAAAAGGATTACTACCCCAGGCATGCTTCGATACTAAGAAAGATACATTTTTGAGAGGAATAAGAAAGTATTTCCCTAGTAAGTGTTTTTTTCCCAGAACCTGAAAGATGTAAGAGGTGATATTATATTTTTAATTATGGAATATACTGCATATAGAATAATATCATATAATAAATATTAGTATATAATATTTCTTTTAAAGTGCATACCAAAGTATACAAAATACCATTTACAGAAAAAATTTAAGAACACAATTGAAATGTTGTATAATTGTGACAATATGGTCTTTGTTGCCCCAAACAAAATCCAAGAAAGTATTGGAAAAAGGTTTCATCCATTGGAAAGCTTTTGTAGACTTTTGCAGGTAAAGGGCCCCATCTGTACTGAGCATGCTTTATTCCAGTGCTGCAGGAATGAAGTGGTTCTTTCCCTGCAATTCTTTCTCCTCACTCTTGCCTACAATTGTCATGCTAAATACTGAAATACGAAGAGAATGCTCTTAGTGCTTCCCTCCCTGATATCCAGGCAGGTACACAAAAAGAAACAGAAATGTACTGAAACCAGTAGGGAATGTGAGCCTGACAGGAAGACGGGGGAAGCAGACACTACAGATGGACATGTGGTTTGCAACAGGGAAGGCTGGTAACAGGGAATGTCAATGCAGCTCTTGAAATGACTGGGTGAGGGGAGGAGGTAACAGGAAGGGTCAGACAAGAGCCAGGGGGCTGGGGGTCACTGAGAGAGAAAGAGCTTGTAATTAAGGAAATAATCAGGGTGGCATGAAACCAAATTCAGAAGAGAATGCTGGAAGAATGTGAAATTAGGAAAAAAGAAGGGCAATGTAATGTAGAGCAAGGAAAAGAGACAGATTAGCAATTGACAAAAGGTGGGGTTGGAGAGAGGAGAAAGAAAGTAGGAGGAACTGGGACAGAGACACAGGGATACATAGTAAGGGGGACACAGAGAAAAGGGAGTTTATGGTGAAAGGAAATCCTCCTTCTAGTATTGGAAATGAACACAAAGAGTCCTGACATTTGGCATGACTTGATTGCTATTAACTGTTTCTTGAACTAGTTCTGAAGCCTATAATGACTGATTTACAATGACAGCATGCTCCTACAGTTACATTTGTGTTGTAGGGTTACATATTGTGGTAGATCTAAAAGTTCTGAACTGCTGTACAACGATTGAGCTGAATACATTAAACTGTAAGACATGACAATTATTTCTTGCTTCTTCTTTCTTTTTTCTTGAAAACTCTCTGCTTTAGCTATATGTTAAGAGTGTAACAGGAAATGTCAGAATTAAGGTTGCCTTTGCAATATGATTCACTATCACAATCAGAAAATATAACGGTCCAGCCTTGAACTAAATAATCATCTGTGGATTTTAGTTTTGTTTTTAATGTGCATCACCTTGGACAGATGAATCAAGGAAAAGTCGTTACTGAGAATGTCTCCTGTAAATCCTTGATTTCATTTATTGCAAAAATGGAAATATATTAAATGAGCAATAGTAGGTAGAGGATAGCTGGAAAAGAATGAACAATTATTGTTCAAAAGCTGAAATGCTGTTCCTATATAGTTTGGGATAAGTCATTTAGAATACATACTTCCAAAATTGTGTTGCTCATATTATAAATATTATAAATATCCAGCTTGATATTTCAGCCTGTGAGCAAAACTGAATTCAACAGGACAGTGATTTGATTACACCTGAATACTTCTGCCAAAAATGCAAAGTATCCTGAAAAATTAGGTCCTTGATACTTGACAGTTAAGTAATATGTCATCTTAATCTGTCTTTGACTTTGTTTCCCAGCTATCAAATTGGAATACTCAAGAGTTTCACATCCTTGCAAGAATGCTCTGAAGATGGAGCAATTAATGATCGCAATGAGCGCAAGTACTGCAGTGACCAGTGCAGCAGCATGGCCTCCCACAAAATTAGAAGTCTGTTTTAGCATCAAAAGAAGTAACAAAATGTCTGGATTATAACAAAATGACATAATGGCTGAATTCTTACCAAATGAATTATATCAAATGGTGCTTTGAATAACGTATACATTTTACCAGAAGGAAGGCAGGATTCTGGGATAGCAGACCTCATAACACGTATTCACTTCCCAGGCAACAATTAATCTGGCATATTCCAACTTCTGTGTTACTGACTTTGCAGATATAACTTGCTTTAAATGTCTTTGTTTATATATATGTGTTCGTCTTTCATAAAAACTTACTGCATATTTATTATTTGTTTATATGTTCAATCCATTAAAAGCTTCTTGACTTTTTAATTCTGTTTTTACAGAATAAAAAAGTTACTTTTTTATTCTGTTCCCTCCTTGTGGCACACCAGTAACAACTCCTTGGAAGTTATAAAATGTGATTAAATAACACACAGAAGATGTCAAATGATACTGTTAGGATGATTGACTTCGAAATGCAAAATAAAGGCAATTGAGTGTGATTACTGGAGCTAATCCTTTTAGGCATGCCTCTGAAAAATGCACCTTCATTTACACTTGAAAACAATTGCTATTTTTATTGTTTAGCATTCATGTAGGTAGATTTAGCCTGTTGACAAGAATAGACTTTATAACATAAATACTATCTTCAAAATTTGCTCTTTACTAATATCTTGATGTTTGCAATGAATATGTACATCTAGATTCATGGGGGAAGTAATACGGCTCTCTTTAGTATTTAATGTATAAATTTACTCAGCAGATTTGTTTTATTAAAATATAACTAATGGGATGTGGTAAATGAAAAATCCAAGATGGGTATAAACAGCTTATTTATTGTTAATGTTCAGAGTAGCTTATTGAAACACACCTTTCAGTAACTGCCACTGACTATTAGCTATGAAATTCTCATCATAACTTGAACGTTACCCATTAGGTTTAGCCATTTGTACAGTTAAAAGGCTCAAGATGCTTCAAATATACCTTTAAAAACATTATTAAGTCAAATCAAACTACACATATTCACAAAAACTGCATTCAGCATGTCTGAGGTTCAACCCGATACTGCTTCAAATGAATTATTCTTCTTTAATTGCTCTGTATAAACAGAAATGACCTATTAATTTAAAGAAAATCTATCAGCACAGAATGTATTCTCTCTTATAAACAAGCAAGATGAACTTGACCTTGTTTGAACTTGTTTTGATGTGGCCCAGATGGTAGGCTACATGCTTGAATAGCAGTCTAAAGCTGAGGAAAAACTCATATAGCAAGATCTAGATTTATAGCCTTTTGCAAATTCCTACCTTGTATTGTCCTTTCAGCATCTGTTCTGCCCCCGCTGCGGTCAGCTTCTATCTCTGGGGTCAGAGAGTCTAGAAACATAGAAGGGTAAGACTGACACATATTTCATTTGATTCTTATAGCCCTTTTTACAACCTGTTACTCCAATGCTGAATTACAATACAATCAACCTTTGTCAGTTTTTTTAATGTTGAACAATGACTGGAGGCCAGGACAATTTTTTGTTAGACTGGGAAGATTAATGAGCAATAGATTTTTCAAGCATAAAGGGGGGGGAAGAAAAAAAAAAGGAAGAAAAAAAAATTGACTTCTCAAGCTAATAATATAAAATTGTCCTAGTTTGAACATTCTCTCCAGTGAGTTTATTTGCACATACTATATAAAGGAACAAAGCAATAAAGAGAGAGGTATCACTTGAATGAAGGAAAGAAAGGGGATTTTATTTTTTCCCCTTTCCATCATGTTATAAATTTTCAATATAACAAGATTCTTTTGGCACTTAAATTGAAAGTTAATGACACAGAGGCAAAAATTGGCTTCTTACCATTTAGGACCCTGAGACTATCTGTTGAAGCTGCCTGTTTCAGTGTTTGTTCTGCTTGCTCTCGTCGTTTAGTCTCAAATTCAAGTGCTTCCTGCAATTTCCTCTTTGCCTTCTTTTCCTTCTTTAGCCTTTTCTGAATTATTGCTGTGAAAAGAAAATACCATCAGTGTACTCCAGTTTGGATCTGAAACTTGGCTGCACAATTACCTATTAAGAGTCCTGAGAAACGCTACAACTGCAATGTTCATATAAATTGATTAATTACACAATACCCATTTAAATTACTTGAAATTTGCTGGAATCACCCTGGACTATTCTAAGCGCTACTGTTCTATCTGACAGTATTGAAAACAGTAGGTGGTACCAAGCAATGACTTTTTTACTTTTTTTTTTTTTTTTTAAATAAACAGCTGAGAATCTGTGAATTTTCAAATCAGAAAACCTCGGAAACCAGCAATGGAATGTACTTTTTGAATCATCTGATGTAGATAAGCCCGTCTCTGGAGTGAGGTGGTTTTTCAGAATGAATTTCACCATTTCTATTTCCTCTAGCACAGTTAATAGACACACAGTGATGGAGTTCTTGCCTCCCTGCAGCTTCTCTCACGTAAGAGGGAGATCCATCTGCCTGGGTTCTGGACAGCCCCCACCATCCTCTGGTCCTCATTTCTTGGGGAAAGGCTCTGAAACTTCTAACTGCCCTCCAAGATCTGCTTCCTGCAAGCCATCTGACCTCTTGGTGCCTGGTCTCTTCTCCATATTCACTCCTTTTCCACATTTCCCTTTTGTCTTTCCTTTTTCTCTTTCTTGCTTTCTGTTGGTGCCTGTCCCATCAGCCATCTAACCTTAAAGAACTCATGGCAAATCCTTTACGGTGCTGGATCCTCCAGTCAAGTAAATACTACTACACTATGTCAAATGTGAGGGAAAACATTAGTAAAGAAAGGAGTATTCTGAAATTAAGTATAGAAAGTCCTTATTTAGAAAAAATGTTTTCTTTGTATCTCTTCAGCTTAAACTCTGTAGGAAAATGATGGCAAGTCCAGGATGGGACTTCATCATACTTTTCTTTTCTATGTTACCAGTGACTTACAACCACAAAGGTAAGACTAGCAGAATCCCTAACTAAAGGAACATATCACAGGTTATGCTCCTGATAGAAAAGGGTAACGTCAAACAATTTTTCTACTCCATTAAAACCAAAGTGGGCCTCTGAAGCAATCATGTAAAGTTGTAAATCATAGCACTATCTCCCCTGCCACATCCCAACCATTCTTAAATAGCACATCTAGGGTTTTCATGGATGTGCGTGTAAAAAGCTTTCTGTCCTAAGATCTTCTGGATAATCCTTTCCAGGAGAGTCTGTTATTTTTACACCAACTAAAAAATTACCTACTAAACTACTCACTAAAGAATTCTTTACACATACCAAAAGAATTATCCTTACTAAACCCAGATATTAGGAACTGTTAGGTTTGCATGCCAAGATCTATCTAGCCCTGTATCTCATTCCAAAGTAACCTCTAGTACATGCCTAGCAACAACTGCTGGAAAATACAAAAATATACTTCCACCAGTTCATACTCCCCAGTAGACTGTGATGGTGGTATCTTTCACAAAATGCAAATAATGAAACTTTTAAAGGGAACTGTCATTGTTGTTACTCTTTAATTTATATTCTAAGAAGAACTACCTTTTAGATGATCTTTTCTATTTTGTGCTGCTATACAGAACTGTTCAGGCACAAAATTAACATAAGCACATATCCTGTAGTCAGAATAACTACATAATTTACATCCAAGGCTTTGGAATTTTGGTTCTTTCTCATTTTGTACAACACCAACTACTTTACAGGCTAATTAGCTCATACTATCAAAGAACATCTAGCATCTATACAAAGGCTAAACTAAATACATTTTGAATCATTGCATGGTTTTAATGTTTTCATTATAAGTACTTTGAAAGTGATTGCAATAAATGAGAAGGAAACATATGTTGCTTTCTGAATTAAAATGTCATCATGGCTGACACATTTTAGATGTGACTACAGCAGTCAGAGCCAGAATTAGCAAACCCTTACTGTGTAGCTGCTCACAGAAGAGATATTATCCTACTTTCACCAGTTGATGAGACACATCCTACAGCCTTAGGAATCGCTAATTGGAAAATTTAAAAAGAAGGAAGGAAACAGTACAGTAAATAAGCAGCTCTGTAGAACATCCAGTAGCAGCAGTGAATCCAATGCTCCACAAAAAAAGGCAAAAATACTCATATATTGGCATTAAAGAAAATTATATTTGACTTGTATTAACATGATGAGCAAAAGATAGATAGATGTTGCCTAATGCTAAAGATCCCCTTCACATAAAGGGTTTGACCTGTATGTGACACAGTGTCTTGTGTTTCTACGCTGTAACTTTTAAGCATATTTCAGTATTTTCATACAGTATCTCTTCACTTAGCAGGGATCCTGGTACATTTCTCCCTTCTTGCTCAAGCTTCCATTAAGACATGTGAAACTTTCTTTAAGACATGACACTTGCTATCTGGAAAACTAATAGTAGGTAAAGAATAAATCTCCACAATAATTACAACCTAGCCTTATTTTTTCTCTCTTACTTCAATCTGTTAATTTTAAAGAATAATCCATCACTTTTCTTTCTTTTATACAGAAGTATCCACTAGCAGAGATAGTCATCCTCATTATATTTGCTTTGCTGCATACCACCATTAAGTGTTCAAATCCATTCCTCTTTGGTCTGACTCTTTCCCCCAGTGCAAGACCATCATTAGAAGGATACATATACAAAAGCAGGGAAGGCATCATGCTGAAAATAATACTGCCAATTATTTCAGTAACCTGAACAAAATAAGGGACTATCCCATGTTTTTTTCTAACATACAAATTTGAGTTAAATTCATTTTGCTTAATTTTAACTGCTCAAAACACATGTGTCTAGCACAGCCTAGTCAACCATGTGACCTCTGGAGTTAAAGTGAAGAGAAAGAAATCTTCAGGGTGCAATTGACCCCACCTACCTATCTGAGAACAGGCTAAACAAGTTTCTTTCTTTTATTGTTTAGAAAACGAATTTCTACTCATTAAAATGAGATGCTTAATTTTTAATTGGCAAAACTAAAGTAAGGTCAGATGGGTTCCCTCCCAGACCTTTTCTCTTGTGCATGTGATTGCACAACTCTAAAAGGGAACATGTATTTGAGCAGTTATGAGAAAGATGTCAAGACTAACCAAATTACTTTACTCTTTTACCCAACTATTTTAAAAGTGTAAGTAATACAATTGTATTGAGCAGAATAGTCCAGTTGTGGACGAAGGGATAACTCATTGCACAGGTGTGATAATAGTTAATAGCAATTGTCTTTCAAAATGTATTCTCAAAAGCTAAAAAAAGGCTAATTAATGATGTGATATTACTGCCCTTTAATGGGTCAAGGCATGAAACAGGATTACATTGTGTACTTACTGCTAGCGTGTTAGTTTAAGGCATAATGACATTGGTTGTGAATCCAATTGTTCTTGGGATTCTCTGTTTAGGTGGTTACCAGAAAATTAAACTGGACAAGGAGACTCTAGCCCCGCAAAAATACACATCTGACTTGTCATGGTCTGAGTCAAACAGCAAGTGAGTCTCAGAGATTAACTGTCCTTGCAAACTAATCAGGCACTATTAAACAGTGAGACATGCAGAGACAGAGAAATGGATGCATAAAGAAGGATAGAAACATGCTCGTAATGCAAATAGTTACTGCAAATCACTGCAAACTGCCTCACCTTCACTATCAATGTAATTATTTAAAAATCTCTAGCATGTACAGGCTTTACAGTGGCTGTAAACGCTTCAAATGCTACTAATGCTTCTGCTTCATCAAGAAGAACTTTAACTGCTACTTCTACAAATGTATTTTATCTACTATGCATTATAAAGAGCTCATGTATTACCATTATCTTTATATTTATTGCCTATAGTTTGCCTAAATATGCACTATAAGAACACAGCAGAGTTCCTAAAAACTTGCAGATTCTTAAATTTGATACAAATTGTCTTTGTATTAAGTAGCTGTCCCTTTCCCTAATGATCACAACCTGTAAAGGTCTGTAACAGCACCTAGGGTATTTATAATTGCTTTTGTATTATTGATGTAACAATATTCAAGAAAAATATTGTGAAAAAGGAGGGTTCTTGCTCCAAGTCTCATGAAGATCCTATACAAAATTAGGCAGGTTATAAAACATCCTTCTTTGCAGTCAGCTGAGATATAACATGATTTAAGGGAGGTAAAATTTTGAACAAATGTAGGTGTTTGATAGAAAATTGTTTCCTAAGGAAATAAATTACAAGTTGTTTATGTCTGCTTAAGCAAGATACCTCTGTTCTTCTGCTCCACAGCCAACTGTTTTTCAAGTGTTTCCCTCAGTTCTCGTTCCCTGAAGAGTTCCATCTTCAGCTCTGTTTTTTCCAGTTGGACCTGTTTCTCTTGAGCTCTGGCATTGTCTATAGCAACCTTTAGTAGACCCTGTTCAGAGATAAAGTTGGATAATATTAGGAGAATGTTAGAACAGTTGATATAATGACTAACTACTGTTATTTTTCCTTGATAGTCACGTGAGATTTTAGTAATCAAATAATTCTGTCACACGATCAAAATTGCCTATTATCAACAGCAATTTTTAACTGGAATTAACTTTAACAGGTGGACAAAAATCTGTAAAAAATCTGTAAAAATCTGGAAGTCAGGTTTTCCCAGAAAACGAAAACTCACCTCTGACTGTGCATATAACTAATGCGAAAAATGTATAGGAATAGGTTTATTCCTTTTAAGAAAACTGAAAAATTGGTTGTGTCTCACAGTCACATCATACACAGAATTCCATCTCCAGTCCAACTCAAGCCAATGGAAATTAGCTAAGGGAGAAAGTCTCTTTTAAAGTCTTGCCATTTTGCTCCTCATCCTTGTTAATTACTACTAATTTCAAATATTTACATATATCATAGAGTTTCCATGGACTATAGCTATATCGGGATGTTAAGCAAAGGACCGTCACAAAGCAGGAAGATATCTCTGTTTAACAAGTCCGTTCCCTCATTTTGTATGATTATTATCTCACGGCAGAAAAACAAAACACAATCATCTCTTGATTTCTTGGCCTGAGATGGTTGATATAAATTCTACCTTTTTTTCTGTTGTTAGTGTATCAGGAAATAACAATTCCGATTATTCTAAACTTCTTTTGAGAATTCCAACTTCAAACTCCCTTCTTCTTTTGAAAGGAAATAGGATGATCCCGGCACAGCTAATAGTGTATTATTAATAATAATAACTAGATAGGACACTGACACAGGGCATCAAAATAGAAGGAGAAATGGAATTGAAATAAATGAACATGCAAATGTCCTTTTCCATTTTCCAAAAGCCTGGCCACCAGGCTTCTGGGTCTACACCTGAATCTCTCCTACTGAAGCTATCATAATACAGTAGATAATAAAGCATGGATATTCATATATGAACCTCCATGGATATGAAACTAACTCTCCTATATCCTAGGCAAGACTCCTGATAACTTAACCATAGAGATAATTTGACCCAACAGAGATTTAATTACTGCTATAAAGCAAAACAATGCCAACAAGAGAAACAGAACAGTACTACCCAATGGCTCTGCTAGGGAAACATTCAGCTAACAGATATAAGGCTCACACTCAAGACCTGGTTTGAGCACTACAGACAAAAAAACACGATGCCCCACTCCCAAATAAGCTTCCTCACTCCTCAGCCACACTTCCTAAATTGAACTCTAGGTTGCATGTTTTTTCGAATTTTTTAAAAATTAAATATCTCCAAAAAAAAGAATGGAAAAAGCAGCACATATAATGATATTCGAGAAATGGAAAAAGCATTTTTTGTGACTGTTAGTCTGCCTATTTATCCCACTAGTCTTCCCAGTGTCAATGATTGCTGTAAAATTTGTATCCTTCAAACTCCTCTTTTAGTAGTGTTTTCAGAGCCTGTTATTTTCAGCACTCCTCACCCTCCTTCTAAAATCACTCCTTGCCTCAAGTCTTGTCTTGTTCAGAGCTTAATGCTCTGCAGCTCTGTTACACTTCAATCTATTGAAGTCCACAGGAGCTAAAAGAACTCAACACCTTCTGACTGCAAGGCCCAGATGGTCCACAAAATGATATACACTACATAAGTACAGGACCATGTTTGGAAAAATGGTAGCAATGGTAACACAACAAATGTCCTCACAAAATGGTTAAAGTTTTAGCAGTTTTCTTTTGCTATTGTAAAATAATTAAATCACAAAGGTATTTTGGGTTGAATGTTAAACCTGAATGACTATTAAAGAAAAACTAAGAAAGCTACTTATAACGCTCTACATACATATGCAAAGCAAAATACAATTTGAAATATTTGCAAAGTGTTCACAAATCTATTTTTCAGAAGTTAATATTAATTTGAATTCTGTTCCTTTTCCATGGCCATATTCTCCTACATTTGGTGCATTTAAATTAGTAAGAAACTGAAGTAGGAGTTATTTATCAATATCTGCTTCTGGCTTACTCTTAAACTCTAGAGTGTTTTAATCTCCTCCTATTCATCACTTACTGGAAC
The DNA here is from genome assembly GCA_013397775.1 of Eulacestoma nigropectus. Taxonomy (NCBI): domain Eukaryota; kingdom Metazoa; phylum Chordata; class Aves; order Passeriformes; genus Eulacestoma; species Eulacestoma nigropectus. The sequence goes on from VZTE01003924.1 coordinate 357,105, forward strand.
ATGTGACTCATCCAAATCATAAATAAACCAGATCAAGAGAAATTACATGAAAACTATTTGCTGATGAAAAGTGTATTTTCTAGTAAGCTTAAAGCTGCAAAAACTGTCTTCCCAAATTCTTAAAATCCATCTTGTTTACCAATAAAATCCAGCTGCTAAAGCAACTGCCATCTTTACTCAATTCAACTACATTCATGTACATGTTTCTTCTTCATCAGGAACAAACAATTAGTAACAAATGAAAGAGATCATTACATCAAGTGCCCTTTTAGATCACCCCAATTAAAACTTTAGTTTAGCTGTATTTTAATTCTAAGATACCAAATTCTAATTTTCTGCTCTGATTGCTCTTGTTGACTTATCTTTGAAAGATGTACTCTCGGTGCAAAGCCCAGAGATTATTTAGCAAGATGCCAATGTTGGCATCACTTAATGTGTTGATTGGTTGTATTATCAGTAGCAGTTTAAAACAAATTACTATTAAACTATTATTGTCCTTGGCTGAGAAAACACAATATTTTGGTGTACTTTAAATATGAAACAATCATTATGAATAAACATGGAGAATAACACTAGAGTGTAACATTGATGTGTGTAATTTTATATTACGAATTGCTGCAAAGTATGAAGCTGCTAAAAGAATATTACATTTTCTATTGAATTTCTGCACCACACTTCCTCCCCCAGCCTTTCCTTTTTTTATACCTCCTAACATAGCTAATGGTAATACATTACCTATTGCTGCTGATTATGTCTGAAAAATATTAGCTTTTTGGAGCCAAGATCCACTAGGGACTACTTATAAGCTACACAAAATTAAGTTTCATTTTTAGAAGTTAAATCAGTGCACATCAGTAGGCATCCAGTGTGAAAAAAAATATGCACTAGAGCCAAACTGATGCATATCAAAAGTGCTGTTGCTGCCAATGACAGCACTAATGCAAAAATACTGGAAACATTCAGTATCTCCCCTTATTCAGTGCAGAAGGGGTTGAGAAAAACTAAAAAAGTACAACATCTAAAAAATCATTAGTGGCCCCTGGAACAGGAAGAGCAATTTCAGAGTTGCATGAAATTCTATTAATTCTCCCAGTGGATCAGCTGTAGAAGATTATACAAAATACAGTATGTCCAACTTGTATGTGCTATGGCTAATCCTCTAACCTGATATTAAATCAATATGCTGCCAATGACAATGGGAAATGCAGTGCAACACAGGACATTAACAAAAAGAAAATATTTCTCTTTAGGGAAGGTCAGATGTTATGGAGGCTGGATAACGATAATTGCAGTGAACATGCTCAGGTTCCAGATTTGTTTTTAATACAGTATGGCTCTATCTGGAGCCTGGCTTTAAGCACGGCAGGCCATTCTTCTCGGTGTCATTCTTAATTTTTATTTCAACGTAAATGTCAAAAATGGACGTTTTATTCTCTGGAGATTTATAGACCATTCTGATTTGGTTTGTTTTCTTTACTGTACTTGTTTTAGTATTTTCCACTGATAAATCCTTTAGAACTGTCCTAAACACAAGGCTAAGTTGATATATGAGTTTCTTTCCATTCTCTGATCTGAAAACACTATCATGTAAAGGCAGCCTCATGATCCTACAGAAACTAAACATATATCAAACCTCAACTCAGTCTTAAAATCAGTAAAATTCATCACTATTTTTAAATTATGCAAATAATGTGTTGTGAAAATACTTTCAGATAACATTGCTTCTCTTTTAGCCAGGAAAATATATATAATTTGTATGTTCTCATCATTAAAAGTATCTAGCGAAAGGCTCTAAAAGAAAAAAAAATATATCTATATATACATACAATTCTAGTTAACTTTACATGTTAATGATTGAATATCTGCTATTTATAACTGACTAGTGACTAAGTACCATGAGCAAGACAACATATTAGAATATATCTAGAGATGACTCCTGAAAGACAATTTTTTTAATATCCCAGATTGAATACTTTATCACAGATAAAGGAATATTGCACAAGTATAAATGACATTTTTCCATTACTACTTTCTGTGAAAAATAAAATAATTCTCTTGAATTTTAGTGGAAGATAAATAAAATAAATTTACTTTTAATGAAGTAAAACTGTGATTTTTTTACTTTATCCACTGTTTGCAGTGTTTTTCTCTTAGTATTTAATCATAGACAGTAACAGTGCAGGACACTCACAGCAATAAAGCCAGTAATTTCCTTTGTTTTCAGAGACGAATTTAGTTTGTAACCATGCAGTGCTTTTATGAATATCAATTGGATACTTGCAAATTATTTTAGGCATCTCTTTAAAAATATTTAGCAACAAAAATATGTCAATACAATACAGTCTTGGTAGAAAAATACAACTATCATGGTGCAACTATATAATCCCTTAGATATTAATGGAAATTCAGCTCAGGGACAGTAAGGATTCAGACTCTAAAAGCTTGAAAGAACATTACTATTACCCAAGAATATTGTAGTATCATGCAAGGCCATGGTTGCAACATGCTTTGGCCTATTCAGGCCATGGCTCAAAAAGGTAAACTTATGTGAGGGGTACAGAGATATCTTTAGCCTTCTCACTAGCTCACAGCATTTTGCTGTGACTCACGTTCCCTCACCCTTCATCCTCCCTTCAACTGCACATACATTTCCAGCATTTAATCCAGAATAAATCTACAAATACACTTTGGGAAAAAACCAGACATATCACTTGATTTAATTTCTCTGGGGAAATTAATTTTCTCTTCCTTTTGGATATGCAGATATAACTCCAAATAAAAAAATGTGTTTCCAATCTTATTCCTTTTTTAAATGTGTGTATTTGCTTAATTATATTCTTTTATAGTTTATTGTTTGTATTTCAGCAGTCCCCAGCAAGAACATCATGGGTTATTCTGGGTATTGTATATTGTTATTATCTCCTCTTTAAATGTGCAAATAATTAAACATTGTATTTTGCTTAAAGAAGTATTTATGGAGAGGTAAAAAAAAGCCCATATATATGGTATACAGAAAGACATAATGGTGAGAGCAGAAGCAAATAGGCTTGCTTAATGTTTGCCTAAAATTATGAATTTGTGATCACGGGCTATCCATTTAACTTTAGTATGGATGAAAGAAACAGATTCACTTGTGTTCAGGTCAGTTCTAAAGGATGACTCAGACTTCTACAAGAGAATTAGTTAGGCAACAGATTCACCTGAGTTCATCAGCACCTGCAGGACTTATAGCACATTTGTTTTCAAGTTACAAAAGTGTTAGAAATTTTTGCTCTCATACCCAAAAAGTACTATTCCAATGACAAGGTTTAGGATCCTTCTCACCTTGGCAAAGGTCAAAATTAGAGCTCCTAGTGCCCATATGACACCCTAATCCTGTTCTATTTTAAACCAGGACAGTCTCTACAAGCTTTTTTAGAGGCCTTCAAGTCTACATTATTCAGATCTTCCAGATCCTGCACCTCACACAACTGAATATACAGAAGGGGATCATGGCAGAGACATCCACTGTCAAGTCCATGCACATTGGTGTAGCCAGAAGTTCCTTGCCTATATATTCCTGTGATGAACATATCCCTAAAATGTAGGCTACCTCCAGCAGCACATGTGGCATGTTGTGGGTGCTTCCCAGACGCATTACCTAACAAAAAATGCACACTTGCATTTCACAAGCAGACATATACCCTTTCAGTGAAAGGACACCTCCCTATTTTCAGCATGAATGACACCGGGGGAAAAACAGCAGTGTTTAGCAAATCCACTCATGAAGTTATTGGCTAGATTTCTGCTATTTTCTCTTTTAAAAGCACCTTAGTACTTAAGGCAGGGAATGGACTGTAGGCCAGATGACCTCTTTGAGGAAGTTAGACCTGACGCAACAAGGGAACAGTGAGGTATCACACAGGTCCACCTCCCCATGGAAACCACATCTATGCTGAAAGGGGTGCAAAATTCATCAGGTCCAAAGGACAGCAAGGAGCCATTTCATCACTGAAAAGAGTCCTTCTAATTTAGGCAATAAATGCATCATGGGTTTCAGGTACTACTAATGCACTTCCTAGTAAAGTCACAAATTACAGTGCAATCAGGGACCTTGGTACAGAATTGCCTCTTTCCACAGATGCCATCAACAAATTTGAAGTTGTAGTCAAATACCTAAAACTCTGTTTGGGAAGTGTCAGCATCACAGTATCTAACTTATTTGTGGGCATGGGGTAGCCCCCTCTCATTGCAATAGCGGCTAAGTATGGAAACCATTTTAAATGGCATTGATTAATGAAATTGACACTATTGTCCATGTGATATTCTAATGTAGTCTACTGCTATTAAAGTCAACTTTTCCTACACAGATAGGAAAATCAACTAATTTTATTTATTTTTTATTTGTTGAAGCAGTTTTCTAATGTTATCCTGATAAAAATTAAACGTGGGCCACGGGAGAGGGGGGCGAATGCCTTTCATATACCATTATGAAAGGATTCCTAGAAATCTCAAAAACATGCATTGTGATGTGGAGACATACTGAAACAATTCAAAAGGACTTATGTCCCACCACTTTTCCCGAATAGATGATTTGTCATGATATGGAATCTCAAGGTAAGAAGCAGGATGTACAAAAGCACAGCGAGAGAAGGCATAAAAAAGTTTCTGGTTTGTTTATGATGTCGCCTTTTATTTCATATTTTCATTCCAGGTAAGATTAGAGCATTAAAAAAAAAAGTAATGACTGAATTTCACATTTACATTTTCTGTAAAACAAAACTGAATGCATTCTTGGCAAATTAATCTAGGCCATTTATCCTGAAGTAGTGCAGCACTCTCATATTCAATCACGAGATTAGCTAACCTGTTGATGCTGAATGCTTTGCTCATTAGATTGCTGTCTAGAGACATTGAGTATAGACATTCGTCAAAAAAATTACTAAGAACTTTTCTGTGCATGTATGCACAGCTAAAACATTACTAACTGTATTTCTGCCTTAAGAAAAAAATACAATCTTTACAGATTGCAGCAGACATGCTACAAGAATGCTGTTATCAAATTACCTTGGTTCATGGTTCAAATATTTAAGACACTAAGTCCCAGAATTGCAAAAAGGAATCATAAATACACTCTTTCAGACCAGGCAGAGATAGTAATATTTAATTCTTAAATAGCAGTATTTTTTCATTATTAGACCTCAATACACAACTAATGAATGGCTCATACACTTTTCATAAAACAATTCTGAAATGCCATAAACTTTAATGAGATTGCTTCAGACAGAAAAGTGAGCAGGATCTGGCCCTACTCTGTCATATCTTTTGCTGGATAGAATACAATTGATTTTATGTGTTTGCAGGAATGAGCAAGAAATATATGGTGACAAATCAGAAGTTGGTAGCTGCCCAGACAAGGCTTATCTGGAATATGCAATATGGCTGTATTATTTCTGGCAATATCATTTTGCTTCTGCATGCAACATACAACCATATCATTGCAAAATTTGCATATGGGGAACACAATATCACTGAATTTGTGAACAAAAAAAAATTTCTTAATTCTAATATGAAACACTAACAACTTGGCTTCAAGCTATATATAGTGTATATTATAAATAATATTTGAACATGGCTCTACTGTACACACAGCAGACATTATGACTACCAAATAGGAAATCTGTATAAAATTTGGTAATACCCTTTGAAGTCTATTCTTTGAAGACAGTCCTTTAACTGAAATGAGCTTATTTATAAAACAAGTGCTTTTTGTAAATGCTTTTATGGGAGACATTTCAAATAGCTTTAAATATCATTTCCACCATGTCACTCTAGCAATTTGAAATAACTATTTATTAAAAGACTCTTCCTCTTTTTAGTAAATGAGATAAAGTTAAACAGTAAGATACATTTCATTAGCCTGTAATAAAAAGAGCATTGAAGAAAAACGTTGTTAAACACACCGATGTAATTTACATTGAATTTTCTGCTGTGGTTTAATATACAATCTGTATTTTTACGTACTATATCTGACAGCTTCTAAATTCATTTGTTTGCTGTGGTTCCTTTAAAACCTAAATTGCTAGAAAGTTTCAGTAAATTAGTTGATCCAAATAATCTTATGAACTGATTAAGCTAGAATGGTTTTATTAATTTAGACAAATCTGCAACTGGCTCCTCTCCATCCCTTTAAGCTGATCTACAAAAAGGCCTACCTGGATGTTAGTCAGAAGGGTCTCTATGGAGGACAATCCATCAGGGAATAGAAAAGGAGATGGAAAACCTGGAGGTAGTGGTTGCCCATGCCCAGTTAGAGAAAGTTTGTCAAGGCTGTCTCTTGCGGTTGGTGTGGAGAGCGGGGTCTCATCTGTATGTGATTGAAACAAAAATATAGAACAAGTTACGCTTGTCTGTTTTTATTAGACCTCAGTAATGGCTTCCCTAGTGGTTTCCAGAACATTTATTGCAAATTGGTTCCTGCTATCAGGAGAAAATGCTTTCTGCTGAATTTTCTTTAATGAAAAAGCTGTGGAGATACAACAAGATAACATTAATGAGTAACTTTATAAGCCTTTTAAATGCAGTCTCTAATGAGACTGAGTTTACAGTGCCATAGAATCTTTTTAAAACAAATATTATCTCACATATACTTGTGATAATATATTCAGGCTGACTTTATGGGCACCTTCCCAATTATCTCATTTTAGTTTGTGTTCTATTTGGATTGACAATAGAATATTTTCTAGCATGACATATATTTTGTATATGAGAAGTATTTGAATACGAGGCTTCCCATACAATTAACCCTTCCCACTCTTAATGGTTTCACTTACAGCTCAGAAGATTTTGCAACACCAAGAAAAACTACAGCTCCTCAATACATTTTTCATCAAGACAGTACACCTGATTCCCACAATTAAAACATGCTCTGAACGGTACATGAAATTAACAGCATGGTAACAATCACTGGCCTAATTTTTTTAAGCATGGACATCTTCTAACAATTAGTGCTGAACTCCTTAGTGGATCTTTGTGACAATTAGATCTGATCAGTTCTGACATCACAACAGGAAAAAACTTGCACAGCTTGAAGTCTTCTAAGATTAAAGTTTCAAAGATAATCTGTGAACAGATTAAGAAGTGCAAAAAAAAAAAATAAACCCCCCACAATTAATAGAAACTTCAATATCCTCATTTGTGGTTTTTTTCACTTTTTTTTTTTTTTTTTTTACTTTCTGAAATATTTTTAGGCTACTGTTGATATGATAAAGAAATTCAGGTCAATTTCTTTGCACCAGATGTTAATCTGAATTCTTCAAAAGGAAAATTACCTACACACATATATATATGTATAGATACATATATCTATACATACTCTTCTTACGAAGGGCTCAGTCATTAGCTGACACATATTGATGTATCTCAGTACAAAGCAAGGACATCAGAATGTACTCTAGGTATTACACAGATTCTGCACAGCTATTTGACTACAAAGGAGTTTGTCAGACTTGCTTTTTTCCATTTTGGCTTTGACCACTGTAAGTTATATATGTTTTGGGCTAGTTAAATTTGTTTTTATTTATATCTAATTATAGTTTCAATAATGGTTGTAGTTCTCTATTTATTTTATCATGTTCGTTACAATTGTATATAAAAGTTGATCCTAGTTCCCTAGAAAGAGCTTTCTCTTGGACTGAGTGCAGTATTTTCTTAAGTTGACATAGTCTAGGACCATGAAAATTGAAATCTGCAGTAACAAAACATTAGAGTGTTGATGACCTCAGGATGGGAAATCTGTAACTCAAAGTCCCAGTTCATTCCAACAGTCCCCATCACCATTCTTCCAGAAGGAAGCAATCTCTAATGATGCTCAGGTGCAGATTTCTTGTCCCATCTCCTCACCAGCTCTGTTGTGCCGGCCAGTATTTATAGTGCTAAAGTAATAGTTTTTCCTACTATTAGGAACCTACCCAAACAGGCCTTTGGACACCTGCTGCTGCGCTGGTACCACTAAGCTCTTTTATAGACAGTGGAAAGAAGCCAAGGCCACTTTAAGGTACTCATCCATCTGAACTCCCACAGGCACCTACTGCAGGAAGAGGCAAACCTTCCCCTAGAAGTGCCTGCTGGCTGTAAGGGAAGCTTAAGATGACGAGCTCAGATGGAAAGATCTGCTTTTGGGGAGATCACTCCTAACCTGGGTGCTGTTCTTCCTACTTCACTGTGGCTCAGGTTGAGAATAGACTACACAAGGAGTAAGACCTTGTTCCATATGCCCTGTTAGTCACAACTCATGCCACAATTACTGCTTTTTCATAAAGTCATCATTCAAAAGCTTTCCAAGTTAAGGTTACTGAAAGGAATTGATGTTGACCAAGGAAAGCTTCAGAGCATTCAGAGTCATAAAGGATTTTTTAAGCTATATTTAAGTTTTCCAGTCATGTTACAAAGTGCTGAGAAAAAAATGGCTCTAGATTACTGAATCATTTCCTATCTACCTTACTGAGATTCAAAGTAGGCTCTGAAAAATGTACTCTATGGATGTATCCTCTGTCCTCATGCTACCCCACAGCAGCATGGATAGCTCTGTAGTCATTTTGTAGTAATATACAAAAAATTTGGCCCTAAATATGAGTAATTTCTTTCCAACTTTTAAAATATTATAGAAATATTCACCACTTCATTAGAAAAAATAAATTATGTATTTCTGGGTATTGAAAAGTAGCTTAGTTCAACTTCTAAACTCCTATTCTAGTGTCAAAAATCATTACCAAATGTTTTTTTCCAAACTGCTGCCAGAATTGTTATGCTTTCATTAATCAAAAGAAACAAGCCAAAACTTAAACAAAACTAGTTAGACAATAGATTGATAAACAATACATACTATTATTGCATAGCTGAAAACTTTTTTCCTCTACTGAAAATATGGCTTCCCCACATGATTTTTACCCAAATTTAAAAAAAAAAAAAAAAAAGGAGAGAAAAAAAAGAAAAGAAAAGAAAAGAAAAGAAAAGAAAAGAAAAGAAAAGAAAAGAAAAGAAAAGAAAAGAAAAAAGATTAAAAAGCCTCTTCCATATTTCATCCTTAAGTTTTTTTTGGGTAGAGATTTCTTTATATCAGTGGTTCCAGTGAAGGTATTGTTCTTGCATGATATAGCAGGAAAGAGTCGAATCACTAGTATGCATGGTGAAGCTGATCCATATAAATGAGAAAGGAAACTGAAGAGACATCATTTTCCTCTAGGTTTGCCAGGAAAATGGATCAATGACCTCCTACTTTCTAAGACTACTTGGAATCTTACTGATAATTTAGGTCTAAAATTGTCAAAACATTTTAAGAGATACTAGATGAAACTGACCCACTTAAAAATTCCGTAAGCCTTAATTAACTCAAAAACTGCTCTTCCATGCAATTGCTGAGATACAGAAAGCTCCTAGCACAGGTCTTGTAATAGAATTTAAGCAAGGCATCAATTTTTTTTACTATATTACTACTTTACTATTTATTTAATGTTATATGTGCTGTACTCTGTGCATGCTCAACACGTGAAGTTTGAGAAGATTTTTTAACAATGTGTGGCATGGTTTTGCAATGGGCAAAGTAACTCAAAAAAGGTTAGAATGATATGAATTCAAAGTAACATCCAAACTGTTACATTGTAATAAAAAACAGAAACAAATTTACACTGAAGGGTAGGACTAGGGAGATGAACTTACTCTGAACTTTTTTTAATGAAATGTCAACTCAGAAAAAAAAAGTCAGACTAATGTGACTGTTTTCTTGATGTCCCATGTGAAATAAACTTTGAGTGTGAGTATGTTTGAAATAGAGCAAATGTACATACTATACACAGGAAGCGTGGATATTTGTGGATGTGAGATAAGCAATGATTGAGGGAATCTTAAAAAAATGCATTTTTAAGAAAAACCACATTGTAAACACAGCCAATTAAAACATAACCACATATCTTAGTAGCAAAATAATACGACCTCTTGCTTTTAAAACATTTAAAAATACTTCATTTCTGCACAAGTCCTCTTTTCTCAAAAGGATGAGATACCTTTTGTTTCTAAATAATCATTAGCCTAACATCTTTTAAACTGCTGCAAAAGTACTACTAATGCTCCTCTTACACTACTAGCAGAGCAATGCTGCAAAATGATGAGCGCTTGCTGGGAAACAGATATTTGGTATTTTCAGTCTAAACACATCAAAGGAAGCGTTAGAAGAGAAGTCAGGGCAAAAGGGGAAATAGGGTCAATCTACAACTCCATTGTCAGAGTGGGGAGCACAACAATGAAAAGAAAGAGGGGGGAAAAACAAAGAACATGGCAGAACAAAGAAGTGTCCGGGCCTGCCTTGGTTTGTGCTAGGAACTGAGATGTTATAAATTAACAAATAAACAAGGATAGGACAAGCTGTTACCCAAGCCTCTACAGTATCTGGGCAGAGATGAATATGTGTCTTGACATATGAACTAAATCACCATAATAGGCAAGTCTGAATGCGAGACGTTATCTTTAAAGTATTTGTAAATGCTACAACCACTCCATCCATTGTTCCTCAATTTCCAAAATTCACCTGGTTTTGCTCAAACCAGATTTTATCTGTAAACAGCAGCTGGTTTGGGCCAAATGCAACAAACATATTTCACTGTATTTGGTTTGTTGCCATTCTATTTTATTCTTTCACCAGATAGCATGGAAACAGACATCCGGGAAGCTGTGACAGCTATTTAAACAATAATAGATAAATAGAGGTAGCCATTCTCTTGTATTTGTTCCTAAAAGCAAGTAGGATAAGTTCAGACCAGTCACCAATCAAACTGGAGAATATTGATATTGCCAGGATTTGAAAGCAAGTGATAATAGCTGGCTGAAAAAAAAATACTATACAGATTACTGTCGTTCTCTAATCGCGTCATGCTTTTTTTGCAACGCATCTTGAGGCTTTTGTGTTCCCTGCAAAATATTCCACATGTATTCGTTCCTAACACAGGCTCACTCTTACCATTTGAACGATGAAAGAGGATTCTGCTTCCACTTTTTATTACCATAAATCCGGTGCACATATTTTTTTCTACATCGTAGAAACAACCTATTCCATTTGGCTTAATATTATTTTGGTTTATGTTGTCAAACACTCTCTAGTACAAAGCTTTATATTTCACTTTCTTTGCTCTTAGGTGTTTCAGGTGTGAGAAGCTCTTCTGTTTTAATTCATCTATAATTCTCGAATTATATTAACACAAGAGAGCAAGGGATCCCATATCCTGAATCAAAATGTTCAATAATTTCAGGCAGATATAAACAAAGAAACAAAGAAACAAAAAAATAAAAACCTCTTGCCCAATTCCCATACCATTTGGCTGCTTTACAGATCTGGTCATTCCAGATTCACCCTGCATGTTACTGGGGGCAATGCAAGAAGACTGTGAAGAATGTTACCAACTATAAAAGGAATGTACTGAAACTAACTTATAAAAATTTTTTTCAGTCTACAATTTATTTACTTCTTTTTATACAAACAACAGTTCTCCAGGACACCCAAATACTCTGAAATTAAAACATTTGCAACTGAGGCAGCTGGAAATCAGGAGGGAATATCAAATATTTAAATAGATGGACTGGCTGGTTAATGTTTCTGTAACACTTCAAACAGTCTGGTGCTCCCACAGTTTATAGCACCATTGCAAATGCTGTCCACTGAGCTCTGCTTCTTGGATTGGTATGTTTGCCTGAAGACTTTGGGAATAGCAACTCTCTAATAATGAAATATGACAAAAAAATTTAAAACCTACATGGAAAGGATCACAGCTACTAAGTTTCTTGGATGTGTACTTTATGCACATTGGCTTTGTATCTGATGTAATTGCATATATTTGTGCAAGTAGGTCTTACAGAACTCATGCATCTATGTATCAAATCTACCATTATGGACCATTTTCCTAAGTGGAACAGCTTCCAAATATGCACACCCTCACTTGCTGTAAAGAACTACACAGGAATGAAAGGACATAGGAATTTAGTTTTATGTGTCCACTTTGGAGGTAGAACACTCCCTAGATGTTTAGGTGCAGGACTTTCCCACCAACAGTGAGACTCATATATTCTGACAATTCTACAAGATTTTAACCACTGAAAACATAATGTACCAACTTGACGCTTTTCCTTTTTGGAAAAAAAAATCAATTAAAAAATATACAGTATTTCTTTAATCCTTTTAAAGAACATGCATTCTCTACAGGTCATTCTTCACTACTGCACAGGATCATTATCATACTGCAGTTGGAGTTGCCTCCATAATTGCAAATTAGAGCCAGATGGAGAATCACTTCTTGAACATAACTTTTGGGATCACTCTTTCTCCCAGGTACGGTGATACCCTTTCTATGCCGATACCTTGCAAGTCGATTTTTCTATAAGCACAGAGAGGGGAAAAAAGGAACATACTGCTGGCTGGAATAAGGACATGGAAGGTTGGAAACAGAGAGGACTTGACAAAAGACAGGGAGTAATCAAGAAGGGAGGAAATAGAAAGTTGAGAAAACAGGGAAGAAGGACACTCAAGGTGGCTAAACATTTTAGAAAGGGGCAATAGGAGTGGGATTATGAGGTGAAGGGGGGGAGGAGAAAGACTGCACAGGAGAAAGAAATTTATACTGACTCAGTAAGAAATAAACAAAACAGCTAAACTGTTGTTTTTTACATACAATAGATTTTGCACAAGCAATTCTTGCGGTGTTTCAAGAATTTTAGTTGAATGTAAGTGAAATTTACAGCCGTCAAAGCAAATATATAAAATACATTCTTTAAAGATCACATATTTTAGTTTGTTAAGGAATTACGGGTATAACGTCACTAAAAATGAACAGGAAGAGCTGGCAATATATATTTGAAAAACAAAAATGTAATTAGTGGTGATGTTCCAGCTGTGAGGATTTCTTCAGGCTTTTTGGACTAGATCAAGTTGAGTTTATTCTTCATTTTACATGTCCCTAGGAGGGCCTCAGAGTCAATCAGCACAACTTATCTAATTTTCTCTTTCAATAAAAGGATTATTTTAATAACCTTTATCTTATTTTGCAGTCTATTACTGATTAGGGCTGGGTCAAGCAGTATTGGCTGATTTATTTATTCTAAGGATTTCACAACATTTTAGAATAAATTATCATTCCTATTTTTAAACAAACATATTTTATCATATAATGGAATGTTAAAATGCCAGTGGTATTTCTCTTTTGTGTATTTTGGCATCATCACACATAATGTGCAAAGCAAAATTATATGGTTTCTCTGTCCCCATAATAAAAAGTATCTTGTTTACTCACAGATTTTTTCACACAATTTTTTAAAGTGCATTGAATGATCAGGAAAAAAGAAGAAATGGGATAGTCAGAGATGAATCTCTATATATCTGATAATTATAAAACACATATATCTTGAACATCTGACAGTAACATTCATTAACTCTGAAAAAATTAAGAAATTAACTCTAAATGCCTAAAGATAAAATGATTGTTAAAAAGGTATTCTAAATATTTTATTGTGTTTTTAAACAATATATTAGTATAAAAAGAAGGCACTTTATAATTTTGTAACCTGCAGTTCTTAATTGTAAGCACAATGCCCATTATTTCTTTTTTAAAGATCCTTATATGCTACTGGCAGGAATCGGAAGCAGAGTAAGGCCATCTGTGCTTTGGATGCTGAAAAAAACATAAATGTATTTTACCAGTTCATGTCAAACATCCCAATTAGTACTCTGCTAACTCCACTCCACCAGCCAGGCAATACTGAGTGCTAAAAAAAAAGTTTCTTGGCTTTGTAGCAACTCCATGAGAACTGCTTATATGCATATATGTATGCAGAGGGTTCTGCAAATGTGTCTCCCTGGAGGTTCGCAAGAGTCATTCTCAGCTTCTTCCAAAGTTGTGTTGAGGGGTGTCCATGATCATCTATGCAGTGAAGGGATATTTGGTTAGGAAATTAAACCCCAACATTCACAAAACCAGCTATTTAATCTCCTTTATTGAGCTGGCTGAGAAGCTGCCTCCCTGATCATATATCCAGCTTTCCTAAACGTATGAAGAATCAAATGATCAAGCCAAGTATTTTCAGTCTAAGCTAAATTCCTGATTAACATCAAACTTCAAATTAGAGACTGGACTTTAAGGCTGCATAATGAATGTATTGTAGACTAAACTCCACATTTGCAAAATTATGTTCATAAATATGCACATCTCAACTGATAAAAGCAATACACAAGGCAATGCATCCACAGTATGCATACTTATTTTTGTGCTGCCCATTCCTCCCTATAACTGCCTCCATATGGCTACTGCAAAATGCAGACAAAAAAACATTAGACAGTGTTAAATTGCATTTTGCTAGAATTTATTGGATCATTTCAAGGGCCACATGACTTAAATTAATAATCCTTTGGACATGTTTCATGAAAGTTGAAAAACATCTATTATTTGGGGATTTAAGGTGTTTTAAAAATAAGGAATATCACCAATATTAGAATTTTTGTCATTGTCATCCAAAATAACAGCATTCCTCTTTTGTAAGTGCAATGGTAGTAAGAAGGGAGTTTTTGATAAGAGCACAGCTGGTAACTTGTAATTCTCTGAAGATGAAGGGTTTATGTTAATACCTGGAACTGCATTGTATTCACACTATTTTCCTTGTTCTGTGTTCAGTTAATAATTCTAATATTCATTCTCTTCAGGAAAAAAACAAAAAAGTCAGTGTTTTCAAGAAGTCCGTATCTAGCCATGTTGCAATATGGCAGCCAAAGTATTAATTCTCCTGCTACCTTGTCACATGGCCAATGTTCTTGGTAATCTGCTGACAGCATGAATCAGACGCCCAAAAAGAAAATGAATATATGGTGATGTGTCTGAGCAAAACTCGTCAGCTGTCATTCATTCAGCAACTCACAACCTGTCCCACACCCTCATCCCCAGAGTGCTGGCAAGCAGATGAGGTTGACCAGGCAGGCTTGGCATCTGGTGTAAAGTGGCAGCACAGAAGTCAACAGTATTGTGTTTGACAAATAAATATGTCAGAGAAGTTCAAAAGAGAAGGCAAAAGAGGTTTAAACACTTCTTATTTATGGCAACTTATACTGGTCATCTGTCCCAGCAGAAAAATATTTATCTGGTCAGAATATGTAAAACTGGATCTATTGATTAATTTAAGTGCTTTGTTTAACTGACTATTCATGCAGAATACTGTCATGTTTCTTTTTATGAAAATGAGAAAATCTCATATTTTAGATAAATACATAAAATGTCCAGTGACACTGCTTTTTGCAGAAACCCAGTATTTAAGAACATGTATACTCATATTCTCTCCACTTCCTTGCAAGATCCTATTAATTTCCCATGATTTTGATAACTTCTTTAACAAAAGGGATACTAGCAATTACCTCTAATATTTGGACTTATAATACAGGAATTAGAGCAGTGAATAAGATGACCAGCCTAAAATGCACAGTAAGACAGAAACATATTAAAGAAAGCTGTTTTTGAGCTTTTGCCTTGGCAGAATTCCTGCCCTGGATGTATTAGTGCCAAATATGCCAGTAAAATAAAATAATCAGAAACCGAATCAGATGGACTCAACTGACACAACTGTATGGGGCTACTGGGCAATAGGTTCAGGATATCACGAACATGCAATGAAAAGCTTCAAATGCTTTGAAAATGCAGGGGAAGGAAGCACACTTTGAAAACAAAGTACTGAGGGGACCGTGCTGATCCAGCCCTGCAGTCAGGCTTCTGAGAGGTTAAAGGAACAGGTGTTTTGTCATCAACAGTTCAATAATGTGTCCAGTCTTTGCTTGAGCACCCAAATGGCAATACACACTTTTTACAGAAATATATGATCAGGTAACTCCAGGTCTTAACTCTCTTCATACCTAATACACCAAGTGTTACTGAAAACAAAAGGATGTGAAGCATCTCATTTTGACAAAGTCTCACCAGGCAGGGTACAAAAGGAGTGAGCTGATTTAGCATCATGAAGCAGTATAACACAGAGGTTTCCTTGTTTTTGTGGCTGAAACACCCACATTTGCATAAGACAGTATATTTAACTCACTTTTTCCAAATTATTCCACAATTTTTTTTTTTTTTACCACATATAATAAACATCCTTAATGTGTCTATCTATGGAATGGTTCCAGTACTCAGATGCAAATGTTGTAGACAATAATCGATGTACACAGTTTGGATTATATGGTTATGATATCCTAATAGAAATTTGGCTGTCTGCCTATGGGAATTCAATATGAGCTTCATAGTTTATAGCATCAGAAACAGTCCTTTACAATATTATAGCCACATTTCTCAAACCATTGCCTATACATTATATCCTAATATCTGATTTTCACAGAAATCCATAATAATAAGCAAACAAAATCCCTAAACCCCAGAGTGCTCAGAAACAAAATTCAGAATGAAAAGGCAAGCATTTTTACATCTGATATGATTTCTCTAGCAATTCATTCATCAAACATCTCCAACGAGCTGCCAGAACGTGTCCATTAGTGAGATTTCTATGGCATTCACTAGCTCGATGCTCACTGATAGAATAATGTAGAAGTTTTACCTCTAATGTTTTCTGCTCCATTTGAGGCATCCACTTTAAAGTGAGATTTGGCCTGCATGTGTTTTCATGTCTTGGAATACATAATTTATGCTAATATATCAGAATACATATTAGAGAAGACCAAAAAAATATCCTTTATGTATTTATGCATTATGAGTCACATTCAGCACTGATTTAAGAAGGTAAAAAATAGTTTGGAGTCATCATGTAACATGGATCAGTTTGGTTTCCATTAAATACAGAAAATTAAAGTACTCCGCACAGCTATACACTTGCTGATAAATTAAAGTATTTTTTGGGATCCAGCTTAAAATCTTCATGCAAATTTAATATTTTGTTCAGTCTTTTATCTACATCATATCAAAATATCAAGGAAATATGCATTGCATCTCCACTATAGAGACAGATCTTCTTACTAATTTTGTTTCATATCAAAACTTCTGTTAATGTTTCAATGTTTATGCCAATAACGTAATTGAAAAATTCTTTATGCCAACCCTTAAGCAACTATTAATGTTATGTAACAGAAACAAAATACAAATCCCAAGAGTGGTTCAAAGGTTCTCTAAGAATTTACGATAATTTATGTATGTGATAGCTGTAAATAAACAAAACAGAAATCAAAAGATCTTTAGCATTATTGTACTGTGAAAACAGTTACTGCCTAAATAAACTGAAATAGACTGCACAAGTTTTATTATCTCAATCTGATGGCATCATTATCTATTTAAGGATAATACTTTTATTCTGTATGCCAATAACAGGTAGGTTTTTAGCCCAGCTAGTAAAAAAAGCAAGAGCCACATCAGGAAATGACCACTCTACATGGTTTTGTGAACTCCTGTACCCAGAAGATTGAGACAGCAGCTTCAGTGATTTTTTTTGTTCAGTTTTTGAAAAGGAAGCCAGTGCCATGGACTGATGGTTGTAAACAAAATTGTAGCACAATTACAAAAATTTTAGCACGAGTTCAAAAGGTAAAATCCAAATCTTTTATTTTCAGAATTGCTGTCTTTGTCTTCTCTTTGTCCTAGCTGTTCCACAACTCAGCCTATTCTACTGCTTCCTGCACTTTTTTCTTACATCTCAGACACTTTCCTCAGTAGCACTGATTGTTTCTACAGTGTCTTTGTTTCAGTAGTTTCTTCTCATTCCAAGATATGAAAGAATTAGTTTGCTTGTTGAAATTGCAAGACCAAAGAAAAAAAAAAGTTAGACGAAAGGAAAAGATTGTGACAGAAATCTGAAGGGACAGTCAGCGTAGATAACCTCTCTGTTTACAAAATAAAACAGATCTTGACTTCTTTTCTCCTTACTCATTCTCACATAGAAAACTCATTCTCTCATATAAAACTGTGAAAACAAGATCTGAATCATTATGAGAACAGGTAAGAAATCAGAAAAGAAGGTCTTAAAAGTTCATCTTTAGTTTATGCTCCATTTTCCTGTATTTTGGTAAAATCATAGCTGGAGTGGTCTTGATCTGACTTTGCTTTTTTTGCAAAAAAAAGCCAACCCAACCCAACCAACCAACCAACCAAAACTAAAGAAAATACAAATATGTTTGCACGGGAATGTGTAGGAAGGCTCAACATTAGGTCCAGTGGTTTTAAAGATGAGCATTTTACTATCCTACTTTACTATGTCTTTGGTCTATAAAAGAAGACACCACTATGTAACATCACACTCTTCATAGAGGGACTAAAGTTGAATTGATGATCTTATCCTATGCTTAGTCTCAATTCCTCGAAAGATTAAGAGTACAGAAGACATTTCTAAGTTCAGGACTTGCCTCACTACTCTTACACAGTGTGCTAAATTTGTTTTTCAGGTTAAGAACAGGAGGGAAAAGAAACCCAAGGGAATACATTCAGAAAAACTTTGCTTTAACCCTATCACTATTTTTGGATGTTCTGTCTTTGTACAGCATTAAGGGTGGCATTGTACAGTCCCATTATCCAACAGATGTAAAACGCAAAGTAAAAAAGTCAGTTGTAAATGATTGATGGTCCTCTTTACTATTTCAAAATAAGCCCTGATTATTTATATAGTTTTGGTAACTGCTTGAAAGCATTATATAAACCTAAACAATTGATCCATTTTTCAATGGCTTTTGTGTGCAATGTATTATGTATGTTTTTACATTCTTCTGTGTAAAAGGCCCTGGTGTACAAGAAATGTTTAGAGTTTTGAGTGCTCCACCCAGTCCATATGGTAGGTTTGCTCTGTGTGTGAAACCTACCTTTTTCCACCAGGTCCATATGGCAGGCTTAAGCTAGCCAGGGCCTTCTATCCTCCACAGGGGCCATATGGCAAAGAGAGCTCAGTGAACACTCATTGACCTTCTATCAATATTTTACACTTCTCTAGCACATAGACATAAAGACAGACATACACGAACTGATCAGATTGAGTAGAAAAGAGTTGGCTCCTGAAACTTCTTTAGCCCCATAACCAATACATCTATGACAATATGGTCATAGATGTGGAATCTGGTTTTTTCCAGTTTTATTAAAAACCTGAGAATTCAAATGCAAAATTTATCAAATTATTTGATAAACACACCTAATACTTTAAAATACTTTGTCAGATTATTATTTACTTATATTAACAAACTGGTACATTAATACTGACATTTCACTACTAGTTTTTAATATTACCCTACCAGAATGGAAACAAATCCCTTGAATACACCCACTAACAAAGGATGCATGCTATAGATAGTGAAAGTATTTTTTTAAAAGATTTGGCTCTGTGCTGCCCTACAAATAGCATGCTTTGGACAGGCTACTGCTCTTTTACTGAATATAAATGAACTGGCAATAAACCACAGAAAGAATAACTCAATATCAACAGTAAACCACATGTAGAGAGATAACAATCTACAAGTCACATGTAAATAAATTACTATATCTTGCAGGCACAATACCTCTACCTTTAGTAACGGAGTAAAAGGAAGAGAGTATGGTCTGAAAGCCGTAGTATGTCCCTTCTACTGCCAGTAGAATCAGATGTCAGGATATGAGTAAAAGAGTTGCATTGGGTTGGATGACAATAAACATGGATTTAAAATCAAATGAAAAAAAATTGGTAACTTTAAATCATAATCTGTACTTTCAAAGCAATTACTCTAAAATGGATACATTGTTATAATGTTTACAACTCAATCCAAAGCTTTGCTGTAATTCTGAAGTAATTTAGGAACCCTCAGCATCTTATTTATACAGGAAAGATGGAAGCAATTTGTAACATGTTTATGAAAGTTTTATTGTACCTACAATCTGATTTAGGAAATGGAACAACATTCCCCAGTAGTAGAAATTTTACAAACAACTTTTACTTACTTGAAACTCAGAACATTAGGAAATATAAAAATGATAATATATTGTTTTTATTCACAGGATTTATAGTGCTTTCATCTGGTTTTCTCTTGTTTCAGTTCATGTAAATAACCCCTAGGTTGTCACATGAATATTCAAATATCGCAAAGAACTATCAGTGTTGAAAATAAATATCATAAAGAATTCAGAACAAGTATGCATGTACATGCTCTCATAGTTTATTTTTGTATTTAGAATTTATGTTTTACTCTGCAAACAATCAATAAAACATGAAAGAGTTTTCCATAAGGAATTTATCTTCTCATTTCAAAGGAGCCAAATAACAAGAAGCATTTTAGAAACTGTAAGTATTTTATTAAAGATTAAAAAAGGCTAACTATTAAGTTCATGCCTCTTCCTCCTATCTTCCTGCTTTTGATCATTGCCAAATACAGCTAAATCAATGGGGAAAAAAAAAATAATAATATTGGGGTTAAGAAACATGACCCCAAATTCTTTGACTCTAACTTTCACTGTAGGAAAGGCATAGAATATAGGTTTAGTATTCATTTATCCCTTTTGTTTCAGTAGCTCTTTCTTTGATATATTCCCTATATATTATCTTTTGCATGTTCCATTTCTATTTCCAATTAACAATGTATAGGTACAAACTCCTAATTCTGAAGGATCTGTCCATCTGCATAGTTGCTCATGAAAATTGATATGCAGAGCTTACTCTCTTGTCAGTAGGGTTTAGGGAGTGCCTAAAGGAGATGAAGGGTAAAATTGCACTGTCTAGATTATCCAGTCTGCCATGGAAGCAGCAAGGACCGAAATTCTCCACACAACAAAGAAGAGAAGGTAGGTGTCTATCAGATGCACTGTTAGACAGTGCCTAAACTTTAGCAGCAAGATTCCCCATTTTGAGGTAACAGCATGCACCATCTTCATTCCATGAATCACGTAAAGAACTAAGAGGATTGTTTTAGAGGCCTATGTTTCAACAGTATAGATCCCACTATATAATTTGGAACATAATAGAAAGGAAGATACTTTTTTAGATAGATAGAACAATCAAATATTTATTTGTTTAATAGGATTTAGAGATGGAGAACCTAGTCATAATTAGAATTACTATACTCTTAAGATCCTTGTCATGTTAGTATAGCTCACAATTTCAAAGACATTCTTACAACAGTACAAATTGTAATTTTATGCTTTGTATTTTCTTACTGAATCAGCAGCTTTCACTTTTGGGAGAACATGTTAAATTAATTGATCATCTCAATTAAATTCTTCATACATATATATATAAAGCAAGAAAAGCTATGAACCTGACTTAATAAATATAAGTCAGTAGGATTTTGTTAAAGTTTAGATGTATAGATTTGTATTTGAAATCCTCTGAAGGTTACAGGGTGAAACCTTCCAACAATATCTCCAAGTCTTCAGGGACCAAATCCCATTATGTGGAGTTCAGTGAAGAGGGTAAACACTACCATAAAGAAATACAAATTGCACATATTTCCCATTTAGCCAGTGTCACAAAAGTTCACCATTTAGAATTCTAACCAGTTAGGACTTATTCTTGGAGGTCAAGTACCTTGTGAACCTTGTCATCTCATTGATGACATCATATCCCATCCATCAATTCTTTCAGGAGCACACTTGCCATCTGCTCAGCACGCTATAATAACTTATTAGACATATTCACAGGGTAACAATCTGTACAATGACACTGTTATCTTAATGCTGGCACATAGAGAGATAGCAGCCATCGTTCCCCTGTCACAGCACAATTATTCTACCTTCCAACTTAAAAAGACACGTTACTTTGATATTTTAACTTTTTTATTAGATCACACAGAATGAATTCTCATCAGATATATGTTTAAGGCTTTGTGGAGTTTTTTTGACTGGGCACTGATAAAATTAGGCTATGGCACAAAGTCCCAAGTTCAGTTTGATATAACTCCTTTGTACCTGGAAAGTTTCTGCAGTCATGCTCATTCTTTAGAGTGCAAAATAAATAAAAAAACCCTACTATACAATCATGTGCATACACGCAGCACTGAAATCCAACTTAGTCTTTGCAAGCATACTGACTTTCTAGATCTAGTATTACTTTTTATCTACCTGTCTTAAACATCTATTCCTTCTAACAGCAATTGCTAGGTAGAAATAAAATATGCAACCAAAGTGCTAATACTAAGCCATAGCACTTTTTGAAATCTAAAAGCAATGTGAAATTTCATAGATGTCTATAAATATTTCTGCAGCTTTTGTAAAGCATGTTAATACTGAGCATGCTTAGCACAGCTGTTGTCACAGCACTTCTGACTTAAGAGAAGTCCACTATAAATCTCCCTCAACCTCAAAAAATATTTTCAGAAAAAAGGCAATATTTATTTTGCATTACACAGAATTCATCCTCTGTTCCTTCCTTTGGCTCGTCATTTATTCCAGCTTACACTGTGATCAACATTGTACTAAAATAAAGTCAAGTACAACAGCCGCTCTCTGCCCATCAAAACTCACAGACGTCTGCCAAGCACTTGTAACAGCTGGTGTTACATTAATTAGTTTAAACTATTTATTTCATCCATCTCCAGAGCAGATTGAGCAAAAACATTAGAGATTATTCTAGCATCTGTAAGTGCCCTGCAAACATTAACCAACCAAAGTTAAAATATTAGTCATTAACTTATAGTATATGTAAGACTCTATACATTTATTGTAAATAAAAAAAAAAAATCTGCAGTTTAGCATAGCTCTAGTAAGTTTTCTTTGATTGCCTTTTTAAAAATCTGAGTTTAAACTTTTATAAGACTTTGTGCCCATAAAGTTTCTTTCAAAAAAAAAATTATTACTAGAAAGCTATTATAATTCCTGGCAGCATGGACCATTAAGCAATATATGACAGGGACTGGGTGACTCAGTGGATTAGTCAGAGGTTTTATGTCCACTGTTGGAATCCAGCCCTAAATACGGTGATCAAAACAGTGTTATCAAAGGGTTGTAAAACTCTCAATTAAAATCACTCCTATAGCATCTACTAAGTTTTTAGTGGACAACATAATAGATCTTTCACTATTGAGAGGGTTCTCACAACTATCTTTTTTTTTTAAATAGGTTGAGAATGGATGCTGGCAAAAGAATGTTGATTATAAGAGGTCCTAATGCCACGCTCCCTACTGAAATGGCTCAGAAACGGGAGCCAATGCAAGGATGGCAGGAGTAGGCTCACAGCCACTGTCCGTGGGCTCACCTCCACCAAAAATAAAAAGCTTCCAACCTTGCTCAATGAAATACTTAATGTGAGAATACTTATTTTTAATGCCTAAGGCTCAAAAAGGAAATCAAAGTCGTCTGTAAATGCTTAACGGGTAGCTCCTTCCTCAAAGAATTCGTCTGTAAATAAGCACAGAGGGAAGCAGAGGCACAGAGTTGTGAAGTGCTTTGCCCAAAGTCGCACAACAGGTTATTGGCAAAGCCTGAAAAACAATCTAAATCTCCTGACTCTCACCTCGTTCAGGTATATTGCTTCACAAGTTTTCCCAAACTACAACAAAATCCAGTAGCTCACTTGCAGAATAAAAAATCAGATTCATGCATGAAGTTTATTAGAATCAGACTCTTATACATTAATGTGTCCAAGTCTGATGAGATTATTTCTTTTTCTTTTTTTTTCCAGAATTATAACAAGGAAATATATATTGTAATAATATTTTTTAAAATGTAGTTACCGAAATTAGCATTAGATTTAATTAAATCTAGCTAAAAAATAATATTCTATTTTATCAGTTTAGAAAGCTATACCTACCATGACAATATTTGCATTTGCAAAGAAAATTAACAGATTCAGTTTCACTATCTGAACAGTAAAGTGAAAAAAGCATTCTGACATTTATGTTACGATACAACAGAGATCCTGATCCTGTGATATTCCAGTTCTTTAAAGCTCTGACTGGCTTTCTATGGCTTCCTATGGCCATGTAGAAGTGACTGTAAGTGATGGAAACTGAAGTAAAAACTATTATCTATTTTCACTTTTCTGTCCTGTCCTATCTCCATGAAATAGGATTTTTTTTCTCTTTGCTTCATTCATTACATCTCTTTTTCTCTCTCTGCATGAGTGTATGTGAATATATGTATGTGTATGTATGCATCTATGCAGATATTCAAGACACTTACTGTGTTTTTTACCACCCACTGCACAGTGGCTCCTCTTACTTACTCCCCCAGCCAAAAAGGCAGGGCCGTAGTTAATGCCAAACTTGCTCCAGACCATGCAAGTGAAAGTGCCAAAGCACATATAAGAATGGCCTCCTCAAACAATACTAATAGCTCTTTTTCATGCTCACTCTTTATTGGCCTCGACAGACAGCAAGAGACAGACACTCTTTTCTATTCTTAGGCTCTCACAATTTATAACATGCTACATCTGCCACATATCTGTTGGGTTACATGGGTTCTGCTATTCAATTATCCATTTTTATTTTTATTTTTAGTACAAGGACCATTATTGAAATAACTTGTTGGATAGCCTGTTCTTAAAAGGCAAAATTCACAATAATCACAAAACTTCTGATCAGATGAGACAGGGTCCTGACTTAAATCCTCTCTTTGAAAAAAAATTATACTCCCCCAGTTCTTCCCACTTCTGCAAAATAACCTAAAAAGACATATTGAATCTCACCACAGACTAAGGTACATCTGATTGTTTAACAAATGCCCTACAAATGATTCATTTAAAAAGCCTGTTTTAACCGGGGTTCTTAACTAATACTGACCACCAGGTTCTGTTTCCATTTACACCACAATTGAGGCGTAAACAAAGGCAGCAGGGGCCCTCACAGAGATCTCAACTCCCCCTTCACACTGAAGGAGTAACATTTCATTATAAACTCTCTCTGTATAATAGATTTCTTGCATTCTCTTTTTTTTTGTTAGCATTGCATGCTCAATTTTTATTTCCCAAATACAACTCCAGTACAACTTGGTTCAACAGGAAAATGTTAACATGTTCCCAGTTCAATATTCTGCTTTACCTCTTGCAGCAATCAGCTTAAACATATAAAAGCTACTGGCCAACTGAGATTTTTTTTTTTTCTTCCTCTATTTCTTTTTAATTGTAAAATTCCGCTTTATGCAATAGCAAAGTTAATTGCTAAACTTTGTTACAGAACCCTTTGTTCTTGCTGAAGTCACTTTGCTTGTCTCTCCTACTGTAAGGACACCAAATCCTAAAAGCTGGCAAGAATGCATATGTTTATTTCACCATTGCTCTGCAATTACTGAATGCCACTTAATTATAGCAACAGATGCTCGAGTGTAGGAACCAGAAAAATCAAACGCCTCATTTCCAGGTTATTTTTTTCCATTGCTTCTGCCAACAGCAGATGTGTGAGCCCCTTGTGCTCTGGCGTAAATACTTATCAAATCCTAACAGGTCACCTATGTCACAAACAACATTTCAGATGCAACTGTTTCACCTGATAATAGGCTCTGAAAATAAAACTGTGAGCTGTAAATACAATGTATTCGGAATGAAATGCCATAATGTGAAATTGCTTTTTCTCCAGCTACAACAGAAGTCCTTGACAGTTTTTGGCAGTGATAAATCACCCTCCCATTAATTGTCTCCTCTCTCATTGTGAGGTGAGCTGCTAAAAGGGGCAGTCAACAAAAATGACTTAAAGGACAAATTTTGGCTAAAAGACAATGAAGAAATCTGTCATTGCTAAGCCTCCAGTAAACTGTCATGAAACAATCAAAACATATGTAGCTGAAGTGTTTATGTCTTTGTTAGAAAGGTTATAGGATGACAAGTTTATAGTTAAAACAGGAAGCTTAGAGGGACCAAACTTGCAGGCCCTTGAGTCACCATTTCACCATGTTCTTTAAAATGGTATGCAAATCCTATTAGGGCTTCAGTTTACACAGTGTTTGTCTTAACGACCCTATTTTCTGACTTTTCTACCCCCTCACCCCAGACAACAGAAAGTCCCTGTGAAGGCATGACACTGGCTATAGTAATTCTTGCACCCAGTCTGAAGATCCTTCCTTTCAGTGATTTAAGCCTGAGAAGAAGACACTTAGCACTGCACAGACGCTGACCTTTCCTTCTAACCCCTCCAGCTCCTGGTGTGTTAATCTGAGCAAGACCCTCTCCCCGAGTAGTTTCCATGCACTGAGGAGCAGCTTTTGCTTCCTGCAGAACAGGCGACATTGCCAGCACCCACGCACGGACCCAAGACCGAGGCGTGTGAAACGACGTCTGCTACCTTCTCCTCAGAAACGACACTCCCCGTGACTCACGTCACCTAGCCGGCTCCAATCTGCAAATAAGTCTTCCCCACTGCAACTCTTCTACAGACAGAATAAACCAGAAGCTCTTGCCTCAGGATTCTGCTCTGTAGGAGAGAGTTCAAAATTTAGCAATAATTTAACTTTTTTTTTTAGGGCTGCTAATATGCAAAATGTAGGGAGATGGCTACCAGTCTTTCCTGCCCTCAGACTGCCTCCACCTCTAGGGCATTCAAACAGCAGATGGTATGTTTAAAGACCACAGGTTATGCCTTCGTGTAGGAGGGGCAGGGCATGCTTGTCAGTTCCACACCTCCAGAAAGGGCAACATTTCTCCTTTTAGAAACAACATAGTGCTGTCACTTTATAATTAAGGTTGATTTTTTTTTTAAATTATTTCATTTGATGAGATTTGGAAGTGAAAGTATTCTGAGAACTAAAAAAAAAAAAAAAAAGAAGAAGAAGAAATTTCTGTTTACCTGTCAGCAGATGGTTGGAAATTTACAATAAGCAAGGTTAGAAAATGATTTGTTACTAATATGCCTGTCAAGGGCAACGTCTGGAGTTTGGTTTTATATTTATGTTTGTAAGAAAATTACAATATAAATATAAATGAGTTGCATCAGGTATTTAAACTAGACTGGACAGGGCACTAGAAAATATATGTCAGGAACATTTCCCACACCAGCAGGAAGATGAACTAGGTGACCTAGCATGTCTTTTCCACCACAGACTTCTACCATTTCTGTATTAACCAAGGATGATTGATACCAAATATCCCTTTATGCTACTACCCCTTTTTATTTTGCTGCACATTTGTATGCTTTCTGGGGGAGTTGATATTTTAGGAGAACAGCTATGAGGAAGTACTAAAGGGGATTCTTCATCCCTATGGCTGAGAACTGAGGAAGGTCACACAATAGCTTGTGTAGCCATAGCAGCTTTGTTGTCATGGCATGAGAATCCTTTGCCAGTTCTTCTACTTTTACAAAGGAGCAGTCATCTAACATTGTGAGGTGTTTAATGTAAAGCCTGCTTTTTTGACATGGTTATCACAAACTATTTTGTGTCCAGATGTTTACACAGACCTTGTGTTATCTGTGATTTATCCCCAATTCATGTTCCTCAATTG
Organism: Eulacestoma nigropectus; assembly: GCA_013397775.1. Taxonomy (NCBI): domain Eukaryota; kingdom Metazoa; phylum Chordata; class Aves; order Passeriformes; genus Eulacestoma; species Eulacestoma nigropectus. The sequence continues at coordinate 384,465 of VZTE01003924.1, forward strand.
TGCTTAAACATGGTTACAGTTGCAGTAAATCATATGTTGAAACACAACTAGAAGGAAGGAACCATATAGTTATCACTAGCACTGGAACATTAAACAATAACACTCCACTGAGCATCAGCATCATCAACAAGTTTCTATTAGCCTGGTCCTGCAGTCCTAACACAGGTATTTCCCCTTTCCCCTCATCTTCATCTTCCATTTAGAACTCTTTCAGCAGTCACTTAAGGACCACATTACAGGATCTCTGCAGTCTGAGAATTATAACCAGCTCAAATTTAAAAAAAAAAAACAAACCAAACCCATCAACCAAAAAGAAGTCCCAAGTCTCAACATACACTTTAGAAGAATACACTGAGTTTTGCCAGGAAATTACACAGGTTGCCTTTCAAACTGAGAAAACATAGTTACAAAGTCTGTATGAAGATTATAATAAAAACTAAGAATAATCCAGAAACAGGAGGAAGGCATTTCAGGAAACAAGGACTGTCTTCTGAAAGAAAATGTAGACTAATCAGGAGATAACTGAGAAATTTCAGACATTCCTAGGTATGCTGTAATCATGTGTGACTTAAATTTTGATAAATGTACTCTGTGTACATAAAACATCTCCTGAATGACAGAAAAGCAGAAGAAATAAAGTGATTGAAGTTTTTTGTTTTCCTCTTTTTTTTTATTTGGTGATGAGCCAGTTTGAGAGCTTACTGTGAGCATATGGAGATAGCATATTTGCAAGTCCATCTCTGGAGGATTGCAAAAGGCCCTTAGCTTGTGAAAAACAGCAATGTTATTTTTTTTAACGTTCCCTATATTTAGAGATTAAATCGCTCACTGCACAAACCCATTTGGAACAGGCGAGAAGGTGAAAAGGATAATCAGTACAGTCACTGGTCCGTGTTTCCTAAACGCTTTTGAAAACATTACTCTGTGCAGGCATAAAATTAGCGGCAGGACCTTAAAAAGGCTGGCATTTAGCATGACTTTTTGGAAAGTGACACCCTCATTTTTTTCTTGTAGGATATCATTAAATTTCAATCGCCCTATGGCAGTGCCTTTCCATTAATAACCAATTCACTGTGTCACTTTGGCTCTCCTTTGAAATAATGAGCCTTTGCTTCGCTTTAATAAATTTAAACATATTCTCAAGGCCAGAGAAGATAGGAAACCGCAGATGGGCTGAGAAAAACACGATTCATAAATCCTTAACTGCCTGAGATCGTTGAGAGCAAAACAAAGTAACACTCGTAAAATATTAAACAATCCCAGCTGTATGAGTGAAGCTTCATTAACAAAAATGGACTATTTACTGCCTTCAACAGAGCCTGTGGGTGGAAAGATTCAGAGAAATCTTCTTTAGAAAAACACTGTCATCCTCATTTTGATTCTTTAAGCAACTGATGGTATGGTAGATACTTATTTTGCATGGCCATATGCAGAAGCGTTTTAGCAGAAAATTAATGAAATTCTGATTATATTAAATACCACAAATCATGCTTCATCATATAAGCAGGAGTGAAAGAAAGCAGAGAAATTTAGCAGATATTTTATCCTTGAAGAATTCACATGCCAATAGAAGTAAAACATGACAAACTTTATTTAATCATAAGGGACTTCTTTAGCACTCTAAAGTAAACACAGCAATATGAATAACAGCAGAGAAATCAAGCAGTGCCATTGCTTCTGCTAGGAAGGTTTGGCAATTTATTATGGGATGTCATACTTCCTTTTGTTTTAACCTTTATTAACATGCAGCTAATTTTGTTTATATACCTATCTGGTATAAAAGGAGAAAAGCCTTATTTTCAGGCTTTCATGTCTGCCATTTATTTAAATACCAACAGACTTCTGCTCAGGTAGGAAGGCAGGCTCTGACACATACTTTGGTTTTAAGTACACAAAGCTGGACCCTCAGATTCAGGAAGCTGATTTTGTGCTGCCCAAATAACATACACAAACTCCCATTGAATTAACTGAAGAATCTGTGAAGACAGCTCTTGCCTCCCAGGTCTGGCTCCCACTCCATCAGTTCTTTGCTCTACCTCTATGTCGCTCCTGCCACCTCCCCTTCCTCACCAGCTCTGAGGCACTGAGGAGCTTCTTTCCAGCAGCACAAGATACAACTTCTACACGTACCCCCAAGAACAGCAGCCCATAATGTTCCTAAGTCCCTTTTCAAGCTTTGTTGAAACTTAAATTAAAGCTAACAAGGTTTATTTGTTAATACAAATTTGGGAGATCAGGAAAACAGCCATAAGGATAGCACAGAATTTTTGAAGTATCTACAGCAAGAATAACCTTTCATGGTATCATGGAGGGGTTTTTTTAAGCCAAGAATTGCATACAAGTTTAAAGAAGAATAGAGATCAGTGTCAGTTTACTAAATGCTAAGAACCTGGAAGCTCTATCTCTAAAGACAAGCTGACAATTGAGTGGACAGAATGTCAATACTTCAAACATTTCAAGGGTAAAAATATTGCTTTTTACAATCTATGGCATATTTAATGCAAAAAAAGAATTTAGGTTTTTGTTTCTTTTGCTGGCTGTCAGCTTTTTTTTCCTTTTATCCCAGTGAAGACCATAATTAGAGTATTTAAGACAAATACATGGTGCATTTTTTCCCCCTAAGGAACAATAGTTTCAGCATAAATGCAAATATGAACATAATAATTTTTGTATTTTAGTTTATAAACACTTTAAAAAACTCAAACTTCCAACATGCAGTTTATTTCAAGATGTTTCTCTTATCTGTGAGAACTATTATCCTTTTTTAACACTCGAGGGGGCATTTTGACCCCTGCAGAGGCATCTCTCTTTCCTGTTTGAAAGACTAGGAATGCACTTAGCCCTTGTCGCTCCCACTATCTTCAGTGGAAACCCTGAGTACTGCTCAGGAGTTATCACCCTATAATCATTAGAGCAGTCATTTCTGTGCTTAGTAGACCTTCACTGTAGCTGATTTGTATAATCAGGGTTAATCTACTCTGATTGCAAACACCCATACCGTAAAGTTTGAATGAATTCACACGGATGCTCACTCAGCTCAGGATGCTATCAAGGCTTCCATGGAAATACACTGTGGGATTTTTGTTTGGTTTTAGGGGTGACAATGCAGCATAAGTAAAGCTGCTGTCCCCTTCCTTCCTTTGAATTTGGGAAGAACTTACTTGTTCTATCAGCTATGAGAAGGAATGGGGTACAAAAAGCAGTGGTAAAGCACTAAAGCATTAGCAGCAGCGGTGAGTCAGTAGCTCTAACACAGAGGTTACCTGTCTGCAAGAAAGCAGCAATTAGGCTTTCAACAAAAACAACCTCAGACAGACTCAGAAAACAAAACTCTATTTGCCCCAAAGATTTTAAGTGTGGATAGGAGAAGGGCTTTAGGTGACATGTTGTTTAATCCAGTCTAGCAGAGAAAGCATTTATTCTTTTCTCTATACACCATGATTTGCTACTACTAGTGGCTTCTGCTTTCAGAAAAGAAAAAAAAAATTTAAAAACCTAATCCTATTGGAGCAATTAGGAATAGTGTAAACCCCCCCAAATTTCAGTCACTTGCAAATTAAAGAGTAGATGTAAGACAGTCAGAAATTAATTTTTCTTTCAATTAATGAAAAAGTAAAAGTTTCCCTTTAAGCATATATGAAAAAATTAAATTTATGAACATAGCTTTTATAATGCCCCATTTCCCCCTACAGGCTTTTCTTTCTGTTATTGTAGAATTACTATAGACTGAATGCTTCCCAATTTACAGTCTTGCAAACTAATATACAGAATGGAAGGGAATGCTTCCACAGATTTTTCCTTCTGATGTGGTAGTCATGCAGGTGCCTTTTCCCAAAGGATAGTTTGGTGTCTGTCCTATCCATATAAGTTTCCCTATCAAGAGTGTCTATCAGAATAACTTATTGGGGTATTTCTGATGTAGATACCCATCTACTCATTACTAAACTGAGCTCACTAACTTAATTTCTCAAAAACAACCAAAGAGTCAAAGGTTAATGACTTTTGGCCACTATCAGTTTGCAGTAGGTTTGGACTGGCCACCTAGAAGTGAAAAAAACCCCACCAAAAACAAGTCCTCTATGCTCCATTACCAGTGCTTTGAACCATCCAGTCACATGGATTTTGATGTTTTGAGAGGGTGAAAAGAATGCAGATTGGCATGAGAATACCACATTAATTCAGCAGTTAAATGGTTCTTTGAGAAGATTCACTGACAGAAAAAAGCAAAGCTGTCTTTCTAAGTCCTCATCCTCTTTGGGCCTATACACATTTTCTGTGAAAAGTTGATTCTTTTCCTTCTTCCCTTTTTTTTTTCAAACAGCCTTTTATCATCTAACATGTGAAACAATTGTAATGTGAGGCATGTGAGCAGAGAGCCTTTGCCACTGGGCCCTCATAAATCTTGCCAGTTCCCACTGAACAACACCAAATATTTGCAGCTGAGGAACATTTGGTCTGGCTTAAATTAACATATCTCAGCAGTCAGAAGTCATTAAGCTTTGCCAGTGATTTGAAACCATTTTTCCATTTCAAAAGCGACACTGGCTGTTACTTATTTTTCTGGATGAAGAAGGTGGTAAGGAACAAAAGCAATGAAATGAAAATGAGAGATACTAATGAAAAAAAAAATTATAAAAGGGCTTTGAACTGCCTTTGGTAAATTTGTTATTAAGACTCCTTTTAAATAGCAGAGCACTTATGTATAAGATCAAATAATAATTCAAGATGATACACATTAATTTCAGTGGCAAATTATGTGATTTAAAGGCTGTGAAAATGTATACTTATTTTCTTCCTTAATCCCTTGTGAATATAGGCACTATCAATTTTAAAAGCTGATGAAAGCTTTAAATGAAAAACAATAATCCAACCTTTTTCAATTAAAGGCTGGAAGTGGATTAAGTACTGGAGTAAAGAAATGTGCTGTTGTGCTTTTCAAAGATCACTTCTGATACAGTCTGTTCAGATGTGAAGGGCTGGAAAAACACCTCAGATCTGAAAATAACATAGTCCAAAAAAATTACAAGCAGACAGAAAAACAATTGGTTTTAATGTAGGTAAAATGGGAGTTTAGATTTTCCAGACTTGTTATTTCTGTATTATTTACATGACACATAACTCCTATTCAGTTGGTAAATAAGTCATCATCTGAAAGATGATTCATGAGAGCCACCCAAGGCCTGACTTGTCAGAAAAAAACCCCAAACACTTCCCACATTTATGCTTACTAGTCTAAAATTATACAACTCTGTCAGAAATCATGTCAAAAATGTTTCATTACAAACTCTGAAAGCTGTTTGCCAATTTATAACAAGATAAATATTGCAAGAGATTTTGATATGTACACTGATTTTGATATGTACACTGATTGCAATGCAGTTATGATTTCTGACTCATATGTGAACAGCTAAACTGAATGTACTTATTCAAATTAATGGTAATTATAATTTTTCAGACTCCAATTAGTTTTATTGATAAAGTTTTAATAGACTTGAATGTTGAAGACTCATGTTACTTTGAGAAGATATTGACTTACATTCAAAAGCATTCAAGTTTATGAAGCACTACTAAAGAAAACCCTTCCATTTGAGAGCTTTCTGAGATTTTCAAACTTTTTAAACACTCTGCAGCTTTAGTAAAATCAGTTCTGTGTAAAAAATTGATATTCTATTAACCAAACTTAAAAGACATAGGCTTCTAAAAAGAAAATATTGACTGGTAACTAGGTATAAAATGTTGCCAGGATAGCTATATAACCAGCTAATTTTCTAGGTGGGCTTTTCTTTAGGGGATTTTATTTTAAAAATAATAAATAATGGTAATAGAAATGTCTTCTACAAAAAGCTTTTGAAAATAGAAATGGTCTGCATTATCAGTGCTATGTAAAAGGAATTCTATGATTCCCATACTTGAACCAAGAGCAAACCATTGCATATGGATCCCCAAATAAGAGAAATAAGACCAGAATGTTTGGGAATATGGAAATATTAGAGTAAATGTATTCTCAGGTAAGTGGTTGTATTTTTCTTCTCTCACAAGAACACAATAAAATGAAGCAAGCATCTCATTTATTCACTGCTTCTCTTTGGGTCATGTCATAGCTGAAAAACAGCAGAGGAAAATCTTTATTGTGTTTTCTTCTATTAATTACTGATAACATTTCCTCACCATTTTACAGGATCATAGGGCAGTTGAAGGAACTAGAGGGCTGGAAGGAACCTCTGAAGACCACCTAGCCCAGCCCAACTCATGACTGTCCAGCTGGGTTTTAAATAGCTCCTTGGAGCTATTTAAACTCCTTGGAGAGTCTCCACTACCTCTCTTCAACACCCTCAGGGTTAAAAAGTCTTCTTGTACGTTCCGATGTAATGTCCTGTATTTCAGTTTCTGTCCATGTCTTCCTGTCCTTTCACTATTCTGTTTCCCTAGCCATTCCACTATCCTCTGTCTATGGTCTAAACCATTTGGCAACAAACCATGTCATCCTGCACTGAAGAAACAGAACAGGTCTGCAAAGCTCCCTTACATCACACAAGATTACCCTGTATGCAGAGGTCTATTTTTGCGGCCACAAGTCATAAAACATTTTTCAAAACCTATAAGCTAATTTCATGGTGAAAACCAAGTGGGACAATACTTTAAAAGATTGGGTTTGAAGGCATACACCAACTTGTGGAAGTCTGTTTCGTGCTCCACCCACTTTCTATGTAACCCTGCATGTTTAGACTGAACTGAACTGAACTGATACAGATGCTGTTTCAATGCTAGTTTGAAAGGTGGAGAGTCTGAAGGAGCACCATATCACATCACATCTTTACATCAAGGTAAGGAAGAGAATGATGGAAGCATCCAGCCAATCTAGAAATCAAGTAATCACATGCATAGACATTTTACCAAAATATGGCTACTTCCCAAGATGTTTTTCCAAGATCTCCAAACGTGTCATTGTAAGTCCTTGGTAAGACAGAGCTGTTGTGTGGGTGCTGAGCATCTTCCTCTAAATTTAATCCTAGTTTTCAATAACTATTTACTTCAGAACTCTTTGCTTTTAATTTTCCCTAGCAGAAGGGAAAAAAAAAAAAAAATTCGATAGGAATTAAAGGAAAACCAAGGCTACTCTGTTCTGGATTGAGGAAACTGTGAAATCAATGAGAACAGAATCAGGCCCACTATTCACTAGAGAATATTTCTCAAGCAGCATAACCCACCATCTGGTTAGGTATGGGCTACAAACTGGCAGTAGTAGTCAGGGGTTGTCCTGCAGAGGGCTCTCTAACGGCTTAAGATGAGTATTTTTTCCTCTCCCATGTCATATGGTGAGTTCAGGCTTTCAGGACGTTCACTTTCCTTTCACAGCTTACTGAGCAACGATATTCTGGATGCTGCATTTCATATAAAACCTACCATGTTTGAGACAATGCATGTAGTATGATTAGATTTGGGTTCTTAAACTCTAAATATGTCTAACCACTGTATTAGTGTACAACACAGATCCTCATCCAGCAAGATTCAGACATATTTCTATTTCTGGAGCTGAAATAAATATCAAGCACGGAAGATACTCCTTGAGCCCTGTAGCTACAAAAAGTATTTCATGTGATTTAGTATAGCATAAGAATATATGTAATGATGAAAATAAGTTGAGAAGTAGAGGATATGACTTCTTTTATCCCTTTGGAGACATCATAGCTATAACTTACAGGAAGACCAGTCTGGAATGAATTGTGTGACTCTGTTATCAGCTGTGGGGTAAATAAAAAAATACTCTATTTAATAGACCTGACAACAGCTTTTGAATTTACATCATGAGATAAAGGCTACTTCTTTTAAAATGAGTTCACTAAAGCTGAAATTGGGATTAGTGAATAACTAAGATATTCAAGTTCGAAAGAGTATTATGGAATTCATACAATTTCTAGTTCTCATTTTATATTTAGTGTTGTGTAGAGGACTTTGAGCATTTTTTCAGGGAATTAAAGAATACTGTTGAATTGTGGGTTTTTTGTTTTGTTGGTTTTTTTTTTTTTTTTAATTCTCCTTCCCAAAAAGAAAATGAGAAAAGAGAGAGAGAAACTGAATGACAGCAAGGGTTAAATTCAGACCTTAAAAAATTGATACTAGCTAAACAATAGACAAAATCACCAACTGAACTTTAACTTTTGCAATATTGTTGGAATTAAGCCATTTTAGACAGATGTTCATGGGTATAGATAATGCTTACGGAGTCCAGACTTTTAAAATGCACTAAAATGAATGTTATTCTTAAAGGAATTAAAGCACTACACAACAGTATTTCAATTCAAGTGAAGATTACGGTTTAAAAATTCCTTATGGAAGTTCATGAGCAAACAACCCACTTAAACAGTCCCCTTCATGTTCTTGGATGTCAGTTATTTATAAAAGTTCCTTTGCCACTCAAACAATTTTATGTCAACAGGAAATGAGTTAGACAATCTTTAATAAACACATAAAGAAGTGCTCTAGAGATAGTTGTTTAATTATGAAAAGCAACTCACTGAAGCATAAAAAGAAAATGCTGGAACGTAGGTTCGGGGAAAAAGGTCTAGGAAATCAGGTATGAATATATCTGTTTTCATCTGACCTGGCAATATAGTAGCTACCTATATTTTTTAACTGACATTTAATGTCTGTAGTCATTATTATATTTATGGATCCTTATTTGTATTATTAAATGAGTTTAGTATTAACAGTAATCAAGGTTTCATTTTCCTGTGCTAAGAAGGGAATACAGATATAAAGAAAATTTTAAGACATGCAGAGAAAACCATTCACAAAATTATTTTTCCACTTGCGCTAACTTCAGCTGCAGCTGAAATTATAGCATGTATCTGAGGTGCATGATAGAATATACTTTCTCTTCTGTGTACACTGTAGTGAGCAGGAAAGTACATGATGGAAGTAGATGCTATTAAATAGACCTGCAATTTTTCTTTGAAATTCTGTTTTGATAATTCTGCTTCCAGAAAAAAAAAACCAAAAAACAAAACTGGAATCAAACCTAGCACTCTCTGTTCTACAGTTCCACTAATAAGTCATTCTCCTACATTTCTAACAACTTCATTAGAGTGGCTGCATTTCTTTCACAAGTATGAGCTATAAACTAAGTGGAAAAGAAAAAAAAAAACATACCCCAAATAAAGACAACTAAGAAGCTGTTCCTGTGTTATGTAAAAAACATTTACAGATAGAGTTCTTAAAATAATTATTCGTGACTTCAGATTTTTTTCTCAGATAGATTAAACAGGTCTTTTAACCATTCCTTCACTGTACCTGACCAAGATTAGTACAAAATACTTCTGGTATTTTAGTATTTTTAAGATTAGGAATAAAATTGGTACAGGTTTCTTTTAACTGAAAATAGAAGTATTATTTTAATATATCATAGAAGCCATCTGTGGAAAGATAGCAGACAAACCTCTGTTCTATTGAATATTTTCTATTATAAAATTATCTATTAAAATGGTTAACATATATTTTTCCCTCAATTTTTTCCAGAACAGCTCTAATTTAGATATGGAAATTTTTCAAACTTAAATAAACAGCTGAAGAACTTGATTGAGGATGTATTGAATCGTACCCAATGTTAAGTCAGGTAGTCCCTACATATCATATTTCTAATTAAATTTTCATGCAGCACTTAAAAATACTGTAATATAATATTAACAGTTAATTTAATAATTAAAATCTTATTTTTTTTCAAAGTGACTTCATGGCCAGTGTTTATTTCTCTATCTGTATACTGCAAGTGAAAAAGCTGTACAGGGTATTTTTTATCAATCTTATATATTTTAATGGGCCCACACAAATACATACACACTCTTACACACACATACACACTCACACATACAAAAAGGTTGGCCAGGAAATTAGACATCTTATCTGTGAGCTTGCTAAATAAGGACCAATAACCTAGGTCTGCAGTAGCCTGTGTGATAACTGCTCTTACAAAATGAAATTTTGACTTTTTCACAGCTTAGCTACAAGTAGACACTATCAGTAAAACTGCATTTCTGTGCAATATGATGGGAAGTAAAAGATTTCAACATCTGACAGGAGAAAATGAACAACTGATAAACAATCTTTGAAATGTTCTCTCACTGCAAGGCATGCTTTTGATGATGATTTACATTTTTATTATTGTTGACTTTCAGGATGGGGCTGATGGTTGGCGAAACATACAATAACTGAAAGAACAAACCACATAAAATGCAAACCAAATTAAAAGAAAAACATGACTGGCATCATCTGCTTTAAAAGCTTTTGCTCATTTTTCTCTTCATTTAAGTATTCAGTAAATGTAACAGGAACTCAGCACATTGTGAAAAATGGCAAAAAAAATTATCGTCATAACTTTCTAATTCTGACATCGCAAATATTCCAATATTCCTCTTCCACTTTTCTCCTCCCATTCAAGAATTAAATTCCAATTCCTGATCCAAAGCACAATGAAAGAACTCATACTAATAATGCTCCTGCAGAGTCAGCATTTGATGTTACACACTAATCTGGGATTGTAGCTGTGGGGAAAAACAGTGTACAATTTAGGAAAGATGATCATGCTGAAATATCAATGAATAAAAAAACCTGCTATTGAAAAAGTGTGTAACTTTGAACTCATCAAAATGTTTTCGTTTCTGCACTGAAGGATAATGAAAGAAACAGAGGCAAAATTTTTTGTTAATTCAGTTAATGTGTTCAGCTGAGTAAATAAATTGGAAGAAACAAAAGCATAAACAATGACTTGATTTTGTTTTGCTGTTTTGAAGACAGTTCTTGAAAGGTTTGGTGGTTTCTTTACAATCAATTTTTCATTTAAATTAATTAAGATAGTTATCATTTTTAAAGCAATGCTTTAAAAATGCATGCTTTTAAGATTAAAAAATAATCAAAATCATTTTAGGCTAACCCAATGTTAATTTGACTAAATCCTCATTCCCTCTGTAAATTCCAATTAAAATTTTACGTAATTGTTTCCTACCTGTTACTACTTAGTGAACAAATTAAACTGAAAATTTTATTAGCCACCCAGCTTTATCTTTTAAATTGAATCAAGTAAATTTAATAAAACTGGTTATAAATGAACACACCCTCATCTTCGTTTGTTAAGATTTTAATTATAAAAACTTAACGTTAAATAATCCAAAACAGAAAAGAAGAACAAAAACTCCCCCAAACCCCTAAAAAGTTTTATCAGACTTCTGTGATGTTATAATCACTCTGATAATGCATAGGACAAACCCAAAAAGTGCCCTTTTTTTTTTTTTAGGTATCTGCAATTAAATACTGCTCATGATAATTTTGCATTTCATCTATGAATTTCATTCTTAGCCACACCTATCTATACTCATTAAACATATGGGATCAAGTTGTATCTACTTATTTACAACGTCACATCATTTTAATCAGTGCTCAGAAGCACTTACACATAATTCAGCTCCTAGAAGCAAGGACAGTGCTGCTAGAGTTTATCATACAAACTATTGGGATGATGGTCTATATAGACTTGTACCATAATTCTGTGGGAAAGGGAAAAATGGAGTAGTAGAGAAAGTGGAAAGAAAAAATTAGGTAGTCTCAGTTATACAACTATGACACTGTAGATTATAGCTTTCCAATAATTATGAGATGTACAGATTTTATAGAGCAGTTAGAAAATATTTCTTATTTTTATGTCCATTAGATAAAGTAGAACGTAATTCATTGATCTTTACAAATAAGTTCAAATCCAATTATTGTTCAAAACTAATATTGGCTTCAAGCAACAGAATTATCTCTATTCATTGGGATTTTTTACACTAAGTTATTAATATGTTACCTTGAGTCTTTCACCTCAGAAGTTAAAATAGTTAAAGTAAAACAGCATGTCTAACAGAACAACAGGAAAGAGTTCTGTGCCATATTTCTAATGAAAATGCCAGAACATAAGTTCAGAACTGAGTTCTCTTTAGAAACAGGTAACCAAGGAACTCAATTATTCAGTTTCTCTGCCAATGTTCCTTTATTTTTCATACACCCCCTCCCAGCCAATAGCTGAAACTGAAAATCTGACTGACAATTTGCAGAAATACATCAAGTGTAGCCTGGGGATAAAAACAGGCTAAGGACTCGCCTTAAAGATAAAGTGTGAAAACACAAATTCCACTTCTTAGCTTCAAGGCCAGGCTGGATAGGGCACTGAGCGATGTGGTCTACGAAAGGTGTCCCGGCCCATGGCAGGGCAGGAGGAACTAGGTATCTTTAAGGTCCCTTCTAACCCAAGCCATTCTACAATTCTATGATTCTATGATTCTATTTTTAGTGTAAGTTTGGGTGGCAAAGCTATTGACTGGCTTCAGCAACTGTTTTCTAATGGGTAATAATTGGAAGAGAATATCTGCAGTGCTAATGTGCAAGTATAATGAGGCAAGACTCTTAAGGTGAAATGAATGGATAAGCCCCAGTCAAATGTTTTGCAATAAATCCACTGAAATTCTGGTAAATGTACAACAGTACATGGTTAGAAAACTTGGACTTGAAAGAAATCAAATGACTTGAAATCAGAAGTTGTATAAAGAAAAGGAGTCTGCAGATTTGCAATATAGGTCTTAAATATTTTTGATATTAAATGAAAGCAAGCAAAGTCAGGACTGCAAGGTGACAGAATCATGGATACCATTTTGCTGTAAATAAAATGTTCTGTTAATAAAGTCAAGGCTTGATATCCGTTCCTGAAACAAATATTATTCCCTTGTGTTTGGATGTTGTAACACTAAACAAAAGGGCTGCAATTTGATCTCTGACCATGCTGCGAAGTAAGATTTTCTTGTGCCCACATTATTTAGCGCTAGTACTTTCTAGAGCAGATGTGTTGTGGAGGGAGCTAATTGTAGCAGTCAAAACACAGCCAGGCTAAAAGCTAACAATTAAGCAGTCTGGACAATCAAGGATTCAGGGCTTAAGCTCACTCCCTAGATCTCTTTTATTTAGCAGAATTTATGGCCTGTTACATTGAGGCTTTGCTATGTAACAAAGGAGAAACGTGCCTTGAAAATGCAGCTAAAAAGTCATTGAAGTTGTATTTTTATGAGTTCATACAATGGAAAATGGACATGCTTTCACTCTCCCACAAATCAGACTGCTGCAAACTGAACATACGTAGGTGTTTTGTTTGAACTGCAAAAACTGCACGCAGATGAAAACGTAAGATTTCAGTCAGAAAAAGTCTGTATTTCAGTACATCTTTGTTGAACAAAGATTTAAATCCCCTTTTTTTATTAATTACAGATAAAAAAGGTGCGAGATGCAGATCCTCATGTCAGAAAAACGAGAAGGCAGACACTCTAGACACAGGGGAGAAAACACTGCACAATCTAAGCTCAGTATTCAGATATGGCTAAACTTACAAAGTAGAACGAAATATTTTCCTAAAAATTCTTAGCATAGAGGAGGTATGTGGGAGGCTGGCTTTAACCACTCTAAGATAACCTCTTGAAATAAGCCTTTACTATACAAGTTTATTTTTTTTAAATTCCTCCATTTGAATAGTACTAAATCTTTGCTCTTGCAAGTCATTGGTTGCAGCAAGTTTGACTCTTGCTTGTTGAGAAAAAAAATGAGCAACTACATTGGCCAGCTGAATTTCTAATTTCATATGTGTCCTTAACATGACCCAAGACGTGATTGGTTATATTTCACACGTGCTCACTTCCATATGTATCTCCTACTAAGACGATCAATAATATATACCCTTCTATCACAAAGCATATACTGCGGGCTCCTGCAGTGCATTCAAAACTTTTCTATGCTCAGAGATGTCCATTACCCATTAGTTTGGTAGTAATTTTCTGAGTGTTGGAAAAAAATGTGGGAAAAGGATAGTTCCATGTTATTTGCAAAATGACTTATAATACAGCCCTCATTTTCTGGGGAAAAAAAAAAAGAAAAGGAAAAAGAGAAAAAGAAGAGGGAAAGAAGAGACAGACAAACTAAGAGAGAGAGAAAGAAAGAAAGAAAGAAAAAGAAAGAAAGAAAAAAGAGAAAGAAAAGGAAAAGAAGTTCAAATATAATGTAGCTTTGGCAAAATAAATATCTACTTTTCCTAGGTTACGAAGAGCTGAAATGCTGCTTCTGCTAGTGATAACTTTAACAATTGTTTGAGGCATTTTAGCTCTATCGGCAGGGCTCCAGTGGTGAGCCTTTTTTTTCTGTGTACAACAAATACATTACATTGCCAATCTCCTTTTGTCTCACTGCCAAGGTCACGGTCAAGAAACAGACTGAGTTTTTCCACTTTGTTAATCTAGGGTGTCTGGAGTTTTTCAGGAAATGCAGGAAATTCTAGGTGCCTAGTAAAAAACAAGTCATTTGTATAACAGTGGGCAACAGTATCAAGTGTTCTGCACCTGTTTTACACTCCAGGACTGTAATTTCTGCAAAGTAAACAGTAGATCTCAGGGTCAGATTACAAATTCCAGTAGGCTGTTTGCTAGATTGCCGCTTTGTTTAACCTTTACACTTTCATTTAGAAAGGAGAAAGTATCATTGTCACACCAAGAGGGCAGTTAAAGAGTTTTAATTAACTGTGGAGGTAATTAGACCTCCCAGTTTAACAATTATCAGACAATTCTTTTCTCCTCTAAGTCCTTTAAAGTTGCCCAGTCCTTTATGAGGAATAAAATCCATTTTACAAATACTGTGCTAGAGAGAAAAATGTATAAAAGACTATACAGAAAGAAAGGCTGATTCCACTATGAAATTATCTATTTCCTTTTTTTTTGATTTAATAACAAGTCAAAATCTATCAACTTCTCATCTACCATTCCCTGCCAAAGTCCAATTCTAATCCAATTGCTCCTTTTATTAACCTGCCCTCCCTTCAGTCTCCTGAGCCTCTGCACTGTTTGGGCCATTGTTTTATTCACACATATGACAAAGGTGAAAGAAAAACGTCCCTCTCCTTCTTTCCAATAAAGTTTGCTGTTTACAACTGTAGTTTAAACAATTATTTGAAATCCCTGATCCAGCTCTCTCTCTTCCCCTGTGGAAGACAAGATCTCTTGTCATGAGAGACATTGCTTATCACTTCTGATTCTCAACTACATTTTTCAAGATGTAGATATACTTCAAAAAGCAAGTAATAGCAATCTTATTCCCAGAGTCAATGAAGGAATCCTCAGCATTGACTCTCCTGAACACAATACGTACCTATGAATGTAGATACATCAATATATACATGTAGGCCCTTTAAAGAAGTAAAATGGAAAGTAATACAGAACTGTGTTCAATGGTTCTTTTCTTTTGCTGGCATGAATCATTACAGCTTCACCTGAGTTAAATGTACAACAGGTGTGGGTTCTGGGATTCTCTCTTGTATCATTCTGCCAAAACCTAGTTCCCATACACCTATATTCCAATACACAGCTTCTGCTGAACACAGTTCCTGCTATGCTGATGGTTCATTTGTATGCATATAAAACTACGGTTTACTCTTAATGCCCTCCATGTGAAGCTCACAAATTTTAAGAAAATGATTAAGTAAATTTCTCACCAGTACAGAATTGGATGCGACAGATGAAGACGTGACTTGAACAGGTCACAAAAACACTGACAGAGGGGTGACAGTGACAGATTGGAAAGCTGAACTCCAGGTCTGTACATATAATGTGTGTTTCTTTCCTCAAAAAAAAAAATTTAACATTGAAATATTACAAAATCACAGAATTTTAAATGAAAAGATGAGAATTCAGCTTGTTGGTGACAAACAAATTATCATGCATTACATTTTAATTGGAAGTTGATAGGATAACCAAAAATAGGAAAAAATTAAAGAAAAGCAGGAGGAATCTATAAAACATAAAGAGCTGAAAGGCTTAAATGATGACAGGATACAGCCAAGAACATCATTTGGCCAGGAGGAGTTCTGGTTGAATTACCGTGTGAAGTAAAAATGAAAACACAAGACCAACATCCAACATCAGCTTAGGAGTCTGAGGTGCTGTCATAAACCTCTTGAGATTTGTTCTCATTATTTTAACCTCCCCAAAACTATAATGCAGTTATAAGCCTTGTGAATTCCAGTTGCTTATCATTTGTTCTACACATAATAAATCCTTATTTGTAATATGCATCATACAATGGAGTAGTAAATATTTCCAATTAGCTTTAGTGTCACAGTCCTCAAAAACTGATGCATTTATGTTAATATAAAAGCATACATGGAACATTTTATCATGCATTAGAGATTTTAATCAGGTAATCTGCACAGCATCTGGAAACCTAAGCAGAGGCAAAGTCTGCTATAACAAAGGCACTGTAACAGTTCACCTTCAGTGAAGAACAATAATGCATTATTAAATTCACTTTCCTGCTCAGTGGTTACACTTAGCTGACCACAGCAAATTTGCTCTCTGCCTGGTCTTCACAAGTTGGCAGAAAAATAGATTCTGTCACATTTAACGGGTTCTGAAAATGACAGGATGCCTCTCTTGGTTTAACTATAAACCATAATCTTTCAGAAGTAAATATAATTACAAATTCCTTTTGTCACGTAGTTCTTAGGAAGGATATTATATGTGGGTTATTAGAGTAGTAGATCTCACTATGTACTTGAATATCATTAGAAGCCAGAACTGATATTGCACTACAGCGACTTCAAAAAAGAATCAGATTTCTATCTTTCTTTGATCCTAAATGACATCATAATTCTTAGAAAACAAAGATACAGGCATCAAATTCCTTGAGTATGGTCAAACTGTTATCAAGAGATATTACTCCTTAAATGAACATCAAAGAAAAACCTATGTTCTCTTTTGTCCAAAATACTGTTTTAATCTTATTCTGCATCTAATTAGAAATTTATTTTGTTTTACATATATTTGATTGAAGGAAGCTTTAGGAAAACTGCCTTAGACTCGGGATTCAGTGATAAAGAATTATTGATTAGGAATTTAATTAGCAAAAGTCAGCTTAGTTATACACAACAGAACCCGATCCCTTTAGGTTTCCAAGGAGTTTTATCAAGCTGCAAGCATGATAACAATCTGCTCCATATGATGATATTAACTTTCAGGTAGAGGTCTTCAAAAAACACTGTATACCACTTAATTCTTGGTGAAGTGCGATTTAGGTCCCAGTTAAGATGTCTTAAAGATTTTTAATTAGGTTTATGTAGGTAGCGAGTTCAGCAATTACACTTTTTTTCCCTGTAAGCCCTTTAATTCAGCAGTTTTCTTAGAAATAGCTCTAAAGTGATAAGTTTGAAGACCCACTAAAAGACAGGCTTGGAATCTAGAATCTCTCTGTGGCTTTGTATTACTTATTTAGATACAAAAAATAAGTTTAAGTAACTCCTCAGAAGGAACTTAGGTTTTACAATGACACTGTGCTCAAAACTCAAAACTCACTTAACACAGTCATTGTTCACCGAAGTGGAATTGTCATCTGATGCTAGGTAGTCTGTCCTTTACATCAGGTGCCTTGACTGAAAATCCTGTAAACTGAGAAAAGATGTAAAACGGCATAAAAGATTTGAATCTTAACTCCACCCTATCTGTGAATAGCAGCACCACACTTGAGGCAGGAATACAACTGAAGTTTTCCTGGACATTGAACTGAATTTCTGGAAGTCCTGATCACTTTCTAGCAGAGATACTCATGCTCCTCTTAAATGATTAAACAGAAGCTCACAGAACCATAGAATGGTTTGGGTTGTGAGGGATCCTCAAAGATCATGTAGTTCCAACCCCTGCCAAAGGCAGGAACACCTTTCACTAGACCAGGTTGCCCGAAGCCCAATTCAACCTGGCCTTGAATACTTCCAGGAATGAGGCATGCACAACTTCTCTGGATAACCTCTTCCAGTGTCTCACCATCCTCATAATAAGAAATTTCTTCCTTATTGCCAATTTAAACCTCCTTAAAACCACTGTTCCTGTCCTGTAGGTACAGCCCTTGGTGAAAAGTCTCTCTCTGTCTTTCTTTTTATCTCTGTATAAACACTGAAAGGCCACAACAAAGTGTCCTTGAAGACATTGCTTCTCTAGGCTGAAAAACGTTTAGATAAAACCCATTCCCTGACTGGTTTTTCTACCAAGAACAAAGCAATATACAAATGAGCGTGAACCTATTGCTTGCTTATCTGGACACCCTGCAAAGCATGTGGAGTCTTAAATTCAAACCACTGTTCATTACCTATTGACACCAAAATACCCAGTACCCCAGGGACTGGACTTCAATCCTTCCAAAGTGATGGACTAACCACCATGTTACACCTGCAGCCACGCTCACATGTCCCACGGCCATTTACACAGCTATACAAAGAGAGTGAAGGATTAAGGCTGCCCACACTACTTGCTTCTTAAACTCAGTATTTGCCTTTATTTTGAGCTACTCTAATTCTCCATGACAGACATGCCCAAGTGCTTGCCCAAAGTAATGTGGATATAAGTATATCCATATCACTTGGATCTTGGCATGAAACTAGTTTCTGTCTTATTCTGTGTGGCAGGATACCACAGTATTTCTTATACGGGATCCAGTGAAAACTGAATGATGTTGAACTAGCAACATTTTACCTAACTGGGAGACTAATGTGTCTGATAGACTTCCAATCCGAATTCTAGTTACTATGTAATTTTTTGTTGGAAAAAAGCGAAGTGTTCTCCAGCTTTTACTTCTATTTTATTTTAAAAAGCAGTACTTTCACGTATTTTCTAATACCAATAATAATGACTATTATTTTACAGGATATGGTGGAGAAAAAACATTAAGTCACACAAATTAGCCTTTCCTCTCTTGATGCCTCCAAGTATTTTCAAATATTGCAATTTGTACACTCCTGAGTAAAACATCTCACTGGTTTGAATAGGAGAGCAGTTGGGCAATCTGTCCAATGACTGCAAATGTTTGCAGGATTAAAAACTATGCCTACTTTGAAAAAAAAAAAACAAAACGAACAAAAAACAACTTGCCTAGATCTTGGAAATCCTCCCAAAATCAGAAGGGACTTACTGCAGGGACTCTAGCATTCATCCACTGTTTAAGATCTCTAGCACCTGCAGCAACACCTAGATAATCTCAGATTTTACCTACCTAGCCTTCTATACCGGTAAAAGAGTCATGACAGTTTGAATTTTTGCTAGCAAATCTAGTTTAGGGACTTGTTCTCTGTACATCTCCTGGAAAAACATCAGGAATATTAATATCATGTCCTAGCATATCTAGCTTCCAAAAACTATAGACTCCTAAGGAAGGATCCTTAAGTCCTTTTATAATTCACCTTAACTATACAACTAAAGACCAATTAATTTTTTTCATCATAAACATGTGCAGAACCCCTCAAAGGAAAATTTCTAAGTATCAGCAAGTAGTGATCAGCAAATATATTTTAAAACATAAGAGCAGTAGCTGAGACAATCTAAAGGAAAGTAAGGGGCAGCAACTCATTAAGCAGGGCTAACTTAATTGTGGGTGATCATTTGACCATATCCCAGATTTAATTATATTAACTTTATTATCTGGTTTTGAATTATATTGATCACAGATGGAATATAGTTTCTGAGATAGGTGCTGTCTCATCAAATTGTAGTCTCTTCCTGCCTTAAAGAAGCAATCCCAGCTGCCTTGCTTAACTATTGAAATTCCTGGACAATCAAAGCAGAGAGGTCAGCACCTCTGAAAACCTGCTCAGGCAGAGCTACTTTGCCTTGTTTAGGCACCTTCCTTTCTCAATTGCCTGTACAGGCTCCTAAGTGCTCCCAAAGGACAGAACCATCTGCCTAAGAGAGGCGTTTCTCTCTCGTTTGCTTTCCATGTACAGAGAATCAGTCACAAATGCTGGGCACCTTTATTCACCTGGCTCCCTTCTGATAGCAGCTGACTAGCAGCAATGACTGTGGTGACCAGGACCCCCTCTTCCATGGGAGTCCAGTATCTAGAAAACTGTCCTCCTCCTCAAGCCATAAGCTTCTGGTTAAATGTTAC
>VZTE01003924.1:409444-461089 GCA_013397775.1 Eulacestoma nigropectus
TGTTACATTAAAATGCAATATTGTATAAGTATCTCTGTGTGTATGTATGCATACAAAAATGAACAGACAAAATATGTTTACACAAGCAGCTGGGCAGCAGAACTGCAAATGAAAATTACACCGTACATCAACTGGTAAGTACTCTCCATAAAAAACGGCTTTCTCAGAGAACTAACTAAAACCATAACACAGATCAGAAACAGAATTTAAGCAAATATCTGGATCGCTTGTTTGCTGACTTGCTAGAGTAGCAAAAAATCTTTGCAAGATTCTCTTCGGGTAGAAGAGAATTTTGTTGATCCTAAAACTTCCTTTGAGTCTTTCATATTTATAAAAACATATTCACATGTGTTTCTATACTTGTTAAGGTGAATAAGCATGTTACATTTACATTGTGTATATATTTAAAGAGAATTTACTGCTGATAATGCAGAATGAATATCTAACTACATAGGATGACATACTTATCATTAGTTCCCTTTTGATACATGAATGCTAACAGGAAAATCCAATTCTAACTTTGGAATATTTAAATTATTTTCTATTTTATGCTGAGGATACTTTGAAATTTTAAGATTCTCTTTTATAAAATATTACCCAAAGGTCTAAGACTGATCTTGTCTCTACAAGGGTACATAAAATAAAAAGAAAGACAAAATCTGGAACTTTTTAATACATGGATTTGATAAAGTTATACCTTAATTGCTGTTGTCAAGAAGCAGTTATTGTTGATTATCTGAAAATTACTTGTGGAATTTCCATGAATATCATAGGTTAAAGCTCTTCTGAAAGAAATACTTTAACTTCTTTTGTGAACATGGTGAATATTTTATATTTTGCTATAGAAAACAGCATGCATATTTTCAGCAAGAGAGTGTCCTTCCCATAACACCTCAAATAACATATTCAATTTAAAATGTAAGCATGACATTCAGGCTTCATTTGCTGTTGGTGTCTATCTAAAAAAGTATAAATTGATGGACATAGAAAATTCTAATCTGATGCCCTAAGGCCAGATCCAATAAAACACTTAAGAATCTAAATTTGGTGTTAAAGAAACTAACTTTTCAGTAGTTGTCCCTTATAAGGGAATCTTGGGCTGAAGTGAGCTGGGTCTTATATTCCTTTACAGAGTACAGAGTAGGTATTGCTAGGCAGGTACCAGTCAGGCGGCACTACGAGCAGCCACTGCCTCCAACATCACCAAAAAAAATCATATGCAGCTACCTGGAGCTAGTAAGTAGATAAACACTGTCAGTAGGACTGAGCCATAAATTACACCCTGAAGAGCCAACACAACCTGAGTCCAGGTTGTAAGGGTAACGGGATGATGTTAAAATATACTTCCCTCTTTTACAAAAAGCACAGTGATTAACGATACTGCTCAGGAAATGTGTCACAAGTTCAATTCTCTCTTTTGCCTAGAAGGAATTAGGCTCCACATCTCAAAGGAGACTGTGTTTGACTTTTAAGCCATTGGTTATTTTGAACCTTCTTTTTCTGAAACACTTCAGATCAATGAGCAAAAAGAGGATCAGGATTCAGCAGTCTAGTCTTTATCTTCTCCACTAGTTCCTCTTTCTTATGCTATATCCATGCTTAACAGATAACTACTGAAGAGCTGAATGGATTTTCTCTATAAAAAAAACCAAAAATGTGTTTCTCACAACTTCAGGCTGGGAGGTCTGCAGAACATCATATGTAAGGTAGTAGGATAAGTGATGAAATATACCTCACCAAAACTGAGGAACTATCTAGCACGAACTCTTTGTGTCACAGAAACTTAACTTTACCTGAAAAGGCTTTAAGTCTTAACATAAAAAACTGAATGGATCTTTTCTAATATGACTCCGATACTTCGCATAAGTCCTTCTTGTTAAATCTGACCTAATAAAAGCAAATGTGCATCATCAAATAGTCCATAATTACAGATTACAAAATTAGATACTTGGTTTTGGCTGTCAAGCACTTGAACTAACATTGTGTACTTGAACTTACCTCATACTTCCCAGGACCACTTGCAGTTCTACAGCCTTCTTTCAGTAAAACTGGAAAAGCTGCTATCTTTTAATAAGCAAGAAACCCTTGGAAATCTAGGGTAATTGACCTCCTGCTATACGGATAATGACATCTTGAGTTATGTATGAACTGTGAGGCAGAAGTGCTCTGCAGTATCTCCTGCAGTCCTCCCTAGTCCAGACTAGGAACCTGGCTGGGCCACAACATAACCTTAGCAAACCTGTTTTCTTCTTGTGGAACTCAGGGAATGAATGGAACTTCAGATGTGTACATTGGATCTTGACCCAGCATGAAGCTAGGATGCAGCCACGGTGCACACCTGGATTAAGCAGCTCGAAAATGTCCCCAGCACCCATGTTTTACACATGGTCATTGACAACAGAAACTCTTCCAGTTTCCCTGCAATAAATAATGACCCAGAGCCTGACATAAACTTTCTGGTTTTAACAGACAGATCCATAGAACCTCATTTGATTGTTGGTGTCATAATAACAATCTGACTCCATGGAAGGTAAGGTCACTCAGAACTCCGCATACCAGAACCTGAAAACATATTTTGAAGACAGTCTAAAGGCAAATAAAAGCAAAAAAACAAATAAAACTGCACAAGAGCTTTACTGGTAGCTTAAACCACTCCAATAAAATAAACTAATTTTTGTCATTAATAATAATTCCTCCTGAATTTTAAATAGAAATACATACGATCTTTGAAAGACTTCTTCAGTTTGCCAATGCCAATGAACTGTTTCTAAATGTATTACACCATGTTCTAAGGACTGGATAAATTAGCTCCTTTGTACTATGTTTCTAACAGGTAAATGGCATTTTCTGTCATGTATCCAGCTCAGAGATCAGGTCAAATAAATTATTCACCCTTCTGACATTCAAAATTTGGTATGTTGATCAGTTGCCTCTGTTATAACTTTGTTTCCTCTTTAAATTATCTGTTGACTGTAAATAAATTTTCCCTGATCTCAGATCACTTCAGAGATTTTTCATCTTTTCATTTTTTTTAATGGAAGAGGAGACAAGTAGAGAAAAGACAGGGCCTTCTTTACTAGTCAGGATTTCCTAGGTTCTGCCAGGTTCGATCAAAAGCCATTTTAGTTGCAGCTAGTAGATTTCTGCCAACGAAAGTGGCTTAGAATAAAACACATTAATTTTTAAATGCTTCATGATAGGTATTTAGAACTTCTGATATCCTTTCTTTCTTTCTTCCTTTCTTCCTTTTCTTTCTTTTCTTTCTTTGTTTTTCTTTTTTCTTTTTTTTCTTTTGAATCAGTTGATGAAGGTGATGGGGTTTCAACAATAAAAGTGCCACCACCTACAAGTGTGTGTTTGAATTTTTAAATATGGTTGCAGTCTGACTGATTTGCAGGGGTAAAACAGTTTAGAAATCTGATTGCAAGCTCACAGTGACAAAAGTAGATAATTACTATCTCCACAAATATCTGTAAGTCAAATCACTTGTTTTAATACAGATTAGATAAGTACTAAAGTTACAAGATTGATATGAGAGACATGATAAATGTAGTCATGACAGAAAACAATTTTTAATTTAGTAACCCCTATCAATCTAGATAGCCCATGAATATTTACCATTAATTCAGTAGGCTGGAACAGAGCAGGAGAAAAAGAACAAAAAAAAAAAGGAGGTTTGACCTAAACAAGGACTGAGGAAAAAAGATAATTCTCAGCAGTTTTACTGAGAACAGATCTTGAAAAACTGGCAAAATACATTTGGGATATCATAATTATGATAATAAAAAAAAGCCCTTAAAAAAATTGAATGACATGCAAAAGTAGTTGCAATTAGTAATATGTACTTCTCTTTGCAGAACTTACCAGTCAGATTACACTTAAATAAGTAACTTCAAAGGCTGAAATAAAATCATTTATGGAAATTCAAAACAAACATATTTGATCACATCATACTTCACAGCAGGGATACAATTTGCAGAGGCTGAGTGAGGGCACAATGTAAGCAAAACCAGGTTGTGTGTGCAATGAACCAAACTAAATGGTTTATATAAAAGAAATGTTGTTTCCATTAATTTTTCTGGTAATCTTATTAAAAATGCCACCTGTCCAGAATAGAATTGTCCAGGTTTTAATTCTCTTTCATATCTCAGTGTCCAAACACAAGACAGAGGACATATCATCTTACAGCTATTAAAATATGTCACAAAATGTCTTATCCTGAAATCTTCGTAACTAGAGCAGTTTCTCCAAGCTCTGTTTCAACGTCTGGTTATTATACCTTTTACTTTTTCTCTCATTGTGCTCAAAGAACTGATTTTTCTGATAAGCTTAAAGAATATTTTTTTCAAAGCATGCATTGCATTTTCAGCCTTCTCTTTAAACAAAATGTTTCCAGTCTATAAGACTTAAAATTCACATATATTAAGCAAACAAAACATAAATGCACCTTTCAAAATTCCACCACCACCCCACCAAAATCCCCTGTAAGAGCCCTGAACAGGAACTTGACTTTGAATACCAGCAGAGATGAAATGGTGTCATAATCAGCATAAGTGCATGTGGACTATTCACCTAGATCAAACACTTTGGTCATATACTCAATTAAATTTAAATCCCATTATATAATGTATACCAGCCTCATTTTATGCAATTCCCTAATTTAATGGCTTGGTATTAGCCTTTTTCCTTTTTGCGCACATGGACTAATTTTCACGGAGCTCAGTCCCTCTGGGAAGTAGGTCATTAAAGTCAACTGGACGGAGACAGAAACTTAATACCTAAACAGTGTTGAAGAAGGGTCAGAGTCGCAATAACAATGTAAAACAGTTTTTCACTCATCCTACTTTGAAATATTTATGAAATTTCTCCCTCATATATATATATGATTCATTAATCTTAGAGATGATAAAGTAGAAGAATAATGAAAGCTATCATCCTGTTACAATTTAATTTGTGAAACTGAAAAAAAAAAAAATCAATAAAACAAAAATCCCAATTAAAAAATTAAAAATCACAATTATAATAATATTTTGCTACCAAGACAACATTTCTTTTACACTGAAGCAGTAGAATCATAATATTCGTATTACCTTTCTCAATGTGTATTCTTTTTGTCTCATGTCCCACATCATGACCAGCCAGATCACCCTCCTTAGGTCCGGGCAGGACATTAGGTGACAAACCCATCAGCATTTGGTTCATAGATAGCCCATTCTGATGGACAGCTGCTAG
The DNA here is from genome assembly GCA_013397775.1 of Eulacestoma nigropectus. NCBI lineage: Eukaryota > Metazoa > Chordata > Aves > Passeriformes > Eulacestoma > Eulacestoma nigropectus. Next base: position 414,677 of record VZTE01003924.1, read on the forward strand.
ACACAAAGTGCAGGCAGAAAGAAATCAGCTGTCATATTAACAATACTTTTTTATTTATTTTACAAAGTCTTCCTCTTAATTATGCAAGATTCTAAAAATCACAAAGTTATTTAATCAGTGCCACCAGGATCCATATAGAGGGCAAGTTTCTTCCTGTTAGTTGTAGTTTAAACCAAGCAATTTTAAAAAGAAAGTTTAGTAACTTTGGATAAAGCTGGAGATTTGCAAATATGTTCTTGCTTATTTAACAAGAACTGAAATGCAAAACAAAGCAAATAAGAAATGCATTAAAGGTTCCACATAACATACTTACTGATCTATTTTTTTTTTAGTTAGTTGTACAAAACTCTTGAGTATCAGCATTCCCAATATGCAGCCCCTAATAACTTCCTTAAATGAAGCATTGTGGCCTTTCAGGGGATTTATGCTGTTTTTCCATGTACACTGTGCAACAGCAGAATTGCTTATTTGTTCATCAGACAGGTTGAAAACCTCTTTCCAACAGTTCTTGAAAAGACCTTCATGAGTTTCAAACACACTTCAGAATCTTATATTAGCTAGTTTATATTTCTATGCTTTTATCCTGAAAAGTTGTATTTCCAAAAGGTTTATGCCATTTTTAGTAAAGTTGGCTGATTTCTTTTTTCTTTTTAATATGGAACCCATATTCCTGTTGTAGTCATCTTATTCTGGCTAGCACCACGAAAGATGTACTTAAGAATCAGGTGCAATATTAACAAATCAGATAGGACAGAAAAGAATTATCTTATAAATAAATAAGTTACTGAAGTGATCCAGTACTGAAGGAACTCTGTTATGCTCACATGGAAGAAAAAAATGTGCAAAGGTCCCACTCCTCTTTATAAATTATAGAGTAAGCTGAATAGTACAATTTATTTTTTTGTTAAAAAAAAGTAAGTCCTTAGCAAAAAGAATAAATATGTCTCTATTTAGATTTTTGGGTTTTGTGGTTTTTTTTTTTTTTTTTTTAGAGAACAATGGAATAGGTCTTCATTAGTTGTAAACAAATATACTATTCAATCAACTAAGAAAAAATTATACATCCACATTTGTGAGGGGTTTTTTCAGACTTTCACTTATGAAGTCTGCAGTGGGTTGATCCTGGCTGGACACCACGTGCCCACCAAAGCCACTCCATCACACTCCGTCCTCAACTGGACAATAGAAAGAAAATATAATGAAAGGCTTGTGGGTCAAGCCTGGGGAAATAGACAGGTCACAGTATATGGGATGCCAATTTAATCTGCACTCTGAATTGTCCAAGTGATAAGAAAACAGATTTTTCAGCTTGTCATAGTCAGGCCTCATTTCTTTTCTTTGGTAAGTCATTTTTCATCACACACTAATGAAAGATCTCTCATCTGAAGGTCAATGAAGAGTCAGCTTCCTGAGTCTGCAGAAAGCCTGAAAAGAAGCAGCCTAAAGGACACGTGTTGCATCTAATCAATACGGCCACCTATTTCATACAGCTATTTCATGGCCTTCTATGTGTATGCCAAATCCTCCAGTTTCACCTACTGACAAATTCCACTGTGAAAAGATTATTTAAAAGCACAAAAACCTGCAACAGAGCAGTATTAAAGAGAATGGACAAGTGTAATATGAATTTAAGTAGATATCTGTAAAATAGTATGCATTTAAAACATTAATTTCCATTGCTGCACTGGAATATCACAGAATTCATAGTCTTTGCCATGTAATTTACTTCCTGTATATGGAACCTTGATAAAAATGGCATCACTCTGGGACACCATGGTTTAATTTCACTCTGTCCCTGTGAGCTATAAGGCGATAATATTCTTTCAATCATATTTCTCAGCATTACAAAATTTTATATTTAAAAAATTTATGAAGTATGCACACTTTTAATTTATTTAACCAAATTCTTCTCTTTACCAAGCAATTTTACCATGTAAAATATTGCTTATGAAGTCAGATTCAATTTAGAAATCAAAACAGAGTAACCAGATTAAATAAAATTCAATTTCTTTTAAACATATTTACACTATATGTACAGTTCTAAAAATAATCCAGCAAATTGTTTTCCGCTCACAATTCTGTATTTCATTGCTTATATCTTTATGTTTAATATAACATGATGGCAGTTTATATCAGTACCTGTTAATGTGGCATCAGATATTATGATACTGTAAACTAGGGAACATAATGTTGGGAGGTAGTTATTGCAGCTGAACTTCTGAATGTGATACATATGAGATCTATTTAAGACAAGGGCATTTTGATTAGAAAAACAAGCTGCACCTAATCAAATTTAAAGTGGTGAAAAGGAGAAGAATGGGACCTACGGATTCTGTCTGAAGAGCTCTCGGTCCGTGCAGGAGAGCTGGACACGCTGCTGCTTCGATGAGAGGATGGATGGCTGCCAGGTCTTCGGCCCTCTTCAAGAGAAGGAGCAGGAGAAGGGCTGTCTGGAACACGTTCCTAGACCACACAAAAAGTCATTGCAAAAGAATGGCAACGTTAAACCAAGCCTCTGCTTCCAAACATCACTCCCCTAAACTGAATCTCCCTCCTAAATTACAACCTATTCATTCGCCTGTTGAGGTTTCCAGGATTTGCAGAGCTTTCTCAAAGGAAACTTTGGCAACTTTAGGACACTAGACCTTACATTTCAGTATGGAATCTGAGCACTGCTTTAAATGCTATTAGGCATTTAACTGCCTTCTGGACTACTTTAAAAATAAAGAGGTTTGTTCTGCTTTTGGTTTTTATTTTTATTTTCCTCATTCGTATCATCACGCTGTTGAATTGGAAATACACATTTTGGCTTACAGACATTAGCCTTATGGGACGAGGAATTACGTATTGTTTAAATAAATATTGACCAGGCACTGTTGTTTTATCTCATGTTGACTTTTACTCCACATTTTCATTTCAAAGAGGCTTCTTGAGCAATGAGATCTTATGGAACTGTTAAGGAGCATAAAGAAAATGTAACCTCTCTATAGGACCTATACCAGTAACATGACTGATGTAAGTCCAAATGTCTATTTTTACCATGGACCACAAACTTGAAATGAATCACACTTTTGGGATGAATGTGGCCCTATCACTTCAAAATGGGGAAAATCACCATTCACGTTTTTCTGGACAGGGAAAGGCCTGGCAGGGTAGCCAAGAGGAGCTATGATGCACTTCAAGACGTTCCTTGATTTTGAAAACCATAGTGTAAGGACTGTGATGGTTTGAATTGCACATCTGCTATGTGAGAATTGTTAGTATGTAGCAGATAGATATATCTGATATTTACCCAGAAGTTTGACAGAAAATTATCAAAGGGAGACGAGTGCAGAATAGTTCTTTCTAGAAAATTTGCTATCCTTCCCTGCAGTTTCGTTTTTACTGATAGAAGTTCTCAAGACTCAATGCTAAAACACGTGAGAGTGAGGCTGTTTTGGACAAATAGTAATAAAAATTAAAAAATCCTATAGAGGAAATTTATTGGAAGGATTGAAAATGTTAAACTAGCATTTTTTTGCTTGTATTTCTCCTTTTGATAATTGAAAACCCGACTTATAATGAAAAAGCAATGAGCCCAAGCCACCAATCAACAAACAACTGCATACATTCAATTCAATAAAAGCTTTTGGTAATGAAATAATACAATAAGCATGTGTTTAATAACACAAAAGAAAACTTGCTGTTGCAAATGCATAACATTTTCTTGAAAAGAGCAGTATATTCCTCACATAGCAAAGTTCTTTTAGAGCAGTCATTATTTTATTATGCACAGTTGCTAGATAAATATTTATTTCTCTGAATGCATTCCTAAGAAATTTTGCAACATTGATGCAAAATAGATGCTCATCTATAGTCATCAATAGATTTGTTACAGGGGAGTTTCATAAAAAAAATCTACTGAACTTGAGATTCTGATCGCAAAGGGATTCAATGGGCATATTGATGGAGTGGGAGGAGATTTTTTAGAGCGATGTTTCAAGACATTTAAGTGGATTCCACTTTAATAGTCTTAGGTTTTTAAGTCAAAAACATTGATGAGGATAGCTTAACTGCATCATAGCTCTAGGCTTATTATGACTTTGATTGTGTTTATATGTCCATGAACTGGGTATTCAAGAGGAGGATTATAATGCAGATGTTTTCAGAATGTAGAAGATTTATTTCTTTAGATTTAGGAGGATTTAAGCATGCACAGTGTACAGATTTGATATAAATTGGAACACGGTACATTTAATCATTCATTTAATATATAATTTCACTGTTTGGCATACAATGTATTGTTCTTAGAAGGGTTTCATTAAAATGAAATCCAGTGAGCACATAAGATTTGAATACAGAGCTGCAGAGTAAATTAATTTATTTAAACAGCTTAATTTGTTTATCCTATTTATTTATGTGTGCTTTTACAGCACGTATTATGAGATGGAGCGGGCAAAAGGAATGCACAGGACAAGGAAATATAATTACTGTACAAACAAAACAGATAATGAGTTTTATTCTCTTATAATATGACATAGACAAAATCCATGAGAAAACTATATAACTTGGCTTTATGAACTAATTTGTAAAATACCCTTTAATTCCAATAAAACATGAGATTGAACTATACAGAAATGGAAAATAAACCAATTTTATACCTTAACTATTTTTTTTTTATATCCTTGCTTCATAATTCCACAATCAGCAATCTAGTCTATAGCAATTTTTTGTCTTTAACAAATACACTGCAATAATAAATGGAAATGCTACTAATAACAAATTGAAATACTCCATAGCTCTAAAAAAAGTGATAAACTAATGGTGCTGGAATATCAATATGTCTTCCTTACCAGAGATTTTGTGTACAAAAGATTAATTTGGTTTGTGGCAAAATATTAACTTCACATTAGACTACAGTTTAAAATTTTCAAAAAAGGAAATGTTCAAAAATGTGTTCATTAAATAATGCAGATCAGAGCTGTTTTGTCACTTCTGCAGCATGCCACTTTTGTACAAATTACTTTACATGAAACAGCGAAGAAGTAGAATTTACTGCCTTATAATCCTGGCAACAGAAATCACCTAGGATTCTGTCCACTGCCCAATATTTTTCCTAAAACTTGCCTACTTCCTGGTTTGTCAGAGTAGATATTTCTAGACAATCTGGTGTATAACCCTCTCTTGCTATTTTTTCCTCCATTTTTTGCTTCTCTATTTCTTCCTACAGATACTCACAGGTAAAAAGCAAAATGAACAATTTAGGTAATATGCAGCAACTTAGCATATGGTCGACCAACATTTCAAAATTGGTAAGTTAGGTATCAGAACCAGAGGCTTTACTAAGCAATGGGCAACAAACTCCTAGGGACCAAATTTGAAGCATTCCTTATCTTGGTGCTCTTTATGATTTGATCCAAATCATGAATCCTAAGCATTTAAGAATCTGACATTTACCTCCTCCAGAAATGTTCCTACCACAAAGAAATTTTTGCTCTAGGGAACTGTAATGACCTTTCTTGTACACTTACTCCACTGACAAGTTACACAAGTCCATTTCATAAATAACAGACTTGTTCCTGTGACACTGGGTATTTTATTTTATGCTGCAAAAAACAGGTAAAAGATTTTAACTATCAGAGATTTTTAACAGAGAATGAAGTTATCTTTAGAACTGAAATCACTCCAGTTTTGAATATGCATTCTTCCAATAACCAAACTGGGTTTGCATGCAGTCTTCACCTCCTGCCTGTTTCTCTCCTACAGATATTTAGTCTCAGCTTTTTACTTTGTTCTAGTTTACTTCTCCATAAGACTCATTTCTCGAGTTTAGTCATTCTTTAATTTTAGTCATGGAATGAGCTCTAGACATGCAATTAATTCTTGCTATAGAGGTATATAATTTTTTTTAACTATTCAGTTGTATTCATGCTCTTCAGTATTGAACAGACTCCTTTAAGGATGTTTTGCTTTAAGTCATTGAAGTGTAGAGGATAAAGTAATTTCTTTTCAAAGTCATACTTTGCATAGTTAAGGTAATTTATGAAATGGTTTGGGTTGGAAGAGATGTTTAAAAGCCATCTAGTTCCAACCCACCAGCCACAGGCAAGGGCACTGTCCACTAAAGCAAGTTGCTCAGAGCCCCATCCAGCCTGGCCTTGAACACTGACAGGTATAAGGCACCCACAGTTCCCTGGACAACCTAACTTCATGCTAGGGAGAGTATATATGACACAAACTGTTGCATATAGTTAATAATCATCATTAGCATCATCATCATCATCATCTTTTAATCAGGAGTGTGAGAGACCAGACTAGTTAATGACTCAAACAACCAACCACTTCACCACTCAGGTGCAGAGGGTCATCACCGGAGGCTACAGCTGGGTGTTGAACAAGATAAGGGAAGAGGCCTGTGGGCTAGTGCTTTTTATCATGTCTATGCCCCTTTCATAATGGCTCAGGCATGAAAACTCCCCTCCGGGAAAGGAGTGGAGCATTCATACATAGTCTGAAGGTATTCACCCCTTCTGGAGGGCCATAATTGGCTCAACTGTGCTGAGTGGCATGAGTGGCAGCTGCGGCATCTTGGGAGGTGTTATGGATCATGAAAGACTCCTGAAGTGTCCTGTGATCCACAGCCTTACACCATTCAGTGTGAAACTCCCCGCCCCAGGAGAGGAACCTGGACATTCCCACCTGAACCTGAGCATAACCTGTGGAACTTTGGCGTTTTGTGGGCCTTTCCTATTCCTGACAGATCAAGACAGCCACCATGACTTCAGCCAACAGACACTGAAATTGCAACAATCATGTCTTGTTGTGAGGTCCATGGGCAGTGATGTCTTTCTATTCCCTTCCATCTTTTTTTTTTTTTGGTTAATTTTTATATTTTTAATACAAAAAATAACTTTAAAAAAAATTTAATATAGCTTTTATATTGCTACATTACTACAGATAATAATAAACAAAATGGCTACATACGTGTTCCCCACCCGTTGCAACAAAACTGTTCCAAAATAAACCCTACATATATATGTTCACAAACACCAATCATTCAGTGTTTTTTTACTCTAATCTGCCCCCAGGAATCTATTAACAAGAACCTGCGTTATCCTTGCCTTTTGGGGTGGGTTGTAACAAGGATTAGTTTATATTATTTCCAACCTTTGTAGGAAGACACACATCTTCTAAGCCTTTTTGCTGGTAGAATTATAAAAATCACTTTTAAAAGTGATCAAAGCACACATTTCTTTCTTCGGTTCCTCACTGACTTATTTTGGATTTGCGTGATATGTATTCCAGGAATAACTTTCTTGAAAAATGTCACATTTAGTTTGACATTGCTTTAGCTGAATAAGTGAAAGAAATTAGTTACTTGAGTATCTTTTGTATTTTGTGCAAACAGGATGTTTTGCTCTTACAGTTTTACTTTTTCATTCTGCTTTAATCAAAGACACTATGACATTCTAAATGAACATTTAGACTTAGGAACTGCAAAATTAACTGGAGTAATAGTAATTTCCTAACTTCCTCAGTCACTTCTATATGTATGTTATCAAATTGACTGAATGCTACAAAATTTTATTTCTATTTCCTTATCTTCATACTATCACTGGCTTGCTAAAGATTTTGCTAACTTCACACTACTGCACATGACATCTTTCTCACCTTGTTCTTACAGATCCATTTTTAATCCAAATCAAAATTCAAGAGTTCAAATGTTTTGTATTGTCATTAACGGCACTATAATTTTAAATCTTGAACGTCTTTCTTATGAAGAAAAGGATCCATGATATTTACATAAGACATTTTCTCTCTCTGTGAATACCTTGAACTTATTTATCCTTTGGGCCAATTGAAGTTAATTTGATTTCCATTGTACTTGTTACTTCCGCAATTTTTCATTGTACCTACTTTGCTGTTTCCATCACAATATACTGACAACTGAAAGCATAAAATGAAGAAAGAGATCAACAGACAAAAAGGCTGAAGTGGCTTGATTTTTAGTGCTGTTTTCTTACAGCAGGAGTTAACTGACAGGAAGCCAAACGGGAGACTTCCAAGTAATCGCTTAACAGTACTTCCACAACAAGAAATCTAATCCTTTGAAATCATGAGCAGTACATAAAGTACAGCGACCTAGTCAGAAAGTGAGTGTCAATGGATTGGGCCGTTACAGAGATTAAAAACAAGCAAGCAAACAAATAAACAAAGTAGATCCCTATCAATAGAAGAAAGAGCTTGGTTTTACCTTCTCAATGAGTATTTGTTCCAACAAAGAAAATATCCTTCTAAGGTATACAAAAAACCCCACGCAACATGCAAATATACAGAGCTCTGTTCAAATTGAATTAGTCACTTCTTATTGGCCAACTGGACACACTTTTTGATTTTTTTAAGCTTTTTTTTAATCTTTTTTGAAAATCTAGTCTTACTTGAAATTAAGCTTAAGAAGTTTATTCCACTAGGAATTCACCCCTCAAAGTAAATCCAAACCACACATCCAGCCAAACACCAAGAATTCATCTGACTAGATGTCATTGTCTGTACTACAAATGTCTGCATCACAACTAGTCATCCTAGGCTCATTTGTCACCCATATATTTACATTTCCAAGGTACAACTCACCTCACTCTAAAGCAACTATCTCAAATAGATCCAATGTATTATGCCCTAGAAGTCAGCAAAATTAATCTCATCCCTTGTACCTGGCCCCATGACCATTTTGCATCAAGTTAATCTCACACTACATACATAGCTCCCTGTTACACATGTGAACATGCAAATTTCCAAACATAAAGTTTGTACTACCTTCTCTGCGTCATGTGTAGATACCTATTTTACATACCACAAATTAATTCGTATGAGCATATTGCTGCTATTAGCTTCAAACTGCACCTCAGAAACATGCATGATGAAAGAAATAAAAGGATCCTGTATGGTTAAAAAAAAAAAGGCATTATTCCAAGTTATAGCCTACAATATTTAGTTAACATCCTCTAAGGTCATTATATAAAAACTGTATTAAAAGCTAAAATAAATAACATTAATCATATAGATAGAACTAATTAATGAGGTGGAACACAGTGTCCTCTAATATAAAGATGGGTAAGCCATAATAAAGAAGGTCAACTATACTTTGACCTAAGATCTACTAATTCTAAATTAAAAAAAAAGAAGTGTGCATATATATAAGTTATTCTAACATGGAGATTTTCTCTGTTATGTTCAAGTTCCTACAAATAAGATAGCATATTTTCTGCAGCCATGATAAAAGAAAATTAAGTGTTACTTGATTTACATTATACTTCAAACTTTATAGGTATATTCCAATTTGCATGTTTGGTTTCTCAACATGTAAAAGTAGATGTTTAGGAGCTGATGGTCCTATTTTATTCTAAAATATTTATTGTAGACCAATTACATTTTATTATTGAAATGCTCTAAATCAAATTTCTCTTCACATAGAGAAGAAAACTTGATCATACTTCATGAATCAGATAAAGAGGAAATTAAAGTAGCTTTCCTCTTCTTGCATTTTTACACATTCAAGAAAATCACTTTAATGTTAAAATTTCTATTTTGAATGCACAATGCACAAGTGTGTCTAAAAATAGTAGGTTATCTGAAAACTCAGGTATTTTTCAGGTTAGGCATAAAAAATGGTGTTTCTGCCAATTTGGAATACAATCAATATTGTTCTCATTCCCTGTCTGTAAAATGAGTATAGCATATCCGGCTTCACAGGAATGCTGCCACTGTCTGCATAATGCTTTTCCTGTAAGGCACAGAAGTGTCCATAGAAAACTTTTGCCTTCACCACAGAATTCAAGATTCAGACCAGTGAAGTGAATTTGCCCATTTTCCTCTTAGAGTCTGTTTCCTTTCAGGTATGCTCACTGAACTTGCTCACCACCAGTCTGACATAAAACATTAGGATGTACTCTGTTCAGCCATTTCTATATGGCAGTGACGTATTTCTTCTCTTTGGCTATTATTTGGACTTTTTGGTAAATAGTCACAGAAACACACAAGTGTGAGTTGGAAGGTACCCAGAAGGATCATCAAGTCCAACTCCTGAGTGAATGGCCCATATGGGGATTGAACCCATGACCTTGGTGTTATTAGCACCAGGCTCTGACCAACTGAGCTCATCTATTTTAGGCAAAAAAAAGATGATAGGAACATTAAATTACACCAACAGGAACGCACATATTGCCAATGAAAAGTGAAAAAGTGAATGAATGCTAACATAAAATTTCATGTCAGAATAGTCCTACAAACAGATTTATTCTGAAAAATAAAATCTGTCAGCAGCTACCTTTGTTAAGTAAGTTAACAGTAAATTTCTGCTACTGGATCACAGGAATATATCTATCTATATATAGACATACAAAAAACTTATAAACTAGAGTAACACAACCAATGCTGTGATATATGTGAGGGAATTAGCAAAGTTTAGTCTGATGTATTCATTATGCAGTGGAAAACTACTGTGCCACTGCTGTCTCCACTTTTTCAGCTGGAGGTATTGGTTTCTTCTGTTTTTACTCTTAATTCTTCCTATAAGTATTAATCACATATGGATAAATTGCAAATTTTGATTCTGGCATTCTGCTGCTCTGTTCTAACTTTTACAATGTAATTTCAAGTTGCTATTAATATAAGGTATGTCCTTTATATTTTCATATGTCTTTCTGCTGAGTGAAAAAAATTGATGTAGTGAAACTGCTAACAAGCTGAGCCTTTGAAACCATGGGCAGGTGATGAAAGCCACTTCATGTCTAAAGCATCCTCAGGTCACAGCTGTCACACTCACTGCAATTCATTGTTGTCACAATCTGCTGTCCCTGCTTGTTGTTGCTCTCCTCTTATTCATCCAACTCATATATCTAAACATTCCATTACAAAAAGACATCTAATGTTCGTCTCATGTTCGAAAGGGCACAACACTCTTCTGAAATATAATTCTGAAGATTTTAGAGCTCAGAGTTCACTGCCAAATATAAGGTGTTGCTTTGTAAGGCTTCCCTTGTAATTTTGTCTTTGTCTCATCTCCTGAACATAGCAGGATAAAATGTTTAGTTAGTACATGATCTCAGCTTTATTCCGACTTCTTATCATGAAGAAATGAAATATTGCCCAGTAATAGAAAGGCATTTGAAGCTTTGTGAGTTTAAAGATAACAGCACTAGCTGTGAACTCGGCGAATAGGAAGGAAAGGTCAGCAAGTCATCTACTGTGGCACTGTTCACAAAAGCAATTCTTCTATCCAATGAACCTGGTTGTTCATGATCTGTAGACTCTGATTTTCTAAGACTTAATTTTGTTCTTTGTTACTTAATTAGATATGGTTACTATCGATTTACTTTTCAGAGCAGAAATTTCTTACAGGCCTTCTAACTTTCAAGCAGGTTACACTGGTAAACATGCTGTACTCTAATTTCAAATCTACACTGTCATTTCAGATTACAACTACAGACTCCGAGATGAGTGATTCAAGAACTTTTCAAGGCAATTTGTGAAAACATTGATACTAAGGAAAAAATATTTCAGTAAAATTAGGGTTAAAAAAATGAGTCAAACCATAATGAAAACAAAACCAAGATGTCTGAAAATATAGCAGTAAAAACCTGGAAGTTGTAATTCTAATAACAAACAGTTTCATGAAAGAGAGCAACTGCACTATTTATCCATTCTTGTAAAAATAAAGAAAAAGGAGGTTTGACCTTCTCACTTACATTTATTCTTGAAGATATTTATTTTGATTGCAGTATAAGTTATTATTCATAAACATTACATTGCCAGCACAAGGTTCAAGAAGTATGCTGATTACAGCTTCCTGCTCAACTACTCAGTGCATATAATTCAATGGACATGAAAATCACAGCCTCTGACTATGCTTAGAGAAGAACAGGTAAATTGCCAGTGACATTACGTCCATCCTCATGGGAAGAAAATCCCCTAACAATGACCTCATGCTTTTAAGTTGCTGGGGTTTATGTTTCAATCCAGTTCAGTATTAAAAAATAGGAACATAATTACTTGGCTGTGCTACCTCTATCCACATGACCACATCCATCTGCAACAGATAATAACGGAGGACATAAATCTAGACATATGTTGTATCACAATGGGGCTGAAGGAATGAGTAGGAAAGCCCTGGAAGAGTAAGTTCCTTAGCCCTTACAGTACTATTGAAATAACTATGTGCAGAAAGATCTTACATCTAGAAGAGAGTTTTGAGTGACAGAATAAAACTTGTATTTATGGTTTCACTTGTAGTAGAAATGTATTGTGAGCAGTATGTCACAGGCCTTGACTGAAGAAGTCATGGCAGCACTTGGGTAATGTCTCCATCACGTTCTACATAAATGACCCAAAATCCTTAACTTATTAGTGCAAACTCCAAAAGAAATGTATATTTCATCCTCAGATGTGCACGCTTTTCTAAAGAGGACTCAGGTTAATTTGGTCATTTAAAAATATTTCATTGAAATCCACATATTTTTAAATTATGGTTATGTGCAAACCAGATGGGAACATGAAACCTGGTTTGTCAAATAACTTGCCCAGGATGTTATGCCAGGAGTTATGCAAAAGCTGGCAGCTACAATGAATATTTAATTAGCATGAATATGAGAACTGAATTTTCAAAAATGACGGAGATACATACTGTAGATTATTAATACAAACAAATGCTTAAATGAGATTTTGGAAAGACATGATGATTTTCCAGTTACAATGTGCTGATAGAATGTTTCAGAGAGCCTAAATTGCTAGGTACTTTCAAGGTCTTCACCTAGATTATAAGGAACCTATCTCTGCTAGAGAAACTAGATGAGCTACAAAAATGAACTTGTTAAGAAGTAAAGGACCTCCAGGATAAGGAAAATTTTCTGGTATGGAACTGCCTGTGGTTAAAATAATATACACACGATGACGTGTATATTACATGATGACAGCGTCTCCCTTTCAGAGTCCAATAGTTTTACACCTACTAGACAGGTTTAGATCACATGAGCCAAAAGTACTCCTTAGTTAAGTGCTTCCTGGGTCCAGCAATGTTCCTTCCCATAACATAGTTAGATCTGTGAACAGAGCAGGACCTGCTTTCCACCAAAAAGGAAACGATTTTTACATGGCCTATGAGATATGTTGTACTCAAATGTACCTGATTTTGGTAACTGGAGACAAAGATCAGGGTCACAATGGAGTATGCTCCCATAGACATATTCAAATGTGGGCCATGGTAACTTAGGCAATTTTAATAGCTACAACTAGCTTGTAAATCAACTTTACAAGCTAGAAGTCAGCTTGTCAAAGTTTATAAACAGACAGTTACCAATGCTCATGAAGGTCAAATTTTATACTCTTACATATGAAATCAAATAGCTCATAGAAAATGAAAGGAGGGAAAATAGCATGAAAATAGTGAAAACAAAGTTTTATTGGCACAGTAATTCATATGTCAGGGGTCATTTAGCATGTGCTCCATCTCAATCTTCATTTTTTAGATACCTCTGTAGTACCAGTGGTCAGTTCCAATTAAGAAAATAAATTTAGAATGAAATAAAGCCCTACGCGTGTTCCAGAGAACATTAGTATCATGTAACTCTTACTAAATACCAATCAAGTAAAAATAGAAAAATGAAGGTGCAAAAATCACCATGTACTCAAACAGTTAGTTAGCAGCAGAGTGCTTATATTCCCAAGATATGGGCAAGATAGAAACTAGGGCGGGATCTACTCTTGTTGACATACCATGTAAATAAACAATTCTTCTCAAACCAATATCTTAACTCCTTATATCAACACAGGCAAGAAAGGGATGTCACTGAAGGCCTCTAAAGAAGACCCTACATTTCGAAGTGTAGGTGACAAAATTAGGCCATCAGATCATATTTTTCTAGGTCAATAAAACCATAGATACGTTGACTTTTAACTGAATAGTTCTCAGCGATTCCATGCTTTGTTAGGTTAAAGAAGAAAGGTGCACCAGTGTGTTGAATGTCTAATAAAGTCAGACCTCTTCACTCTGCTTAAATCACCATGAACTTCAAAACTTTTGTAAGTCCTGATTTGAAGGTCCAAGAGATTCTAAGTTTACCTAACTTTTGTCAAAGGAATTTCATGAATGGACAGATTTCCAACATAGCCCCAAAAAACCACATAAACTTGCCTTTGCATGTCTATTTCTAAGATACATTAGATAAAAGAATAAAAGTTTGTGTACTTTCTGTTTCTCATTTATTAGAACTAAAGAAGGATAAGAGGCAAAATGTAAATATCTGAATAAAGATCAAACTATAATTATCTAATGGTAACAGAGAAATGTCTTTTAAAATGAAATGCCTTTAAAATGAAAACAGATCACCTTCAGTAAGAGGAAGAAAAGACTCCATAACTCTGGTAAATGCCTCTATAAATTAATAAAAGATTAATTTAATTAAAGGCCACAAACAAAACCTAAAAGAGGTAGACAAGTTCAGATATCAGATATTTTTGAGATATCCCTATAATACTGGCCTGCAGATTACTGGGACTGTTCTGTTCTACTTCATTCTAATCTGTTCTGGAATTTGGGAAATTTAGGTTCTACACGGGTAAAGTATCAAACTTTTCAGCTTCCTTCAGATAACTTACAGCATTTCAGTTCAAATGCTTATATTTTAAATTTGGAAGAATAATCCCTTCTAATATAAGAAAAGAGTAATTTTTTCCTTGATATCTCAAGGAACATTGCCGTTAGATTACAGACTATGAAGAATGAGAAATCACAAAGCTGTGTATGAAAATTCTTCAACTTGAGTGTTGCTTTAATACTGATTTAGAGAGAGGGAGGGAAACTGAGAAGATGACAGTGGCCACCAGTAGCCTGTTGTGCTCCCAGAGTCACCACACTTAGTTCTCTTGTGTTTACTGACTTTATGACTTACCTTAGAATATCTGACACCTATACACCTTTATAATATTTATGATGGTTGGGAGTGGCCTACAATTTGGTGCTTTTTGGTTTGGTTTGGTTTGGTTTGTTCTATAGTTACCTTAATAACAGATGTCTCCACTCTGGATGGAGGGCTCTGCACTTGTGCTGCTGCTGCCATGTTGGCAATGGTGCTGAGGTGGTTCATCTGGCTCATTGCCATCGTGACAGAGGCTGGAGGTAGGCTCACGGGAATCAGAGGGTGGGGCATCATCATAAAAGGAAGTTCCAACCCTGTTGGGGACAAAAATAGGGAATAGGTTTATGCATCTTTTTTTAAGCACTATCTTCTTTTTCTCCTGACGGACAATATTCAAGTGATGGGTGACAAGATGGTTCACATTGCAGGAAAAAGCAGCTCTACGTCAGTTCTCGTCTGGGAGATGCATGGGTGAATCACTAGCAACCATGGAGGGTTTCTAGCCACAAGGAGAGGCTATCAGACCTCTTAGTTTGTTCATATCTGTGTAATGTATGAAATCATTGCTAAGTAATGGCTATTTATTATAGTTTTTGATATCTGCTGTAAGGTGCCTTAGCAACGCGTTATTATGCCACTGATGCACAGGTTAGCAGTTATTTTAAGTATCAATTTTATTGCATACGTATTTGTACTTTACTGTCTCCACCTCTCCTGCTCAATACTTAAAAGGAAGTATTCCAGTATTCTGCACATCCTTGATTTTTTCATTGCCTATTTATATAAACACAAAAAAAAAGAGAGAGGAACTAGAAAACTGCTGATGTTAGTGCTGAAAGATGTCAACCCGTACCATTTGGCAGAAGGTGGTTCTGTTGAAGAGGGTTGAGAGGATGGCTAACTGGCACATTATGCTGTCCAGGCAAGTTGGGGTGGTTAACAGAGGCCTGTGATCCTTGGGTGGGGGGAGACTGAAGTTTTTCTTTATCCCAAGAACCATCACTGCTGCCTGTGGGGAATGAATATATATTATTTGGATGAATGAAGATTCCAAATTTTCAATTTCTGAATTTGGAAGCAAGGCCAGCATTCTAACCTTTTTTGCAAGTGGCAATTTTTTTTAATTTTCTTTTTTTAATATGTGGGTTGGGAGAAGGACTTTAGGGTTGTGGGTTTTTTCTGCCTTCTGAAAGAGGTATTAAGAATAACTTTTTTAAGTTAAAGGTTAGCACACAAAGCTAAAAGTATTAGAGTCGTGCTCATTCACGTGAAGTCTGTGTTTTGTGTATATTTTACATACACTTTTCTCATCCTTAGAAAGTAAAACGATATATGGCATTTTTTTAATGTGAGAGAATTTTTTTGCCTGCAAAATGTCTAACAAAAAAAAAGTCCTGTTTTGCCAATTAAAACTAAAACTACAGTTATATTGTGTCCTGTATTTGTGAATAAATAAACAGTATGTGAAGTAACTAAAAATTTAATTTATTGAGGGCACCAACATGCATGCATATATGCTTGGCTGATTATTCTATTTTGCATATTTAATTTTTATTTCATATTATTAATTAAAATGTAAGGGATTACACTGATTCTTGCAGTCTTCTGCTAGTGGAACAGACTAACAGCAGAGAAGAATGTGGACAAACAAGTACTGAGATGAAAAATAATTCATTTATTTGAGAAACACCCTTTTTCACTATTGCAGACTTCCTCATAACAAATAACCATAGAATTAATTAAGATACAATTAAAGGACAATAAGATATACCCTATATAAAGGACAATAACAATTAATATCTCATTATTAATTTGCATATTTATATGCAATGAAAAGGTTAAAATCTTCCAACCTGACAAGCTGTATTATTCTCGGTGTGTACTTACATATAATGCTGAGATTGGGTGTATGTATGTTTATGCATGCACAGTAATCTATACACTCACTGTATGAGTTTATTTACCATACACAATCAATAAACAATGTTTGAATATATTAATAAATATGGATATATGCATGCATTCTCAGCAGTATTAATATACCCATCAGCAATATATGATTGCTTCCTTTTTCATGTGGAGCACAATTTCAACCTCCTGACTTTGAAAATGTCTACTGTTTTCATGGGAGCATCTCTTGATAGGGACTTTAGGGTAACACAAGTCAAGATGTATTTGATCTATGCTCAGTTTCTATTTAGCATTATGGATTATAGCAAAGTGCATATTTCTGCATGTTTTTCTACATACATCCTACTCCTTAATGAACAACAGGGCTTGAAAAACAACAGGAATGATACCACCTCCTTCTTACTTCAGTAGAAAGGGGATAAGCCCATTAGTCTTGACATATTTTACCATCATTTTCATTGGATGACAAAAGCACAGAAGTTGGTAGAATTCCAATTTAATTTCTCTAGATCTATTAAAAACCTGATTGTAAAAGCTGTACAACATAGTTTATAATGAAAAATACTCCATTATTGCCACGATTTTCTTTCCCTAGTTACTTCAGGAAGACAGTTAAGGCTCAATATAAATTCTAACTCATTAGCTCAATACTGTCTCAATCCCAGTGTAAATTGTTCAGAAGTAGGTAATGAAAATTCAGTCCAAAGTCTCCCGCAATCAAACAAAGTAATTTTATGAAACAATGAAGAGAATCAATTATATGAGGTACTTTCATTATTTTACAAGAAATTTTCATAACCTTTATGCAGTGAACATACTTGAGCTGGTAAATACATGATTCGAATCTCATGACCTCTGACAAGTGAACATGTTTTCTTGTATTTCGAGAACTGAGACACTCACAAAAAGCATGAACATACTTTTACACATAGTGAAGCAGCTAAATCTTATCTGGAAAAAAATTTTCTTTTTCTTTTGAATTTTATATTCTCTAATTTTCTGCTTTTTACCATTTTGATGTACATATTTCACTCCCTAATATACAGCTGTACCCCATCCTCCTGTTTTGCTATCCCTCCCAAAGACTATATAGCAATCCATTGCAGCACTCCTTCTGTGAAAGTTCTCTCACCATGTCTTCATGCTGACGACTACACCATAGTTTTCCTGCTGCACAATGGCTTCCAGCTCTTCCTGTTTGGTAGCCATGCTGTGTGCATTGCTGTAGATGCATTTCAATTGGCCTATTGATCCTACCACCTTTCTGGGAGAGACAAGTCTTAATTCCTACATGACTACTGTCAGTCAGGTGCTTCCACAATTTCTAATACATCCATAATCCACTTTGCGGTCTTTGCCACCGCATGGCTCTCCATCCTCTACCTCCAGTGAGATGGCAGAGCAAAGGACCTTGATAAAATACTGTCTTTCAAACACTGGTATGCCTCTTCTAGACATCTCTACTGAACTTGATTTTATCCTTCTCACCTTTAAATTTAGGTTAAAGCTATTTCAATGAGCCCTACTAACTTCTGTTTCCCCTTTGAGTGGGGTGTACTGTCTCACAGGTAGATATATAGATAGATAGATATAGGAAGAATACAAATAATACATATATATGTATTAGTAATTTTATGAATATTTGTTAGCATTATAAGGAAGATGTTTGCTGCTGAATTCCCAGTAGTGAGATATTTTCCCTATTTTTATCAGTAAGATCTTCTATAGTGCCTTTAATTTCATGTTACATGCTGATGTTCGATACGGAGACGGAGTCAATTCTTCTGTGACCCTTCCTAACCTGGTCAACAAATTTTGCAAGGTCAGTCATGGTTTGCCAATTACAGCTCTGCTTATGTGGCTCAGAAATTAGAGCTTTTCTAAATCAGTACTCTTTTCTGCCTCAAAATTACAGTGTCTTCTGTTTTAGCGCAATATTGAACCCAATAATAAATTGGAAGAGAGAAGACTAGCTTCAGAAAGCGAAGTATCAAGGTTAGCATTTAGTGACAGTGTCTTTAATACTTGTAGTCTGGAATCATCTGTTAAGGTTTGCTTATACAGAAAATGATTTATAGACAGAATCCAATCCATAACATTAGAAACCACTTTCAAACTTCAGACCATTGAGCTCCTGAACACTTGAAGTGAACAGACACGGATACAAATAATCTTGGCCATCCACTGTGTTTTTCTTATAGTAGTTAAACAGAACACTTTTCCTCTTAGAGGAAACAGTTATTTTCATTAATGTCAAAGCAAAATAAGTGTTATTCCTTAGACACTATTCACTGTCTGCACAACAAAGTGCAAGCTACCAGTTCTGTTACTTTTTACATTTGATTTTGATTGAATGCATACAGTGGTTTCAAAGAGTATTAAAAATCTGTTGCCTTCTTTCTCTTCACTTGTTGCCCTGCTGGAGGCTTATGTTTTTCCAGTTTCCATCAGTGGTTGTCAAGTCTTTGTAATAGGATTAAAAGCTTGGACACCTGATATCCCTGGGTGCTGCAGTTCACCCTCATAAAAGCTGTTTGCTTTAAATTGAGAGAAAATCAGTTTTTAGTGGCATAATTAATTAAATTATGCAAAGTGTTCCAGATTCTGCATAACACTTTCTGAAGCAGCAATTGGAAGCTCTACATTGCATTCAAACAGCATTTCAATTGATGCTGCACTAGGCTGACCATAGAGTACCATTTTCAAGGCTTTCAAGCACAAGGGATCCAATTTTGAAATGCAAATGCTTAATGTTGAGTGCTCAAACCCCATACATATGTACTTGAATAGGCAATTTGGTAGCCAGCTATGTATTTCATGTGTGATAGTGCTAATACAAGCACTCAAAAAATTGAAATTAAGTTCTAAATGTAAGTACACGTGCTTAAAAACCAGGCTTAGATACCACACATTTACTCATGATGGACAAATCGATGGAACAAGAATGACAATACTTTTTCACAATTTAAAAGGCATAGTACAGAATCCATTGCTTTCCTCATCACCAATATTTCAGCCCATATTTTCCATAATATGAGTTACATTCTCCCATAATCAAACACAACACAAGCAGTTACACAACAAACCATTATTTGTACAGTGAAATGGGTCTGTAAAAGCCTGATGCCTGGATTATTTGTATTCATTAGTAGCACAATTAGGTAGCTAAGGATGGTACTAATAAATTGAAACAATTCTGGACTGGAAGGTAATGCAGCCAAGAAAAAGAAAATGAAGCAGAAAACTAGTGTACAATGTCAGCCTCACAAACGCTGATCTAAACGTACCGGGTTCATTTTTATAATCATTACTCTTATTTGAAGACTCCTTTTCCTTTTTTCATCCTGACCCCATTAGGATTCAATTTGCTTAAATTTCGGTTCCTACAATGTGAGCTGAACAGTTTAGTTCCTGTGATAGTCAGCCGCGATCCTGCCAACAGGTTCTGGAGAATGGCTGAACTCACTCTGTGGGAGACAGACCTGTCTTTGGTCAGCTAAATCTGCATCTGCTGGTTCCACAGACTACAATCACCCTTCTCCCAGACTCAGTTCAATAGCTTAAACACACAACACCTGAGATGGCCAAAATAATTTGAATCAGGTCTTGCAGGGTTGGTGAGTACTACACAGAACCTGCAGGAGACCCCAAGGCTATCTAGAGGTGTAGATCAGGCAGGATACTTGAGGGTATCTAAGCTAGTAGCATATATCTATGCCTAGGCAACTAAGTCAAACTTTTCGTGATTATAGGTGGTTTTTAGAAATTAAAATTAGGCTATCTGCCAGGCCCTTTTGGTCTTTCGCTTCCTTTCATTTCATGTGGAAAACTTGATATTTTATGGAATTCCAGAGAACACTACAAGCCTGTCTTTAGGCAAGTGAACCCCAGCCCTGGCTCAGGGATAGTTTCAGGCACCATTATATACACAAGCAATATCACATAGCAAAAACACAAAAGAATCTGATTTCCTACTAACAACTTAAACCACTTTTTTTTTTTTTTTGGTGTGCTACTGATCTCCTTTCAGTCTCCTAATCTTTCCATTATCTTCTGTGTTTGCTGAAACAATTTGTATCTCAGCAACAATTACCAAACAAAGCATCAGTATCAGCTGTGTTGGCTCATTTTTCTGAAGTGGACTACTCACGATCTAGGCTATTTATGTCCACTGGAAAATATGTACAATCAGCATGCTGAAAATTGGTAATCTTAGCCTCCTGACAGTGAGGGAACCATTTCATAAACTGCCCAAATCAAATACTGCTGCTTTGGTCTTGGAATTGTTATAAATTTTTGATTTGATTTCTGTATAATTGAGTTTCCTAAAATCAGCTGTACAATTTATCTGCAATATATGAGTGTTGTGAGACTGTAAAGGACACATATCTACAGATAAAGGCATTTTTCTCCGGTGTCTATGTTACTGTTACATCATTAAAGGAAAAAAAAAAAACAAACTTTGCCATTTCTAAATATTATCTGTCTAACATTACTGATACTTGGATTGCCACTTCTTCCGAGACCACAAAGTGATCAGGAGAAAAAGTACTAGGCCACAGAAAAATAAGTTTCCCAAGACTTCTCTGTAACCCTTTGTATTTGGCTTTACATAAGGATTTTTCTTTTCTTTTTTACTCCCTCACAAAGTTTTGCATTGTTTTGGGGTTCTTTGGTTATATAAACATGTTTATGCTCTTAAATAGGCCATGACCAATGTGGGCTCTTAATTAAAATTTTTCATAATTTTCTCTAAAATAGTAGGCTAATGGGTCTGGTATTTGTAGTTCTGCCTATTATCATAACAGCAGGAAATTAGAAAAAAAAAAACAAACCCAAAACCAACAAAAACCCAAAAAACCACTACTTTCTGATAAACATTTTCCTACAGAAATATATAAAGGAGAAGCCAAAAGAGCCTTTGGAATTACATATTGTTTCTTCTTTGCTGACAACAGCAGCAATCTGAAAAACAGGTAGTAGCCTCAATCATGTAAACTGCTTCATTCACTGTATTAATTTTATTGCATACTTCTTTTGTGGAAATGGCAAAGAAATTATTACTGCACTTTACACCATAAGCCAAATTTGTACTCACTTTACTTTTTCCATATTTATGTTCTGATAATAAAAACTGCAGCAGAAACTGTTAATTCCAGGAAATAAGATTGAATTCTAAATGCTGAATACCAGAGTATAGGCTTAATCATTAATCAGGAACTACTGAATTTATATAAGTTAATAAGTGAAAGAATTTTTTTTACAGTTACAGTGAATCCCATAGAATATAGATATTTTATACTAATCCTTCATTATTTCACCAAAAAGATTAACACAGGAAAAGCTTTTTAAAATTCAATTTAATGAATAATGAAACTGTCCAAGACAACTGAAAGCTCAGCAACTCAGTTACAGACTGTGTGACATTTACCTAAAAATAGATTTTCCATTTGTCTCCTTTTACTAATATCTAACTTCATAGACAAAAACCAGTTTATTTTTATGGTTATATGATCTTATAAGATAACAATGCAATTTTAGATATGCAAAAAAAAATTTGTGACATCATCAAGAAACAAAAAATCAGATGTGTTGTATGCACTATGTTGAGGAAAATAAAAACTGGACCCCATTTTCCTGTCAGGTACACCTGAGTAATTAGGTTAACTTCAGACCAGAGAGCTGGAAGTATAGCCCTTGAGGCAGAGGTTTTAAAATATGAAGACCAATGAACCATCAGAAGTCAACCAAAAAACACCAAAAACTACATTTTCCTTATCTCTCAACACAATGAACATCACAAAGTATTTTGTGAACATCTTGATTACAGTTGCATGTGCTTTTGCACGAAAAGTTCCCATTTAGTAGATAATTTATGTATTACTATATATAGCTATTGCATGTAATTGTGGATACGAATATTTTCTGTATGCTTAAGGAACAGGTAAGAGTGAATAGGCCTGGTTGAGTTGTCTATAACAGCACGTTTAGAACATTTTCTGAAAAATACGGGTTTAAGTTTTTTTTAGAGTAAGATCTTGTTACTTCAGTTTGAAAAGAAAGAAGTTATCCTCATTCAATTTGTTGCTCTGTATAATCAGTATAACAGACTCAGTACAATAGGCTTCCTTTTTTAATACAGTGGAAACTAAAACAGGTCCAGAAACTTGTCCATGGCAACAGACACAAGTTTGAGCTTCAGAGTGATTCATGCCTATGAGTAAGTGCCTAAGCTTTCCTGAAAATATGGATTTGGATGGGAATTCATGATTAATACCTACACTGGTCTGATACAGGCAATTTCTCAGTTGGAGTGGACCCTGATTTTTGATCCTTAGTACCTCTAGTCTGGGTTTTACAGCAAGGCCTCTGTAAAATCATGTTCAATCTATTCCAAAGGAGATACACCAGGGATGAAAATGCAAAGCAGGGAGGTTGACATATTACAGGTAATCATGTTTATTGATGATTTTTTTAAAAAATTGCTGAACTAAAGGGGAGTATTTTAATTTCCAGCACAAATGCTGCACAAACTCTTAATGGTATGGGGGCTGTAAAAGGTTGCACACAGAACGCCTTCTTGAACATCACTCTTCAGAATTTTACTCACTGAAATTTTTTAGTCATTTTCTTAGGAAGAAAGGCTAAATTATCAAAAATCAGTCCTTATTAATCAACAGATTAATATACAGTCTTAAGCAAAGTTGATCGCAAGGTCTCATAGCAATTACATCCCTATGCTCTCTGGGAAAACAACTGCAAGTTGGCTGCATGAAACCCCACCAGCTGCAGCAAGTTTCAGGCACTCTCCAGAGCACATGGCTGTTTCCCACTCAGGGAAAAGGAGATTCATGTTTGCCCAGATATCGGCTTGATGAGCAGCATGGAGCTGGACACAGAGGTTTCCAAATCTATGCTGTGTCTCTTCCACACTAGAAAGCTGCTGTGGAAAAGTCAGAAGACTGCACAAGCTCTGAGGCTCACAGAGCCATTTCCCCTTCCTTTGGGAAGTAGGTGCTAACTCAAAGCTTTGTGAGGAATTATCTTACTTTTGAGTTGCCTGTAAAGCTTTGATTTAGCCCTCTCATGACCATTCTGATATAGTCTCTAATTTTTAGGTCTTATACAGTCCTTTTGTAAATTTGCAGCATGTAACAGGCTTGGGCCTCAAAGGAATCCAGTGATGATGATGATGATGATCTTGATGGCTATTAAAAAACACCTTTTTCTGGCTTTAAAGTGCACAGCTTCACTACTTCAATGTTATTTGAGCACATATGTATGTATCTGTGCACACCTCTACCTTTGTCACACACACACACAAAAAAAATGTGTGAATACATAAATGGTACAACAAATGGTCAGTTAGAATTTTACTAAAAAAGTATCTTCTTTTCACATACTTGGATTTGTAAATGGAGCATAATTGTCCACCAGCTCAAAATCCAGTATGTTCAGCCTAGCAAACAAAATCATACTGTGTTTCCTTCGTTCAAGAATAACACATACATTTTCTTGTGTTCAGCGCGGAGAGAGAATCATTATTACATCTCAGCTGATACTCAGCACTTCATTATGCTACAGTAACTTCGTTGTACACTTTAGCCTTTAGGTTTTTTTCTGTAGTTCCACATCCCAAGACAGATGACTGTACCAATCCGTTACCTAAAGGAGGAAATCTTACCTAAGAGTTTATGGATCCCGAGTCCTGTTTCAGGACTGCTGAAACAGTTTCTGCACACGATTTATTGTTTTCTCAGGATGACAATGAAAAAAGTGACAACTGGTATGACTAGTAATAACAGCAGTAGTAATAATACGTGACAGTTCGAGCAGGTGGACACTCCTGGCTCCAAAGAGCTTAGAGTGTGAAAATAGTGAAAGAAGCAGTACATATACACAGACAACTGGCTACAAGGATTTTCCCTCAGTAAGAAAGATCTACATATAATTGCATACCTGTTTTAATTGCTTCTCACAATTGCTGTTGTTTATGCCAAAAAAGGTCATTTTGTCTATGAGATTTAGTCTACCAACATTCTCTATTTATGTACTGATACCATACTCTACTCAGAACTGCTGGTGGTTTTTTTCTGACTGGAGCCTTACAAAAATGATCAAAGGTAAAATCTTCACACAAAGGCAGCTAAAAGTATGAAATTGGATTAAGAGGAATGTGAAAGTGATACATCTTAAACAGAAAGTTTCTCAAATATTTCCTTGGATTTTTGTGATTTGGGGAGAAGGAAGGTGTTACTACTTTCTAATTTATTTTGATATTTTTGTTTCTTTTTTAAAACTGAAAGAAACCACTATCTTAAAGTTATTTAACTCAAAATATTTATTTACTTCAAAAGATCTCTCGATAACTGTTACCAATAACCATTTCCAGTGGCAAAAATTTTCACCTAATGTGAAGAGACGAAAGTGTCAAGCCAATAGTTGACAAAAAAGCCTACTGTCATTAAATGATAGCATGTTATGATAATTTATTCAATATTGGCTTTACAGTTGCCTCTTTTTTTTTTTTTTTTCTGTAATAGTTCTAGGACAAGGAAGTTCATCTAAGCTATTACACCAAGATTTAGTACTCTGAACTTTACCAAGCCCGCATGAATTTTATTCATTGTAGTCATTCCTGTATCTTATATCAAACTGATTTGTGAAGAATGCACACACCTTTTAAGTGTACTTCAAACAATACCTTTAACTGTGTCTTAGACAAAATTCCTAGCAAGGTATTTACAGTCAGATCTCATTTAGTAAAAATCAGAATGTTACACTCTTTCAATGGCCAGAAAAAGACATAAACACATATTTTACTATGTTTCCTAGCTCCATCAGTATTTCTTTGTGATCAATAATTCATCTGATCAGAGATGAGGGGAGTTACATAACAAGAGAGACAATAGGTAGCCAAAAAGTATTTTCTCTTCACCTTGCCTTGACTCAGTGACAATGTTCTCCAGGTCAGAGCTGTGGGTACAATTTTGAGAAGGATAACCTCTGTTCCCAAGTCTCTTGCTTTCTGAACAAGTTTTGACCAGTGTATAACTGGTGGCTATTATGTAATAATAAGGTGGGCTAGATGCCTTCCCAGCAACCTGTGTTCAGTCCTCTGCACATCCAGTGGATAAAGATGTTTCTGTGTGTTAAGTCCCTTAGACTTAAGCCCTACAAACAAGATGGTACCACCATATATTAGCAATTTACAATGATCGGATCAGTATAGAATGATAGAATCATATAATGATTTGGGTTGGAAAGGACCTTAAAGATCATGTAGTTCCATGCCCTGCCATGGTTGGGAGTGTTGTATCAGCTATTTGTAGGTTATCATTCGTCCTAAGTTTCTCAAAACAAAAACACCTCAGCTGGAGATCTGGATTCCACTACGGTGGCCAAGAACCTGAAAGTTGCTTGAAATTTTTCTACTACTGGATCTAGTAATTTGTTTTATGCTGCTTACTTCGAACAGACAAACATGTTAGTTTTAAATTAAAAACTCTTTAGGCTTAGACCTTGAACTAAAATATTGGACAAGGACCAGAAGTTTTTCTGATGCTTCAGGAAAAATTATGCAACTTTTTTTTTCAAATTCTAAAATTTTTTTTATTCTGAATTCAGATTTTTGTTTCTCTAAAATGAAAGTGAACATTTTTTTCAGAAGCCTTGTTTCTCGAAACCATCTCTCTAGTGTACAGTCAACATAGATTTCCAACAAAAATAAAACGCTGCTTTTCTCGCTTTTAAATCATCAAGACATGAATGCATGGACAAATCGCTAACAGGCAACAATTATCCCAGAAATCAAATCCTAGAATTCAAATTTGGCCTAGAGGCCAGAATAAGTTAGAGTGGTTTTCCTAGAAATGGAATTACAAGTAGAAGCACGTGACACTTGGCATACAAATTCGGCATGCAGCTTACATTCCCCACAAGATACAGAATACATAATTTCCACAATTATATTCTAAACCAGGAAAACATCTACAAATAATTTTAAAATATCTTTCCCTTTAAAAGATTAAGACTGAAATCCTGTTTCCATTGAAGTCAATGAGACTTGATTAAGGCCAAAATTTCATTCTGGTTGCTTTGATGTACCAGTCTGAGCATGGCTGAGTGCAAAGATACACATCCTAATTCAAAGAAGGGCTTAGGCATGTTAGCTCAAAGGATGTACAAATGCTAAAAACTGGCTAAAAAGTTTATTATCTTGCAGCTAATCTTTCAAGGGATAAAATATGTTACTTAAATATGAGATATATGATAACAGAATATTTGTCCTGTAAAATGATTCACTAAAAAAGAAAATTTAAATATCGAGACTACCCCTAGTTTCCACAGGGATTTCTGTGCAGTCTCCAGGATTGACACTGTGTTAAAGTATTAGTACAATTTTTCAAGCAGATTAGTCTGAACACAATGCTTTGAAAAATTTAAAAAAGAGAACAGATAGTAAATGTCACTTCTTTAGTAGCTACAAAATGCAAACTCCAAGTGTTTTAACCTAATGAATAAATGAGTTTGTCCTTTATGTATAAAATATAGTTTGTGTTTGTTGCACAAGTTTTTTAATAATAGATGAATTTTAGGTTTGCTTCAACATATTCAATAAAGTGTGATTAATTTGGTTTTTCAAAAATGCAAACTAGACATTACTATATTACTCTGCAAAATGCACAGCTTGCAACATTATTGTCTCTGTGGGATCTTAAATTGAATTGTAAAATGTGTCTTATTTCCAGTTTGATTTATGTAAGAAATTTCAGTGGATAATGCCCTTTTTGAAGTTTCAGTGCTTTCTCCAAAGAAAAAATACATAACTAAAAATCATGACACAGCTTATTATAAATCAGAGCAAAGTTTTATCCTTACTTAATGTTCCACTTAAAAATCATATACTGATGCTACATATTAGATTCAATTCAGTGAATTAACTTTTTTTTGAAGCTTCGTATTATGACAGATTATATAACGCATTTTTGACATGTTCTGTGATTTTATTGCGATATTCTAAGTAATTACCAAATCTCTTTTTCTCTAAAAAAGCTTTCCTGTGCCCTGAGAATTAATCTATGATACCATTTAACTTGGCTTTTTGAAGTAAATATCACTAGATAAAAAGCCAGCTGGTTCTGAATAATGGGATACTTGAATGAATGTATTAGTGTTTGAAAATGAGAGTACAAATCTTTTAAAAAGATTAATTTCCATAAGAAAGATAGCTCACAGATCTACAAAAGAATAAATTCAAAACATAATAAACTGGCAGAAAGAGAGGTAGATTAAAGTAAAGGCAGAAGCACCTTGTTATTGCAGCTGTTGTATAGCAGTGATTCTGTATCAATTACAACATTTGGTAGGTATGGGCAGCCTCTTCAAAGGCTTCAGTATAAAGCTTGAACCTGGAATACATGGCACACCCTATGTAATAACTTGAGTGATTAATTTTTTTTTCTTAACAGGACATAACTTTTGTTCCTAACAATTGAGTCTCTGGGAAGAGTTACAAAGACGCTTGTGACTGTAATGTGAATAGCTAACATCAGTTTTGTTTTTTATTAAAGATTTGGATATGAATTTATCTTTATCATGGAAAGAGCTTGGCTTTATCAACACACACAAATGCTGACATCAGCATGTAAGCTGACTTTTGTTGTCCTATGGACTTCATTTTCAATATCCTGTTTCAAAATATGTTTCCTTGAATGGGTCTAGGATTTTGTGCACACAATTGCTTTGGCTAAATATTAATGAAACAAAGTTTGCTGATGCCACTAAATACTGCAGGTTTGCATAAACAAATGCTGAGCCTCAAAGAATTAAATCATACTGGGACAAACTTTAAAGTACATGGGGTGCTTGTTTGTTTTTTGATGATAGGATTAATCTAGTTTCCATCAGATCTACATCAAGTTTTTCACTGGTAGGTTGGAAGCCAGTTTGCTCTCAGTAACCTATTCTGGGCAATCTAGTGAGTTTGTCCAGAAACAGTATCCTCAAAGGATGGTATAAAGCACTGTATTAGTAAAGTGCAGGGAATTACACCTGCCAAATCCAAAAAACAAACAGCAAGACTTTCTTCTATGGTAACAGACATGAAGTGCTGAAAATGCTAGTACCAATATAATTTAGGCAACAGGAGTTAAATGTTCCAAAATAACGTTCTTTTCTTGCAAAAGTGCTGGAGAGCAGGTTTCACAGGCCTGAGTGTCTGGGCCATACCAGTGCAGCTGCAGCAGAGTAGCAAGTTTCTAAACAAGTCTAAGAGGCATTTGAAACACAATTGCAGAAATTTCTATCTTAGTCAGACTCGGATGGATTTTCAAGTGATCAGGCCTAGGTATTCTAGTGTCATCTTAATGACAAATTTTAATTCCTTCCTCCAAAGCTTAGAAGTATTAAAACCAAAGGAAAATATTTGAATATTGAAAGATATATCTGTTTCTATCCTGACTCGTTCTCTGTGGAAGCTTAATCATTACTGCTGTTGAAACCTAGAACAATGAATAATGGCCTGAGGGCAGACCCTCAGGTATTTTCGATAAATATTTTAGATAAAAATTTTATAAAATTATAACAGAGATAGTCTATACATAAACTGTACTATGTACACAAATTTGCACAATTCTTATATACACATTTAAAAGACAAATTTCAACATAACAGAAAAGTTACAAGGAACATTGCAATTTAAATAACATTTGTAACATAAAAGTTGTAAAAATTATTCAGAACTGGCCTGAAGTACCTAATCCTGAACTTCCATTTAGTTCTGGTAGTTTTTCAGTTCAATTCAGCATCTTTTGATTTATATCTTGTCTTATATGTTTATGGATTTATTAGATATATAATACACATTTTTCTATATGTGTATACTTTCTACATCACTAAAAAAAATTCTAATTTTAATGTTTTCAAATTACCGTATTTCAAAATTTCTTTTGCATTCTATATTTTTTTCAATTTTGTCATATTACTAACAAGTGAAATAAAAGCAGATCCTGAAATGGTGACATTTCACATGGAGTGACTATAATCAGACACTGACGCAGACTAAAAATGACCTGCTTTTTTATGAATGCTATTCAAAATAATAGTTGCAGAATGAGAGTGAAAGAAGAAGTTTGGTATAAGGTCACATGATAAAAGGTAATAATTAGCTGACAATTAGAGTTAATAGTTAGTCCCTGGTAGTTGAGCCCAACTAAGTGGCCACGTTGCAAAACAGAACCTGTTACCCTAAACTTCAGCTATGTCAAGAGCACTGCATGGTCAGCAGAGCCCCATAAGGAACGAATTATTAAGCCATGATGACTCACAGATTTTCTTTCAGATGCTCATCCCTCTTGTCAGAGATCATTAGAGAAATATTCTACTGAATGTGCAAACACACAGGACATTTGTGTGCACTATAAATGTCAACTATAGCATGCTTTCTGCACTGTACAGTTACACTGCAAGGCACAGAAATGCCTGCTGCCCTGCCAGATAATGGCAGACTTCAGTGAAAGGAGAACCAAGTCAAAAGGCTAGAATTAGATCTGTGCAACAGCTGCCATGACTCATCTCAAAGATCATACTTTCCTCCATTATTTTAATTTGCTAAGTCAAATAAACTGCCAGACTCCCTTGTACACTTTGAGAACACTGCAGACCTCCACACAGGAATGAGCTTTCAGCGATTAAGAATAATTTGAACGGAGTAAATGAAAGTAAAAACAAATCAGGGAAGTATTTCAAGATTAAGGCAAATGTCTATTGCAATGCAACTGAAAGGACTTTAAACATTACAAAGAATTCATTTTGGAATTCAGTGACATTTACTATGAAAAGAAGTTTCTTTTCAGTCTTTGTTAAAACTGGCTGCAAAATGTTTACAGCAATTTTCTGAAAGCAACTCCAGATTCTTTTTTAATCATACTACTTCAGGAAAGTTGCTTTTAGTTAAAATACAAAAATCGTAGTTACAAGGTTTCTGCAAACATAACTGCTATTCCATTAAGGAAATGGCACAGCAAACAGTAAATAGTGGCCCCAAGGGAAATGTAAGTATTGATTTTATTACTATGTTGGTTGGGTTGTATTTGCAATTGTCAACTCTAATTTTAGGCTGTGCATTAAGTATCCTTATAATAGCTTAAGGAAAAGAGCAAATATTAATTAGAACATATTGATAATGTTTTTATAAGTCTTAGATTTAGTGCTTACGAAGCATATGTTTTGAAAACATACAAACCTACTTCTTGCTTGTAAACATAGCTAATAAATGAATAGGCAGAAACTATAATTATATGGATTATATGATACTTCTTTGCATCAAAGCGTCTACTGAATGCAATTACTTTAAAACTAAATTGAAGTGCAAAGATATTTCTTATTGGACATCACCATTCTATGGCAAATAAGGTTGAAGGCACTGACGAAATACAAAATTATAAATACAGAGATTGATTATGACTTTCAGCCCAGCAACTGCCTTTTGATAGTCAGATTCCTGTCCACCATTTACTCTCTAAGCGTAGATGTCTGCTACACACAGAAACTGCAGAACTGTTTATATTTGCAGACACTACTAAAGGTAATTCATGTCCTCTTTTTCCTAGTCTTTGAATAATTTAAAACAGTACTTACATAAAACCAAACTTATTACACATTATCATTTGTTCCTGATAATATCCACATGTTCTTAACTAGCAGAAGACTCATGACTCACTTTGGTATTATGTTGCAAAAAGAAAGTAGCAGACAGATTAAATAAACCAACAGAAAATAAAGGTTTAATGATGCTACTTCAAAGTTGCACAATCTTCCTATATGAAATGACATATGGTAAGTATGTGGTGACGGTAATTTCAAACAATGCAAGACTGATTGGACAATTCACAGGAAAAGGATTTCCTACCCATATGTACTTCGCATTTCAGTTTACAGTGTGACTTGCACAAAAGGTACATTACAAGTGCCAGCTGAGGTAGCTGACACTTCCGAAAAATCAGTTCCTCATAAATTTCTTGCTTAATGTGTTTAATATCTAAAGGCAGATAAAACCGTTTGTGCCACCTACAGTGTTGTCAACTCTTGCAATTGTATCACCAATCCTGATAGCATTCATACTTCTTAAAAATCTCTGCTACAAATACATGATGATTTTAGCATCTCAGTTGAGATAAAAAAAAAAATTCCTGCTTCTTGCAGTAGTGTGATGTAATATCCCAAATTAGTTGGATTTCCCTGTGACTGGGTGAGCACTACCATCTGAGGGACATCTCCTCAGGCATGACCATACTTCCAGCCCTGCCAGGGACTTCAGGCTTCTGGGGTGTGGCTGGACATTTACCCTGGGTTTATTTACCTCTGTTGACTAGGTTTTATAATGTTGTAAACCTTTGTTTTAAACCTTAAGAAAGCAGATTACAGGCACAGTAGTGTCAAAATATTTTTCAGGCAAATGGTTTGCAACAGTCCTGTACCTATTCCAGAATCTATACATACTATACAAACATGCTGACTGCTGTTTGGGCAGGCTTGACAGGTTTCTCCTATTCTCTTGACAGAGGAAATGAAGACCTTACTGAATTTTTTCCTGCCCTTACCCACACTACATGTGAGCATGCATAGGGACAGATTTGCTTCATGGGATGCAGAAAGGGCATATCTTTGTGGCTCACTACGCTCTTCTCTCATACCCAGAACAAGCCAAGTTCACAAGGTACCGCTACCACCACTTTGTTCTCCACCAAAGCAGAGCCTCTTGTAGAGCTGGCCTGGGAGCTGGACAAGAAAAGGCTTTCCATATGTATCCTCTGCAGATTATACAACCTAATAGCCTCTGCAAAAGCCTGAAGGTGAATAAGCTGGAGTATGTTATGTTTGGCATGTACCGATGAACGCAGATGTATAAAAGTTCAAGGACCACATTTGTTATGCGTGTATTTATACTTTCTTTCCTCCCAGGGGACATCAAGATCTTAGTCTATTAAAGTCTAAATAACACTTAGGTGGTGCAGAGTGGATTGTTCGTGGTCACCTGATAAAAGTAAACTTCCTAATTCATACTGGTTACTAAAATCTGTGGCTATTGATTTCACTCAGCTGTTATGTATATTATACAGCTGTATCTTTGCTACCAGATATTTAAAGTTGACATAAAAATACACAAATAAAATAACAAACCTAAATTACAGGGTTTATTTCATAAGTTATACATTTTCTGCCACAGTAGAGAAGGGCTTCAGCAATGTTAAGTATAAAATGTCTGTAAGAAAAAGGAAATGCAGACTTCTAACTGTGTCAATCGGACTGCAATGAGCCCTGGTTAAGCTATTTTTTTACAGTGGATTTTATACTTCAAGCAAATGCAATATTCTTAATATAACAATTTCTGAATGCACATATAATAATCAATACCCATAGTGTCATGACAGGCACTGGAATATGGCTAAAATCATTAATCTCAGCATTATTTCAATAATGCTTCTTAAAAGAAAAATCTCCTGTAAATGAGACATTATATGATTATTTGAAATTCTTACTAAAGAAATCCTGTTTCTGTTATTATTGTCTAACAAGACCACAATGTTGCATCATTTAACAGGCGTGAAAAGGCAGGCAACAGAAAAAAAACATCCCTTTGAGTACAAACCTCTTTGTGTATTAAGCAAGCAAACCCATGTAACTTCACGTTTAGCAAGAATAACTGTATACTGTTTCTCAAAGAAAAATCCACTGTGCCTGTTTCAATCATGCCAGATGTTATTACCAGTATTTATTCTTGCTAAAAATTTGAATTATAGCAGGAGAGCCTGCAATTTTCTTTTTTATGTCAGAATACATATATATATATATATATATATATATATAAGAAGAAGAAAGGTAAGCAAATGTCAGTGTTATTTGAACCAAGGGAAGAAGAAAAGAAATAAAGAAACCAGCATTTTATTTTACTAAAGTAGCATTAACAAAGTCACTGACAATTTTAAACAGAGTTTATTTTTACATACTCAGAAATAAAAGTGTTTACTCTCAGAGAAATCTCTGTTGTGGTGATGAGGACTGCACTGCCCCTAAAAGCTTCAAATCTTCCCCTAGCACACCTTGACTAAAGTTCAGGGGTGATTTGCTGCTCAGAGACACATTCTACCTCTTAACTTTCTTAACTTTCTGCCAATACAAGATAGCATTGATGAGACTGCTAGTTTTCTCCCAGGGAGACTGGGTTATATTCCTGGAAGCAGCTGAAATTAAAGGGAGTTCTTAATTTTAGTGAGGAGGTTAAAGCATTCCAAAATACACACCACTCAACTCACAGGAATTTGGAATGTGTTGCATAAATAGCTCTTGCCGGTGACATTTTCTAAGGCTAAACAAGCTGCTTGGAAAAATGGTTTGTGCTGAGTCTTAGAATCACTAGTAAATCAAACAACATCAGAAGTTCACTAGTTGATTAACACAAGGTCCTACAAGGAAGTTTAAAAATAATACTCCAAATTTTATTTCAGCATATAAACTGATTACCTTGAGTGCATTTGAATACATAGAAATCAGAAGGGTTTGATACGCAAACCTTCTGAAAGAAGCTCCGAGTTTCTCTTCTGTGAACCGGTTTCTCATACCACAGATGGCAGCCCAGGAGGGGAAATGAGTTCTGCAGACTCACCACCCACCACCCACGGTAGGGGAAGGGAGGGAAAATACACTGAGGCTAGTTTTGACCCTACTCCCCAGATTACCAAGCAGAATTGCTTCAAGTCACAATTTCCTTCTTATGCTGCTCCCAGGGCAGCATGCAATTATGTACTGCAACTGGCTTAGGGCAGGCTGGGTCCACAATTAGTCCCTTGACCTTGCTGAGACTAACAGTGTGAGTAAGGTGAGCATGACATATCTCTCTCCCAAAATTCTCAATTATTTTATGCAACTAATGTAACAGTAATTTCCCTGCATCTTAAAGAAATTGCTCACTATCATAAAAAGAGACTTGCCTATAAACTAAACTAAAAGGTCAAAATCATAGTTTTAATTCAAAGTTTCCATAGCTTTCTCGATAAAATGAGTACGAATACAGATTGTCACTTTATTTCTACTTTCCATTAAAAAGCATAGGATTTTCTTCTACTTTCTGTAATAGGTTTATTAGTTATAGCTCTATTACAACAATACTCAAGGAAGTTCCACTCATATCATAGACAATTATCTGTGATAAAGCTCATGGCAGAAACTGTAGATGGGATAAATGCTGACATGGGTACATTAATGCACATGCCACTCACATCGTGTCAGGTACAGCTACCCCTTAGGTTTGAAGATACAAATGCTCCTTTCAGCATTTTGGCATATCTCAAGTAATTAGAAGCCATCTGCTGAAATCTTCTACGTTCAGTCTCAAACAGCCATCTTGAAATGGTTCAGGCTTTATGTCACGCTGGAGGGCATACCTTTCCCTCCATGCTCAAGCTGAAAGAGGCCTCAGACAGTGAGTAAGAATGAGATCATGCAGAGGAAAAAGCACTGCCAGGAGTCTGACCCAGGCTGTCCAATTAATTGTCAGTGAGTTAAAACAATGCAAACTCATTAAACAAACAAATACAAACTTCTAAATTAAAGATGAAATGTGGGTCAGTTTGAGACCCAATCATTAATTAAATAATCCATAACAGCCAATTAAAATAGAATATCAGGAAGAACTGAGGCAGGGAGAGACGGCTCAGTTAACTACATAGTGAGCAGAATGTGTTTCTTCCCATCTTGTAGCCAAGATGCAACATACATCTACTGCATACAAGTAATGGGCACAGAAGCTGGTATCCATGGTTGCAGAAGAAGACTTTTCAGGGCAACATTAAAATACCACAGCAAACAGAACTCCATGAAAAGTCACTATTTTTATCTTCCAGTCAGAGAATCCTCATGAGTGGGGTTGCAACCTTTCTGTAACACCTGCCTTACACACACAATAGAAAAAAATGATTATTCCTTACTATCTAAAAGGTGACTTAATGAGACAGACATAAAGAATAAAACATGCCACAGTTACACTTTGAATGATTAATCATACTGAGTTCTAAACCCATCATGAACATGTGATCACAGTTCAGTGGTATTTTCTGCAAGATGTATACGATATTATACAGTGAGGGAGGTACCATAGAATAGTAGCATACAATAAATAATAAATGCAGAAAATGCCCAATCATAAAGTTGAAGAATATTTCTGAGCGCACAATATTAATGGAGATCAAAAAGGCAACTAACCCATGTGTAATACATGAGTAGTAAGAAGTAACCTCCAGAACTTCCATGTAAATCAGTTAGTTATATAGCACACTGGGTCAAGGTTTAGTGAAGCAACTTCTCAAAACGATAAAAATCACTTATTGGAACAGCTGACTCTACAGCATGTATGATGAGAAAATGCTTTTTAGTAATCCTGAGTAATTAAAGATGTTGCTTTGGCCATTGACTATAGTTGGCTTATCAAGAGCAGTCACAGCAATGTAATTTAGACAGCTCTCACAAGACAGGTGTCATAATGTGACCCTAAAAAAGCAGATTATAAAGTCCCTGAATCTACTTCATTTCAAAGGGCAAAATTAGTCATGAAAGTCTCATAATGTCTAGATCCCTTTCTACACCATCTCTGCTACGCTGAGCACAACACTGAAAAGTGGAGTCAGTGCACAGACATGCTTCAGAACCTGATCTCCCACATAGCTTTGATTAAGAATGTAAGCATGTATACCACAAATATCAACATACAGATTATTTAGCACAATCAAAAATTAAAATATTCAAGATTATGCCAGCTATTTTTTAGTTAGAATGAAGCAAATTCATCACTTAGGAAATAAGAAAAGACGATATAAATAATATATATTATACTTATAATAAGTATAAATACTCTTTCAGAAATCCACATAGAAATTTTGAAAATCATTTTGAGGATATATTGCTCAGAAATACAGAATATTATAAAAATAACTTGGGGGATTTTGCAAACGGCTATTGGGTGAAATTAACTTTTTACAAGAGAGTTTTCATTGCAAGAACTCTACCAAGTTTTCAACATTTAAAATTATCTAACATCCTTAGTCTATGCAGCTTTAAACTGATGTCTTTAAGTATAATTCCTACAAGCACATTAATCTTTACCTGTTCAATACAAGTTTCTTAACTACACAGAACCCTACAACAAGTGCACTTTTCCTTATTCAAATCACTGCAGTCATACCTCAACAGTGCTCATGGTATAACCATTTTTGGCTGAAGAACCAGCAAAACTCACCTATCTATTAACCAATTAGTATGTCAGATTTAAGCTGTATTACAATACTATTTTGTAAGGCCCGTAATATACCTACCTTTCCTTGATAGAACAATTAATCACATGTTAAATGTGGTTTCTGCACCTAGGGCAAATTTCTGCTTGTGACCACAGAAGCGTCCAGTTGAGTCCTGGCTGAATCTCTTCCAGCTCATCCCATCTCTACATGGGATGGGACCCCATCCCTACATGCTTACATAAATAGCTTGTCCCCACTAACAAAGGCCTAGAAGAATCATTTACAAAGTGACAAATCTAAAGACACTCAGAGGGTGAACAGAGAGGCCAGAGGTATTAAACCTTTTCCATAACCTCCCTTATGCACCATAGCCAACAATAGGAGCCGCTGAGCTGAAGCTTACTAGCTGGAGAACACAAAAGCCAGGAAAATTCAGGAGACATTCCTTCAAAAGGCAAATGGGGCCCACCGTTAGGCAGTATTATTCAAAGACCCGGAAAAAAAGCACAAACACACACTCGGTGCCTCTAGAACTTGGTCAGTAGCTTCAACCACAAAAAAGGAAAAGCTAAAGATCTACTAAAATTGCCTTAACTATGAAGTTCTGTAATTAAAAGTGAAATCAAATAGAGAAACGAGGAGCAGATGTTGGTTTTATTTCTGTATGTTGACTTTATTAAGGAAACATTTCCCCATTCTCCTCCCCCAAGACATCCTTTTCTTTCATTTATGTGCTATGATTCCTATTATTTTCTTTTCCTACTAAACAACCGTAACCTTCATCAGTACAATGAAGCCATTTATGTCTAAATTCTTGTTGCACTTGGGATTTTTCTTTATGTGTTTTGTAATTGTTGTAGTTGATTTATAACTTTTATATCTCAGATGTAAAATGGAAGTAGAATACAATCTTTTTTACTCTACTCTGATTAACACCTGTAAGAACACAAGAGATATACGAAAATCATCTTTTTTTTTATAAAAGAACTCCTTCTCTAATTACTTTGTTTTAGAAAGCTGAAGACCTCCCTTGATAGGAATTAAAACAGCACCCAGTTGGTGCTTTATTGTCTCTTGAACAAAATGATTTATTGTTTGTAGTCTGAAAGCAAAAAAGGAGGAAAATTACATTTTCTTGTACCAGTAGCTCTATTACTTTTTCTATACTATTCTTTGACGATTACAATAACCAATATTATAATGGTACCAGTAATAGTTAACTCTAACAAAGCTGCTTACACAAAAGCAGTGACAATTGAGATCCCTTTACCTCATGATGATTTAACCTTAGATGTTAAATTTTGTTTCTTACCTCAGCATGACCTGCTATAATGCTTAAATTTCAATTTATCTCCTACCCTAGAGTCTGGACATAACAGATTTTTTAAAAATTATTTTTTAAGGTTTCAAATAAAGAG
Source organism: Eulacestoma nigropectus (assembly GCA_013397775.1). NCBI lineage: Eukaryota > Metazoa > Chordata > Aves > Passeriformes > Eulacestoma > Eulacestoma nigropectus. The sequence goes on from VZTE01003924.1 coordinate 453,182, forward strand.
ATTTTAATTAAGTAGGAAGAGGAAAAAATACAAGAAAAATTGTCAAGAATAGGAAGTCAGAAATCCTTTACGTGAGTCTAAACTATGAATAACAAACCAATTTTAAGATGATTTATTTTCTGTATCAATGAGAATTTAATGGTTTTTTTTAAATACACTGATTAAAAACACTAAGCTCTTACTGCTTATGGAAGAAGCGTTGTAAATGGGCAAAAGAGGTTTGTACCAAGCTGCATATCTAAACCCAGATGTACAAGATGTCTATATATGCACAGGCTCAGCAGATGAAAAGCTGGAAATTCAAAACACCTTTGTCAATAAAGAGGTCATTATAAGAGCAATGGTGCTGTGAGTGCAGGAAGTTGTTGATCTTCCAAATTTCCAACTACAGCTCTTTCCCTATGTTTTTCAGCAATCCCAAGGAATTTGGGTTCAGTATTAGCAGAACATACTCCAGTGCGCCCCACAAATTTCCAGAAGAGCACTTTTGTGAAGTTGGCTATATTTGGGGAACTATTTAACAATGGAATTTATTTTGATTTGGATGAGGCAATCAGAAAAATACTGATACTCCATGAGAAAAGAGCCAAAGAAGGAAAATGCATTTGTTGGTGCCAACAAAAAAAATGTTTGTTGGTGCCAACTCAGGATGACATGCATCATGGAGAGAACATGACAAGTCATGAGTATTTCTGGAAAACTCCTTTAAGCCAGGTAATAACCACCATAATTTATCTTCTTTCTCTTTAAAAACTGATTCTATTCAGACAAGGCTGAGAAAAATTGGTAAAATAACTTTAAAACAGGTAAGACATCACAAAATCATGCCATTATTTAAATACTGGTTATTAGTTGCACCAATCACGTTATTAATTCAGGATGTTATAAAAAGTAGAATCTTCTAAAGGATCCTTAATATAAGTGCAAATTGAGGCAAGGAAGAAATTTTGAAATATTTTCGCTATCTTAATAGTGACACTATTTGCTCCCCGAGACAAGGGAACTGTGTTGCACACGCACTGCAAGCTCTAGAGGCCTCTTCAGTCGCCTGCTGTCATTTCAGGTGCCCTGATGTGGTGTCTGATGCATCCCCACAGGGTTCACAAATATGACAGGGCACCTACCTGCATATGATCCCTGACATTCAGGAAGCTGGAGGCCAAGAAGGATGCCTGAAGACTTTCCAAATGGTACAAGGTACCTGTCCTGAATCGAGCTGCTGGTGTCTTTCTTGCTGGAAGTACTTTCACAACGGTGAATTGTCAGAGAGTAGGAAACTCTGTAGCAAGCTGCATAACGCTCACCCAAAAAGCCTGAGTGGAACACTTCTCTCTTGTAATCTTTAGATAATCTTCATTGCATTGTCCAGAAAAGTGTGATTTATACCCTGTAATCTTCAGCTAATTAAAAAAAAAAAAAATACCCTAATCTATGAGTGCTTGCTCATTTAAGCTTAGACATAATTTAGGATATTTAAATGCATATAACCTAGAACAAAGTTTCTATTTTTAAAACACCTTTCCTTTTAGCAAAACTAGGTGGAATTAAACAAGAAAATTACATACTTCAAATGTGAGAAACTGAAGTATACTCAAGTACAATTTTAACAATGTAATGTCCTATAATGAGTTGACCTTCTATTCTCCTTAACCCTTTTTTCCATCAAAGCCACCTACACCCACTTTGCCTTCTGTTTCTCTAATCTGCAATTATTTATATTTTCTTCATGCTGCTCTATCCACCATGGGAGCAAAATTGTATTTGGTGAAATATAGAGCTAATTATACCATGAACCCAGCAACAAAAAGACAGAGCAGATGTTACTTCAGACGTGCTAACAGTCCCTACGCTTAAAGCACACATAGCAAAGGACTGAACACAGTATTTGAAAAAAAACCCCATGATGGGCTTAAACATGTGGAAAGAAATTAGCACAAAACTCAAACAGAATGACATACTTAATAGGCTCTAAAGCATTTATTCAGTGGTTGTATTCAGCAACGATTTTACATTAATTCAACGCATATGTGAAGCTATACATGGGGTCAAATATTGCATATTAGGCAATTATGCTCAACTTCTTCTGATCTCAGTACCCATTTTTCTTCAAGATCCCTTCTGCCTGTCCATCAACAATCTGTTCATATCTTTATCTACCTGAACATTTCCTAAAACACAGAAAGTACATATAAGAATAACTGTAGAGGCAAAAAACCCAAAAAAACCAAAAAGGTCCTTTCTAGAGTTTTTTAGGTTTTTCCTCACTGTAAGCAACAGCTAGAAAACAGACCTTAAAAAATGAATGAATAACTGGAAGACAGTTTGGCGTTTATTAGAAAAGGTTTATCAGGATTATAGTGAGGTGTCTCAGCAGCCTACAGGGTAGCATCTGCAAGTAGGGGATCACCAGAGCACTCTTTCCCCCACCCTTATTAATAAACTTCCATAAGACTATTATTTCTCTTTCTCTACCACAAGTACACTCCTTCAAAACTAAAATAAGTCTACACAGAACTGAAGAGAAAATTGCAATATTTCCCTATCCAAGTTGGAAATGATTAAGGGTAACTCATAAACCTTCATGTCAGGCAAAATTCCTGTAATTCCAATTATTTTGTATACATTAATGCACTCTACATTTGCCATGTACCCTCTCACCTCAGTGGAGTATAGTGACTCCTCTGCATAGCTAAACTGCTCTATAGTAAAAGTAAAATAAATTTCATTCAGTAAATACCTGATAGTTTATAATAAGATACAAAGATAGCACATCACCAGCCAAGCTTCAATAAAAAAATTGAGACAACACAGAATTCAGCAAACACAAATTTGAATCATGAGCTGCAGAAGCACTAAATACATTATCACAGTAAATCACTTTCAGAGGTGTGCAGTACCAAATCTGAAAGGGTACTTCCTGCTTCACTAGAATACACATTACCACCATACAAGTAGTTCAACTGCACAAATGGGAAAAAAAAATATTAAAAAGGGTGATCTTAAATTCATCCTTGAAGGGATACAAGCCTGCATAAAATGTATCTGCCCAGTGATAAATCCTAGAGAAATAACTCTAGTAAGAGATATCCATAATACAGAATTTCAAATAACTGCTTAAAAACACACATAACGAGACTAATCACAGTACTCTAGAAAGCAACATGTCTTTAACAGCAATCATCACAGTATGAAATCAACTTGAGCTTATTATATTTGGCTGAATAATCTAAAATTGTAGAATTAAAAATAATTATTGATAAAAGATAAGACATAAAACCTCCCTAGCTGTTTAAATCTAAGAATATCAGGGGATGGAATGAATGTTGAATTTATGTTGTGGAAAATTGGTCCCAAGTTGATTTTACACTTCATCAGAAAGCACTTTTGTCTTGTATGCAAACAGTTAATGAAGCATACCAAAACTGCAACTTTTTTGCTAGCGCTGGTGTGGTAAGAATCAGAGCATACTCCATAGCTTGCAGAATATTTAAGAAACATTATAGATTTTTCATCTATTCTTCTTTGGTTATGATGCAGGATCCTATAATTTTAAATAAGATTTCTTCTTGCATTTTCAAGTATTGTTTTATACAGCTTGTCATTGAAGAAATAGTATAGCCTTTCATATCTAAAGCATTCTTTTTTACTCCTTTACAGAGCATTCTCAAGAAAAGATGACACCAGATAAGTTAACTGGTGAGCTAATAAATTCTAAGAATGTATGGATTCTTTACAAGCTCTCATGTTAGATGTGTAATTGGTTCTAAGATTTTAGAGTTGCACCTACCTTTATTTTATTTTTGTTTTATCTTGGTTCAGCTATTCTCATAGTTGAAAACAAGAAACTATTCCAAGCGGATAATAGTTATACTAACATATCCTTTCTAGAGAAAATGGGCAGGACAGCCTCTTTCATACCAAAACTGAAACAAACATATAGAACAGGGAAGGCATTACAATAATCTGAACACTTGCTTTTAAAAGGCTTTCCTTTCCTTTAAAAGGCTTTCATGACTTTTCCATCAAGAATTTTTCTGCAGAATTATATCTGAGTATGGCAACCAGCTCAATTATCTCAATCATACATGCTTTTACGATTAACTTTGGGAAATTATTGGGCTTACACAGCTGAACAAATGACCGGTGAAATCCAGTCAATCACCACATCAAAAAGAAAGTCCCAACTGCAAAGACAAATGGCATCAACGCTCTGCAGGAGGGGACAAAGCTGCCTAAAAAATGGTGTAATGCAGGGACTGAATGCATTTATTTACTCAAAAATCACAAAGGCTATTTTATCTGTGGAATCCAGCCCTTTACCACTTATCCTGTAAAGAAGCTCCCATCAGCAGACCAACACGATAAACATTACTAATATAGATTATACTGAATGCTCAAACTTTAGGAAATTGGTGTACACTGTTTTCTGCCATACATCCTCATTAAATAAGCACACCAATTAAGGGCACAAAGTACAACTTTGAGCAGCCTTTGCTGAAAAGGAAAAATTAAAATTAGCTGCCATTAACAGCCTACAGGAAGATTAATCCACCAAGCTGCACATCAACTCTGCAGCCTCGGGTATGTTTCAACAATTACTATCATCAAACTCACCCAAATTATAATAGAATAGAAGTTTGGGGCACTCCAGTTACAGTTAGGACTGCAGAAGTTCATAACATTTAAATTAGTAAGTCAGATGATGTTGCAATGCCTGTTCTTAGGCTTTGTGAGCCACTAAAATAGATTTCATATAAATAGATTAAATACATCGTAGACCTAAACCATCTTGCATAACAGTTTCTTAAGATTCCTTATGGTTCTAACATATACAATAGCTGACATACAGCCTCTTCTTTTTTTTTTTTTTTTTTTGTTTATCATGCCATAATATGCTGACAAAAAAAAAAATTGCTAACATGCTTATGTTTTTGCACTTGCACTTGCACTACTCCACTTTGAGCAAGACTTTCACACTCATAAGAGATTTTCCAAAGGTGGCCAGCCCAGAAGGGTTTGCAGGGCCCCATCCAAAGAAATGTGTGGTAAAGCATGATCATACAGCTATCCATTTCTGGCAGAGGCAATTTACTTTTACTCAAATTCGGATAGTGAAGTTGTTGGCGCTCATTAGCTAAGAAAGCTGGCTTTGATTAACGTTATAATACAAATCTTTCAAGAAAGCCCAACTGCAGCAAGAAATGGAAGTGGAGATTAGAAGACACCACTCCCTTCCTCCCTCCCTCCTTCCCTCTGAGTCCATAGCAAGGAACTGCTTCAGCATGGTGTGAAGGGACATCATGCGGCTGGTGGTGCTGTCTTTCAGATGAAATATAAAACTGAGTTCTGACAACTTACAGTCATTAAATATCCCATGGCACTTTTCACAGGAGTACATGTGTTAACCCATATGTCCTGGCTATATTCCAATTGCATAATTGCATTCTGCCTACCTAAATTCCCTATGCAGTTTCAGTGGCATGCGGAACTATTTATTCCCTTTCTCTCTTCTTTCTATCATTGCTCTTCGGCATTTATCCTCAGGTCTAAGAAAAGGCACAGATATACCACAATACCTAACTTTTACCTGGCAGACATAAAAGAATTGAAGGCAACTCATATATACAAAACAATGCACAGGAAGAAAGGGGGTCCTCAATTCAAAAAAAAGAAGAAAAGAAAAAAAAAAGTGTGGAGCCACCTAAGCTAGACAGGGCAAAAATATCAAGAACAAGAAAATCTCAGAACTGTTATGATTCTCAGTCTAGGTCTTGAGTACCCAGCAGTTTTGAAAAGTACCTCCATTCCTCAGGGCTGTCTCAGACCTTCATAGACTTGTAAAGGGACTGGCAGGATTTTAAGATTGTACTTGGAGACTCAGATACTTAAATTACCCTTAAACTTCCCATCAACTGCACTCCTCATGATAGCCATCTACTCTGTTAAGTTAAAAACAAAGAGTAATTTCAAGGTATAGTTCTGTATTTTGCATTTTAAATAGACTGTAGGAAAAAACACAGATAAAACACAGAAAGAGGCCCTCCACACTGGCAAATAATATGTTTTCACAGGAGATGGGCGAAAGAGGTTTGAGTGCCTCATATTGACCATAGATGCTTGGGAATGCTTTATTGACTAGACCACCAGTTCTGAGCTCACACCACCCAATTTGGTGGAACTCAGAGTGGCTTCTTGCTTTGTGCCCAATGCCACACATCAAGCAAGGGTACGTGCTGAATTCCGCCGTATAGATCACAGGTCTGAAACTGGTCTATGCAGACATATTTAATCTTCTAAAATACATTTATTAATCATTTATCTTTTTTTTTTTTTTTTTTTTTCCCTGATAGCTAAAGAGTAAATAATACAGATACCAACTAAATCAACCCTGACTAATCCTTTTCCTGGTACAGGACACACAACTTAGCTATGAAGCATTTGCACCTAAATTCACTTAACTGAAACATTCAATGTAAGTAACCAACTGCCTCATGCCCTATATAGTCAATGGACAGTCAGCTGTACACAGCAATTCACATATACATCATCCCATATTGGGGATATCTATCTCTTTTTGAATGGTGGATAATTGGATTCCAAACTTCAGCACTTTATGAAGTTAGATAGGTTAAACAGGACTGATCCCAAACATTTTTTTCTCCTTTTTTTCTGTGATAATCACCATTACATTTCTATCACAAAAGCAGTACAATGAATTATATAGAAGGACAATTGAAGTGAGATTTTGGTTTTTTAGTGAAATTATCTATACTCTCATCCATAGTCTTATTCTTACCATTAACTCTAAATGGTTTTCAGTTGCCTAACACAGTGAGTCAAACATATTTTCTTGTAGCCAAAATTAATGATTAAAATAATAGTGGGTGGTAGTCAAGTGAGAGGGATGTTCACTCGATGTTCAGCTTTACTCACATCTCTGAACTAATCTGCTGCCAGCTTTCTTCACTATTAAAGTCACTGTATCGAGGTTTTTTTGAGGACATACATTCAGGTCTTAGATTATATTGATAAGCTCTCAAAAAAACCCAAAACAACCTCCATATACTCTGTGAGCATGACTGCATGAAATAAAGGCAGGTCTGATGGATGTTTAAATAATGTAAATGACATTTTGTAATATATGTCCCTGATTCTCCTTTCACTCATGCTGCTGTAAATCTAGGGGAAAAAAAAAAGCCCTCCATGGATTTTCATAAACTTACTCTGCTCAAAAGCAGATACAGCTGAGAAAGAGTCAAATATTCTTCATTTAAATATTGATTGTGCACTTAGCAAATTAAAATAGTTCAGATGCATAAATTGAAAATAAATACAATTTTTAATATATATTAACTTTTGTAAGCTTATAGGCTTAGAGGGAATTCCAAGTAACTAGCTTGTCTGAAATGAAAACATAAATATTCCTAACAAAAGTGTTTTGTATTGAGGGGATTAGAGAGCAGCAGTTTAGTTCAGAAGCCTTTGGAATACCCTACATAAAAACAGGTCATTTTTAATATTATAAAAACCCCAAACTTTAATACAGAACAACAGATTGTGCTAAACTCACAATCCCCTTTCTTCTTCTCCCTCTGACATGCAAACACCTGACACACAAAGGGAGTCACATTCAGAAGGAGATTATGATGCAATGATCTCGTTGTGAATGTTGCATTATGGTTTCAGCATCGCTCTAAGAGCTCCCCTGGCACTTGTGCTTACAGCAATTTGAATTTCTCTGGCAGCTAGGTATGATTTGTGACAGATTTCAGCTTTGCTCTTCATTGAAGGAGTACACTGGCAAGTATTTGAGGTATTTACCATGGAGATTGGAAAGAAGAAAATATGAAGAGGAACATTTGAGGTAGTCCTTTTTTAGGGTTTTTTTTCCCCGTTTTTATTTTCAAT
>VZTE01003924.1:461134-468634 GCA_013397775.1 Eulacestoma nigropectus
TTTTTTTTTTTTTTTTTTTTTTAGTATTTAAGTCATCCAAATCAGTTCTTTTTCAATAGCATCATTTTGTGCTTCTTAGGAAAACTTGTCTCACTATGTTGTTCTATTTGAAGGATTATTCCACTCGCCATGATAGTGAAAGTGTTAATTTTGACTGTTATGTATTATCACTAGCCAAATGCTCCATGTAGAGTACAAAGAATCAATTGATTGTACTGTAGTTTGTGGCACAAGTGGAAAAAAGTTTGATTATACATTCTTTACACATGAATTACACATGTAAACTTGTTAACATCGTTTGGAAAATCTTGAGATGACAAAGCACAGTTATCTTTCTATATCAGAAAATACCTCAAACTCTTCTGAAAAATATAGGGTCAGTCGACAGGTTACATGTTTGGCACTGGATTCCCCCAAGAGTTTGCTGAGCCAAAGCCTCTACATTTAGGGCAAACTAACAAGTTCCCAAAGCTCACCTACAAGGATTGTTCTCAGTATCTCTTCTGCCATAAAAGCAGTAGCAAGCAGCGGCATGCAAAATTTCTCTAAAACTTTCTTGGTCTGCAGACAAGATCTTATCTTGATTCCTTCCTCATTCCCGTATGTAAGTAGTGGAAGTAGTCCTCAGGGAACAGAGACAGCCGATAGCAAGGGCTGCACCCTGAGCACAAGTATTCAGGGTACAACGACAATATGCTGGCTGGCTTGGCAAGAACTGATGAATCAGAAATTTGATAGGAAATACTGCACAACCTACAAAGAGAAAACCTGCATTTGATAAAGGATTGAGGTGGACTGGGTTTAAGCTAATAAAGTTTGTATCTTATCCAATAGAATGGATCCAAATTTCCATTCACATGTAAAAATAGCCTATCGATTAAAGCATATTTCTTCCTCTTTGGCTCTGTTTTTCAATTATTTTATTTGAGACAATAAGTTCAGTAAGTTCTTTTGTTAACACAGTTCCTGTTATTTTAAAAGCAACAGATTTTATGGCCCACGGTTATCATCTGAGAAATATGTACTTGAAAGAATGCATAGGAGGTGTCAGGTGCGCCCTTGGGAGGATAAGAATGTCCACACGGGACCAACCCTTCTACAAGCAGCAGTTTCTGTATGAATGGGTGAGAAATGCTCTTTTGTATTTGTAGTTGTTCTATATTCAAAAAGCACAACACAAGATATGATGTAAGGATTAACCCTCTAATCTGCCATGCGTCCTCAACTCACGGTTCCAAATAAGAGAACCAAATCTTCAAAATAACTCAAAGAAATTATTAAATTAAAGGATTAATTTAAAGTCTGCATATAAAAAGACAGTAAGTACATTTGTGTAGCTATGCGATCTTTTTAATTTACTTATTTAATTTTTAAATGTTACATGCATAGTGAAACAACGCAGATTTTATTTATTTGATTTAGAAAATATTACAGTACATCTGGAATGTCATGGGTTTGTTACTATCTGCTAACTTAAAAAGCGGAGCTGTAATACAAATTACATAAAATTTCAAACAGAAAAGAAAACCACGAGATGTAGTGATTTATCATCGTTTATCATTAAACATATATACTTCAACCAACTACATTGTTAATACACAATTAAAAAAGAAAGTCATAGACTAACAAACTCCAGCATCTTTGAGTACTAAATGGAGTTAAATAGAATAGGTGGATTTATTTTCTGTACCAATTGATCATTTTTTAATATGACTGTATCTCCAAAGAAAATAAATGTCACAGAGAAAGGCTGTTGAAGAACTATTCACTGTGGAGGCAGTTTGAAGAAAATTGAAAATTATATAAAATGTAGAAAATATATAACTAGTGCTTTTTTCTAAATTAAGATCACCAGGCAATTTAGAGAGATGGAAGTGGAAAAAAATCATTAATATATGAGAATACGTAACAGTAAGCTTGGCACAACTGTTAGTCCTTCTCACTATACGAGAATGTGAAAATATTCCATGAAACTGATATACAACATATCAGCACATATCACTTTCTGGAAGAGACAGAATTACTTGTTTTTAAAATATTTATAATCATACAGATGGAAATAATTGAGAACAGCAGTTTGTTTAAAACAGAATTTATCACTTAGTATCACAGTGGGGAAAAGCTCTCATTACATTGAATATAAGAAACAACTATATGAGATTAAAAATTTTTCATTTCAGATTATAAATCCTTGCTGACTGATGAAGACTAGTCAGAAACTATTCATGCACAGAAGATGATTCTATATCTGCCCGCTGTCAGTTTCTTGAACTTGCCTTTGATGGGTGCTGTGACTGATGGGAAACCCTGACAAATTCACCACAAGTCCACTGCAAAGTGGAAATACTATGTCATGCTGATACTTGAGAGACTGTCATAACTGAGGAATGCTTTAAACTATTTATAGAGACATCACAAAAATGCCATTATTATGAGGATACATCTTCTTAATGTTTTTGTTACAACACTTAAAATATTTTGATTCTATTGCTACTGTGCAATAAGAAAAATATTCTCTACTTAAAAGAGTGCTTTATGTCCATATATATTTTAAAAAAGTGACAAATTTATATATTTTATTTATGTATAAACAAGGATTAATATGCACATTAATGTATATTCATATACTGATACCCATATATAAAGCCTAAACATCAGTATATTAATATATATTAGCCTATGTTTGCCTATACAAAGGATTAATGACCAGAAAATTGTAAATTCTTGCAGAATTTATTAAATACTTGAAACAAATCATTAATTGTGTTCGAGGGATAGAAAAAACCCAACAAAATAGACAGTATATCTGTATACGCAGTACCTAATTAAGTCAGAGTATTTAAATGTAGTAATTGTACTCTCACTCTCTTCTGTCTTTTTTTTTAAGCTTTGCAGAGAAAGAGCTATTGACTTTCATTTCAGTTAGCAAGAAATTTCTCAACTTCCTTGAGTGCTTAAGTGCAAGAATATTTTAGACCCCATCTTTGCATATTACTTTATCTTTCAGTGGTAATTAACAGAGTCTTAATCTGGCTAATGTTAATGACCACTGTTCTTTCTTTAAATCCCAGTTAAACCAAGCTTATTAAGGGCCAATTAAAGGAAGTCTTATGTGATCTGAATAACACTAAGACCAATTTTTAACAGCTATAACTATTTTGGATGATGACTGTGGAAAAGAAACCCAAACCCTTCTTATTATGGCCTTTGCTTTAAAATAAGCTGTCAATGACTATTGGGAAGGACAGGAAATCTTGGTAAACGTCACAGATATAGATTAATTTTGTAAAATGCAGGTGTTCCAAAAAAATTAGCTATATACTACTCTTTCCAATCCTTCCCACATAAAAAGGTAATACATAACTAATTTCCACTTAATTTTTCATAATGTCACAGCACAAAAATGGAACAACACTTTGCAGTAACCTTTCAAGTGATAACAACATAACCATATGATTTAACTTGGTATTAACTGAGCACTATGGACAAAATGAAGAAAAACTTGCTCATCACTTGAATAGGAAAGGGAACATTTCTACCTAAGTATGAAATAGTTAATAGATAAAATTCTCAACTCCAGATTTTTTAAAAGCTTGTTGGTTCCACTTTTGTCTAAGGTGATCCTTCTACAAACGCATTGTTATGAATTACCTCCTACTACTTCTTACATATCTAAGATTTCACTCATTGCTTTACTTCACCATTTCTTCCCTTTCATCTGGAAAGACGCAGTAATGCAATCTGACTATTGTTTCTAGCTAGCAAACAAAATATTACTTTCACCACTACTACCCAAAGTCCTAAAACCAAAGAGCTAATGTCCACCGCAGCAAGTCACCACCACACAGGTCCTTTGCCTACACTGTAGCATACAACAGAACAAACTCCATGGTGACAACTCTTAAATTCTGCAGCAGCAGCCACAAAATCCATGGCAACATTAATACATTATTGTCTATAAAATACTCTTCACCCCTACTTTCCCACTCCCGTACAAACACATTCAGCTATGACTCATAGCAGAGAATATCACTGATGAAAAATTGATGGTTATTTTTAACAATAAATCCTGAATTATTTTTCTCTGTTCTCCCTAGATAATTTGGCTACAGCAGCCCTTGGCCTCTAAGAGAGTTCTGCACAAATCATTTTTTTATCCTGATACCAGCTCAGAAGAAGACTTGCATCTTGATTCTCCAGCTTTCCACTCTTGGTCAGGTTATCAAGCTCACTTGCATCTCACTAAGTTTTCCAGCTATCATAAGCTCGACATCAGTTTTAACTTTCTGTGTTCTTCTTCCTAGCTCCACAAGACAATACAGCTGTATTTCAGCTGTGAACATAATTACAAAAACAAAACAAAATCCCTTTCAAAACTGAAAGTAGAATTTGCAGAAAATGACGTGGCTACAAGAGTGCCAGGCTTTGCTCTACACAGCCTATCTGATAAACTGACATCTGTCAGCACCGCTACTGCAATAGGAAAGCATTCTCTTTTTCCAGAATAGTTACAAGGCACGATGAAGGGAGACAGAGGGGAAACATGACGCTGCAAAAATTGTATCATGAGAGCCACAAACAGCAAAACAGGAAGAAAGTGGTGACATCATAGAGGATATTACAGTATTGAAGCAGGGATTGGCATGTCATAGCCAAAAACTCAGTTCTAGGTGAAGTCACACATATAGTCCTGGCTATGAAAAAATTCAGAAAATACAAATAAAGTAAGTTTAATTTCATCCCTAGTTACATCTGTTAATTTGGCAAATCAGCTTTTCCATACAAAGATAAACAAAAGAGAGACAACCCAACAGTCTTGGCCTGTCCTGTACATCTCCATGCAAACCCCACAGCAAGCAATAGTAAGAGAGAGGAGCTGGCCAGTCACAAAACAAAAGAAACATACTCAATAGTATTCTTAACTAACTTGCATTTTCTCATCCTGATCTTCCTTTTGCTCGTTCTTTTTCCCTTAGTTCTCCTCCCCCATCACTTCCCACCATCACCGATCATTAGGTGACACTTCTGGATTTCAGTCAAGAGCTGCTTTCATGCATCTTCTTCCAGTCCAGATTTCAACTGTACATTAAGGAGTTCAAGCCTGCATCACAGAGCATGAGACTCCAGTATGAACCTGATCGCTGTACTGGTACAGCAGCAGTTCTGTCTGTGCCCAGGGACACCTCTGTGTGACCATTAATGGTACTGTGTGCAAGCAACTTCAAGTTTTACTGGCCCCTGGATTTTGCACATAGCTATTTATATAATCATTATGGGATATTTAAATACTATTTTGGAAAATGCATGGACTGCAAAACATTATTCTTTGCCATGTCTGTGACATCTGTTTAGCATTGCTGTACCAACAGCCACACTTAAGATGACTCCTGCAGGACCACTTACCTGCATTCTGTAGGATGATCCTCAACATCTACTCAGTATCAAAATTAAGGCAGGTCCTTACCCAATCCCAGCTCAGCTCTGGCCATCCAGGCTGGCTTTGTTCAGAAACAGAAATTAGAAATTATTGGTAATAGGGATCTCGGTGCACAGGCACCTGACTACAGTCTGTGTGTGGCCAGAGTGGTCTCATCAAAGTTTACTGATTAAGTAAACTAGTAACAGTATCCATATGACACAATACTTCACCCAAAAGTGACTGAGCATTTTTGTGAGAGCACTATACAAAAAGCTAAATTCTGTTGCTGGCATACTTACTCCATAAGCTATGTTTGTAGATAAATAGAAAAGTACCTGCATTTTCTTTCCTATCAATAAATTACTGCTAAATCCAATTTGTACACAAAACCAGTTGAAAATCTGTATATTTGGAAGAGTCTTGATGTGGCACATCTCTGGAAACAGAATGAATGGGGATTCCTAAGCCAGAATGAACCAAATAAGTATTACGTGTATTCCAAAAGGAAAGCTACTGGTTTCTCAATCACCAGGAAAAATGTTGGACCTAATGCAATAGAAGTGTATAGGAGAAAAGAACTAAGCAATTCAAGGGAGAAGAGATTTAATACAACTATCCTGGACATGAGGCTTCTGAAATTGCCTTAAGGAGATGTCTAGTGAAGGCTTTTGGTGAGTTCTGCAGAATAGGCAGAAGATACATTATCCATAGTAGCACCTGCTTTCACTTCTCAGGGTGGGAAAGTATATCCAGAGCTTCAGACTATAGGTAGAAAAGAGACGGATTTTTCTTTTAAAAGCTCTCCATCTTTTATTGTTCCCAACTTTCCAGTTGTTAATTTAAACTTCTGGGTAAGTCTTTTTCTATCCACATCTTTTATCTGTTTTTATCTGCTTCGTCAGTCTCCTTCCATGTAACTGGGGCATGGGAACTAGAGATGTCAGGTTGGTTTTTGTTTTCCTAAGGATGCCTCAGGACTGACTGAACAATTACTACTGCAGTCATGAAGGATTTTTTCCCTTTGGAGTCTAATGGATTTTAAAGCATCTTGGAGTTTTATAGTTCAATCGACAGGAAAATTTGGAAGTAATTTAAAGTCCTTCTTAACTTTGGAGGACTGCTAGTAAAGCATATAATAATAAATGAAACACAGAATTTGCCAGCAAACTTTTGTAACTGGAAAAGGCATGTCTCCCTTTGGTAACTTTTGCCTTGCTACGGGAAGAAGCAAGGAGAGAGGCATACTCAAAGACCCTGTAAAGAAGAACTGAAGCCTAGGACTGAATCCTACACACTTTATTCCATCCCCTAGGGGGCCTGTGTAGCTGGGGAGTCTGGGAAGATTTTTATTCTTTCAGAACCTTGCCGGTGTTGTCAGTAACACTGCAGCGTGGTGCTTAAATCCATTCCTATGTCTGTCTTCATTCTCTTGAGCATCCTAATCAAGTGTCCATTTAAATAGACCAGTGGCATTTTAAGTTGCCAGCCACTCACACTAAGATGAAATCTTCCACTGTGGAATAAAAACAAGTTAGCAGCATAGATAAAATATTCATATGTAAGAAATAGTACCAGCTCAATTCCTATCTATGATTCATTTCAAACTTAGTATATTTCACAGCAGAAGATGAATTACAGTGCTCCACAGAGGTGATCAGATACAGAGAAGGGGAGAAACAAACCACATAATAAACAAAAACTTAATATGCAACTTTTAAGACCTGATATTTTTGTCATCTAATTCTAAATATATCTTTAGAAAAGGAGACACGCTAGAAAATGAGTATCACAGGTAAACTATAGACCACTTTTGGCTAATTTAAAGCTCCAATGTGTATTTGTTTCCTGTATAAATTTCTTTCTTATTATTCTCAATAAGATACTCTCAGCATGATAAAAACAAGGACATTACCAGCAGCGTTTTCAATCATGGGGGCTATATATTCAAGAGCAATCAATAAAAACCACACAGGGCCTGACAAACAACTGGTCAAAGGAATCATTTTTCTCAGATACTTAGCAGTATCCTTTTAAAGTAATTGCTTTTGGTCTATGTTACTCGTTATCATTTGGTCTGCTCT